>BMAW01041170.1:94475-229702 GCA_019974015.1 Nephila pilipes | reverse complement strand
TTTCTTGCGATGGAGTAATACAATCTCAAACTTCTTCAATACAATCCCAATCTTCAATAAATCTCGATGGAATAATTATTTAATTGCGACAAACTCTCTGTGATTACAAGAAATAAAAATGCTAAATATTCCCATGATAAATTCAAGTTCTTAATTATACTTTTTATGAAGAATGGGTATTACTAATATCAAAATTAAAATTTATAAACGAGTATTTAGGTCAGAAATTCTATTAAATTCTAAAAATATTCAAAATAAACAAAAAGTTTCTTAAAATTAAATGCTCAACTGAAACTATTTCTCTCTTAATGTAAAGTATCATCCACTTCCAATATTCGTTTTTTTCCCCTGCAATATTTATTACTTTGACCGATGCTATACATTTGCAGTTACTTTGATGATTTCAGTCTGCTGAAAAAAATTAATCGATAATTTTAATCTAAATAAGAATCTTCACATTATTTTTATCGTCCCAATCTGACCCACTTCAATGGACTTTAAAGCTATAAAACATGCTTAATCAGCACTTAATTTATCATGTCATAGGAAAAGGATCGAATCAATCTTTTTTTATTTAGCACAGGAAGCACTTTCAAAGATGATGAATTAAATAATAAAATAACTTAAGAATGAATTTCACGTATTCTTCACTACTATTACTTCTTGAATGGCTCATAAAGCTTAACTCTTTATGTAAAGTGTTGCCGTTTAGTTCTCCGGTTATTTCTCATAATAATAGGATTTTACAGACCGTGAAAATCCCAATAAAGCCTCAAGGTTAATTATCATTTTGCATGTTGGGTTGGCAACGGTAGCAATGATGCATACATAAACGAATCTTCTTAAAATAGAAGCGACGAGTATTAGTTTAATCTGTTTTGTAAATACGTGTGAACGTAGATAACAAAGACAAAGGCTCGCTCTTTATGTGGAAACTAATTCTTACCTAAAACTAATTATGTTCAGCCTATTAAGGTTATAGTTAATATGAGATTTTGTCTCTAATTTGCATTTCTAATTCACTAATTTAAGAACCAATAAGTATAAAAATGGTTCTGTTTTTTTAAATGATTTTCTTTCCTATATTTCTTTAATCTGAACATCGCAGAATACTCCAAAATCCAGAAGTCTGTCATGTTTTTCAATATATCTAGTTATGAACTAAATACCTTTTTTTTTTAAAAAAAAAAAATAAGCATTTTTTTTTTATTTCTTTGAAAAAATGGTATATATACGAGTAATTATATTTTTCCTTTCATTGGTCTAAAATACATGAATACAATTTTTACATGAACTGAATAAATATGTATTGTTTATTTTGTTGAAGATATACTTTTTTCTGAGTTAAAAAGAATTTCCAATCTGAAATTTTCAAGTAAAATAAAATGCTTTTTTGAATTAATTAATTGAGCTATTTTTAGGCACTTCTAATTTTTGTATGCCCCTTTAAAAACAATTTAATTTGAGATTTTTTTTTTTTTTTTTTTTTTTTTTTTGTTATTGTAACATCCAAAAGAATAAAATTTACACTTTCTACTTCCCTTGATATCAGAGAAGAAAAACTTTTAGTTTTCAATTACTTCCACAGAAATATTTCAATCTAAACATTTCTAACATTTAATCATTAAGAGAAACTTTACTTTTCACAAATATAATTAAAATTATAATTTATACAAATTAAAATTTCTATTCTTATGCAAACATAATCGATGTTTTCAAAATTTTGTTTTAAACGTTACAGATTGTAGGGCTGTACATTTTTCAATACAACCTGAAATTCTTTAAGCCTTACATTAATTTTTTTAAGAAATAAGACAAACGGTCTTTTAAGAACATTTCTGAATTTTCATCACTTTCGTACCTTAATAAACTTAAAAAGCGAGCTAATTTCTGGAACTTTGAAATTGAAATAGCTTAGGAGAAATTGAACTTTCGAGCTCTGAAGAAGTTTTAATATAAGAAATATATAATATATTCAATTGCAGTAGACATTGAAAATGTTTCAAAATTATGATAATAGAAATATTAATGTTCTATTTTTGAATTGTTTTAAATGTATTAATACATTTCCATTCATTTTTATCAAAAAAAAATTTGGTCTGCAAAAATATAAATATTTTAAAAAAACTAGATTTTTCTTTGTAAATTAGTATTATTCTTATCTGTTTCCGATTATCCTTTCAAGACGATATTTATCCATATCACACTAAAACTCTATTTCTAAACTTCCCATCTCACAAAAAAGTTGAAGTAAATAAACAAGTATTTCAGATTTTTTTTTTTTTTTTTTTACCAAAAACAGATAAGGAACTAGGAATTTTGAAATCTTGTTATTTCACGAAATAGATTAAGTTATTGTGTTATTTCCCCTCTTTTGACTGTTCTGTCATGTTTTTCAGCTGACAGAAATGACAGAAAATACAAAATAGGAATTTTGAACACCATGATTTAGGTTAGAGGTTTTTGGAGCGAACAGAAAAAGATTTATGGTATATTGAATACGAACAGATGAAAAAGCTATCATTGTTTTAAGTTTTTTTTTTTTTTTTTCTTTTATTCATACTCATAAAATATTTTTAAGAAATTGACCCAAAATTGAAATCAATATATAGGAATTTAATAAATATTGATCTGAATTGGAAAAAGAAATTTTATCAAAAGATTAAAAATAGCATTAAATGCAGTTAATTTCAGTTTTTGATACGTATAAATTTTATATCATCAGAATCATGATATCCTTAAACTTTTAGAATACCATTTAAAAATTGATTGCTTGATAAAAATACACATACCTGTACATGTACCTGTTTGATAAAAATACATGATAAAAATACATATACATACCAGCTATAAAAGTTTATTTGACAAAATTTGAATGTTGCATACATTAATTTAACTTCAAAGTCATATCTTCATTTGCCCACAAAGTAGTATAAAAAATACAAGTTTTACGAATTAAATGAAAATTAACGAGGAACATTTTTAACAAAAAAATATACATTAGTCATTTATTATCATTTCATATTTCGATTCGTAAAATGGTAATACATTTGCATCAGATCTCGTTTACTTCATGTTTCAGTTTACTTAATTTTTTTTATTATTTAATTCTGATTAATTTTTCAATGCTGCAGCAATTTCCTAAGTATATAGGAAAACCTTTCCTTTTCAAGAATCAAATGATTAAGAAATATATTTAAAAGTATTCGAAAAATTTAAAATTTGTTTTAAACTCGTTTGGTCTCTCAAAAGAAGATTTATCCGATGAGGAACATTAAAAATTATTATTTGATTTTTAATGCATTCATTCCTCTAAATACATAGGAAAAAAGTGATGCATATTATTGCGAAAGAATTAAGTGTCTCAGAATTAAGCTAAATAATTTTCCTTTGATAATGTACAATTACATATTGACAATTAATTAATGCATTTTTCCATAGAACTACAGTTAACATTTTTGTTCTTAAGCATTCATGAGGATATCAATAGAATATTTATCGTTATCACTTCTTGAGCAACCCCTTTTTATACGTTCAGATACTTTCTATTCATAATCTGGCTCACAAAATTTTTCATTTTTCAGAAGAAACGATTTATTTAAATCAATTTTGTCTATTACATGATATTCACTATAACATGAAGTGCATTCTGCTGATTGAATTTTTGTTCTATAAAGTAATTCTTTTTTTACAGAGGAAAGTCAATTTTAGAAAAATTTTCATGTCTTTAAGGTTCTTCAAAAATACTAATCACTACAGCGAAGATCAACACACATCCACAATTATTTACCAAGATATTTCACTGAACTTATAGAAAGACAAAACACGCTATCGAAAGCTCTTGTCACGCACATATATAATTAAATAAAAGCAATAAATCCAAGAGTATTAAAATTGTGATTTTTTAAGGTACTTTGCCTTACAAGAGATTTCGTTTGAATTAGAAATCATTATTGGATTTTACAAAACTTCACCTTTGAAATGCAATCTTAACATTCTTCTTGTTAAACTGTGACACATTTTCAGAAAAATTGGATGTTTCATTGTTGTTTTAAACTAAAAATTGCCCACACATTTCTATATGTTGTGCGAGACCATCGTGTTATTAAATTATTGAGTATAAAGTATAGTCATGTGTGAATCTTAGAATTAAATCGAAGAAGTTAGACGAATAAGAGACTTTCTATATTTTTAGTCTTCGCTCAGCTTCTAATTCTTGTTTAATAATAGAAAAAGAAATAAAAATTAACTTACCAGGATGTCCTTCACCCACTGATTCTGAAGTGAACAAGAAAGGTTCTGCCACTCCATGCTGTTCCCTTGATCCGTCCACCCTGACTTCTTGACCGTTTCGTACCATGTTGATGTGTTTGTGTGGTCAGAGAACAACGAGGGAACATATAATACCTCGGAAGACCTGTGAAGAAAAGACTTTTTCAAGAGGCAGTTCGTGATGAGGCGTTTTTCCCTTATCTTATCTACCCTCATTTGCGTCAGGGAACAGTTGCGACATATCCTGGGAAAGATGAGTGATTCTGCCACATCACTGTTTTGCCCCTAGTCGAGATCAGCTTTCTCCGATTTGCCGAATGTTACATCATAAAAACAAAAAGTAATTTTTTTTTTCTCACTTCAAGTCTCTCAAAGTTCTGTGTCAGTAGTTTTGCTTTTCAGGGTCGTGGATGTTTGGGCTGGAGTTGCAATAAATCATTGGAGTTAGTCGGTGAATTATCTTAAGGAAATTAAATTATAATTTCAATTACTCTGTGTTAAAGGTGGGTAGTTTGGCTGAAGGTAATGGTTTCCCTCGGAAATTTTGTTTATGACGAATATTCAGATACCGTTCAGATTAGTATAAGGCTTTTAAAAACTGCACCTGATTTCAAAACGTGTTTCGAAATCAGCTACCATGAAAAATAAAACATTTTGGAGATTTCCATCATTTTTACTAACGGTTAATAACTGAAAACAGTTAAAATATTGTCTATAATGACCCGTGCTGATTTTTGTACATTGCAAAATGTATTTCGCTGGTTTTTTATGGTGCATCATACACAAAAAATTATTTAAAAAGGTTTTTAATAATTGATTTTGAGCATTTAGTGATAAATTATTCGTTATTTGTTAGAAACAGTGTCTTGCTGGACTCTTAGCTAAGCATATGATACTTAATGGATATCGCGTTAGAAAAATTATAAAAAGGTGATCCATATGTATCCGATATTATTCAAAGAATACAAGTTGCCTAGTGAGTACTTTTCTTGAATTTTTTCTGCTTAAGATAGCATCAGTTTTTTTTTTAAAAATCTATATTTTTTAAGATTTCGTTCACTGATGTTAATGCATAAGCAGTTATCATTACATTTATGCTATCTTGTGAAATACTTTTTGGAACATGCTAAAATTAATCAGTTTGCTTCCCGTTTCACATTTTTCTGCTATTATAGGTGCTTTTTTTTCCCACGAAAAAATTAATTCTAAGTAACAGATCACATATTTATGTAGTAATTGAAAATTCTTTTTATAAATATTCCACGATTTAATTGATAACTTGACTTTTAATCACACACAAGGTGAATATTGCTTGAAATACCAGAAATAAATAATTTTTTCTCCGAACTCCAAGAATTTTGAATTGTTATATGATAATTAAGGATGAAGAAAAAAGTAATGAGTGACAGATAGAGAGAAATAATACCACGAATAGTGAGATGGCAGATGACAGCATAGTACTAATAAAATGAGCAAAATACGGAAAATAAAACTGAAAAAATCTTTGCCATGAATCAATGATAAGGGAAATATTGCATATATCTTTGCTGAAAGTGAAAGCTACCTAGACCTTTATTATTGAAAAGAGGAGGAGAGTTAAGGATTTTACAGGTTATATTTATAATATATTTTTAAGTGTACGAGTTTTTGCTTTAAAATTGTTATGGGTGATACAATTGAAAATAATTCGATATAAAAACCAACGTTTTTAAAAACAACGTTTTTATATGGTGGCAAAGTTTATTAGAGAAAATTATTGAAATATTAGTTAAAACTGTTAATTACTTTTAACTTTAAAATTTACTTAAAAAGAGACATTTGTGAGAGTATTAAAAAATTCATAATACTCATAAAATCAAAACATGCATTTGAAAGTTTGTAAGTCATTCTATTAAAAAAAAATGGGAACCAGAACTCAGAAAAAATTATTGTGATAAGACATGACGCCAAATATTGGAAACTTTCTTTCTTGCGAATGATTAGTGACTAAAAGTCAGCAACCCTTACTATCTCGGAGATTGTAAAGGGGAGATAGTATCTCCCCTTTGCGAGTACGAAAGGTTTACGATACCTCATGCGGTGTGGGGAGTGCCCGGTGCTCTCAGAGGGGGAAAGAAATTTTTTCCTCAATCCTAAAAGCGCCGAGAGGAAAGAATATTTTGACTTATTAAAATTATTGAAAAAACTTATCGCAAACGTCTAAATATTGCATTGTTAGGCGAGTACGAACGATTCCCAAAATTTCAAAGCTCTAGCTTGAGGGGAAGTTGGTTAAATTAACGATCGAAAATTTGATGACACACACACACACACACCAAGTGAAATTCAGAAAAACGTTGTAAAAAAAACAAGCATCGTTAGTTATGCATGACTCGCATCTCTCCTTTGCAAAGGCTTTGAGTCATATATCCTAAAATGAAGGTTGCGTTGGTGATTATGAATCGGATTATATCTTAGTATAATAAGGCTTTGGTTTGTGAAGAAAAAATAAATGTCTACCCGTAACAAGTTTGTATACACGAATTTTGTTTTAACGTTTGTCAAGCAGGAATTTGTGAGTTTGCGGAAAACGAATATCAAGGGTGTATGTAACGTAAGAATGCTTCAAAGAGCGGAAAATAAAGCATTTTAACTCCATTTAAAAACCAAGCAGTTCTTTCTAAAGGTTGCGACTCTTGTTTCGCTCGTATTTTCAACTATACACCAAAATGAGAGCCAATTATTTAATGCGTCAGGATAATTTTGCAGTACATTGCCAAAACTCAACCATTTGTTTGTTTTGGATAAGATAACCTTTTATAATATGATCATAAAGACGAATTATGCTTTAGAAATTCGGTGAGACATGTATATCTAGATGTTACTCGTGTGTAGAATATTGGGCAGACATACTTCATGGTGGGTTTCTAGTTCTAAAAGTGTTTCTGAATGCAAACTGAAGCTAGATAAGGATATGACAGAAAGCTTCAACCAACATGAATCTAGAACAAACAGAATGTATGATGATTTTAAGTAAATCAAGGGCACCGTATGAAAAACATTATATTCATTTTATTTACCACATACACATTTTTCCATTGTCGGCAAAATGCGAATTTGTTTAGATAAATAACTTTTAAATGAGACAACAACATTTCTAATAACTAAAAGCTAACGTCTGCTTGAAAATAAAATGGAGACCTCAAAAACATAGTAGAAATCTTTTGAAGTTGGAATAACGTAAGTGGGTTAATTGTTGGTAAATCCTTTATGTTTCATTTATTCATTCTGCGACTACTTTACACTAGTATAAACGCCATTATTAACAGTGCATTTTTAAAGATGACATAAAAATTTATTTTGCTTATTCTAATTCTTAAATTATTCTATAATCAATATAATTTTGTTAATATATTCAGCGACTAATGATCGCTTGATCTTGAACAAGAAAGAATTTTCAAGCGATTTTTCACAACTATGAGAACTCTATACGTTATGAAGAAAGAATTATTTTTGGAACCATTGCAGAAAATGGTATCTAAATTATATAACTTTATTTAAGCTTCGTTAAAAAGTTTAATTTAGTAAAATAAATCATTATATTAATTATCTTTTCTAAGAATTGAAACTTAACTAATTTTAAAATCATGCAATCATTCAGAAGTTCGTAAATTTTTTTTAGTGATGTGTGAACATATTATTAAATATACTCATAATTTTATTCCACGTTTATTTTGATATATAACATCAATTTAATGTCGGCATGGGAATGAATATTTTAAGTATTATTGTAGCTGTCATTTAGATTTGTATTCAGCCTGTTATACAACATTCTGCACACTTAAAGAAGAATGAAATGGTTAAGGAATTTATAAAGTAAATTTTTATGAATCATTTATTAATTGACTGTATGTAATGTCGCACGAATTATGAGTAATAAAATAAATTAATTAATCTGTGACGTTGGGCTATTAGTGATCTCTTTACTAAACTCGGGAACTTTATAGTAGTTTGTGATGTACATAAAATTACAATTTCTTCCCAACCGAAATGAAACGCGATTAGGAAACGGGATTATGAAGATAAGAAGTGCAGTGAATCGAATTAGAGATAATGATACACAAATGAAATTCAATTGACAGGAAAATGAAAGGAGATAAAGCATAACACGGCAAGCTTTTAGTTATTGGTAAATTGGGTTGAAGTATCGTGGTTTATCTTTTATAATGAAGTGGTTCATTGTGCAAGTGAAAGATGCGAAGCTAGTGATAGTAAGAATTGCTGGGGAATCAGAGTGAGTGATTTAGTAAGCTAATACTTCATTTTTAAATCATAATCTAGGATTGGCGAATTAAGTGGGATTAGAGAGAGAGAGCCACCTAAGTGATAAATGAAATACTTTATCTTGCTGTTACATATCTTCAACTGGAGTCAAGTAATTATTGACAAATTAATTAGACGGAACGAGATATGGCGGTAGAATTAAATAATGAGAGACGATCACTATAAATCTAATAAAATAATAGGCAGAAAGTCGATAAAAAATTACAAAATGTGGTGCTTAGAAAAATAATAATTTAATTCCTTTGAAATGATTTTTATTCTCACCGTCTTATAATTCATAAAAGAAATGATTCGATTATACATATTTTGTACAATTAATAATGTTATTTATTATAAGTAGTACCGTAGTACATTTTATTAAATTAATTTGAAATTTCACAAGAAAAGGAAAGTTGTCTAATTTTCTTAAATAAAATGTATTGCGTTCTACATTATTTGCTGAATCAGTACATACGTCTATTCGATAAGTTTTGCTTATTTAATGCGATTTAAAATAAATCACGAGATAAATAGTAAAATGTTTTTATCTCTGAGAGCTCAGGTGCCGTTGCTTTACGTAACAAAGTATATGATCCTTCCCGAAGAAGATTAAAATCCACTTGAACTGCCGTCACGCTGAGAACTTCCACTTCGCTTTTCTCTTTGTTCCATTTCCCGCACCCTTTCAACGATATTTGTTCTCAGAGACAGAAAACCCTTTCTATATGTTCAATTTACAACTTAATGCTTTTTCATCAGACAAGAAATGTATGAATAACTTGTTAGAACCCATGAACTTAATATAATGAAACACGTTTAACACGAAAACGTCTAACAGGGGGGGGGGAAACGGTTAACGCGAAATAATAATGCTACCCCTACAAAATACTCAGTAATATTATACATTTTTCCTTTAAGATGAAAAAAACCTCAAAAAAGGAAAAAAAATTTGCTTCTCGAAAAAAGATTTTTGGGTCATTTTCTTTCGGTAGACCGAACAGAATAAATAATGGTTCTTATTGTTATAAGACTACCACTAGCCTTTTAGGCGAAGTTAGTTAGTTTGTTAAGTTTTAGTTAACTTTATTTACATTTTATTCCAAATTTGATCACTCGAGAATATAATGTTTCCAATGCAATAAAAATTACTGCAATTTTTTTTTTAAAATATTAAATACAATATACAATGAACTAATTAAAGCAGGCTTCAGTAATGATTAATATTCATTATAAATGTTATAGCATCGTAATATAAATTGTTACTTTTGAATAATGAAAAAAATTATATTGCTAGAATCAAGCACTTAAAAAAAACGACTAACTTTTCAAATAAAATTAATCGCATTTTTTTAAAAACAAGAAACATAAAATTATGCAATATTAAAGCAAAAATTCTTTTATCAACTCTAATAGAAACTACTGAAAGAAAAATTTTGCAGTAATCAAAATAAAAAACTAATTGCTTTATGGGAAATTACTTCAACTATTATCAGATATCTTACCATATATCGTGTAAGGAAAATTTCTGATTGAGTAAAATGCATTCGAGCAATGAAACAGAAAAACTGCGAAAAAAGGATAAGTTTTCCCTGAAAAGCACAAATGTTTCAAACAGAGCTGAAATTATCAAATGATCTTTCAAGATTAAGATCTAGATATTATTGGACAAGGTTATCATCAGTTGTCGCGTTTTGTGAAAGTCACTCTGTTTTAAATATATGATTTGATTCTGTTTGATAGATACAACTTGCAACTAGCGTACGTTTATTTCCAAAAAATATTATGCTTATAATAAACTGAAGTGAACTGTATCTTCTAGTCTTTATTAGATTTCTCATTCGGTCCGTGGAAAGATTAGAGGAGAGATTAAAAGTAAGATTATAGAAGTGAGATTAATATTACACGAGAGAGAGAGGGCATATAGGAGATATTGCACTTAGTTGTACAGTGTTTACGCTGATAGTGGTACCAGATTTCGAGTTATGCATTGAATAAATATTAGAACGCCACTTGAATTTTATCCCCCTTTCCCTTTTCTAGTTAAATTGTCTTTTGTTTCCTTTAAGCAGAGGCTTTTGTCAATTCTTCTAAAGCAGAGACTGCGCGAGTGCTTTGTTGAAATAAATAAACGGTTGAACTCTAAGACTGACTTTTTTTTTTTCGAATCTCTGACGCAATTCTTAAACACTTGCTTAGAACTGAACCGAAGAATCTCTGACGCAATTCTCAGATACTTGTTTAGAACTGAACCGAAGAATCTCTGACGCAATTCTTAGACACTTGCTTAGAACTGAACCGAAGAATCTCCACCAGGATTTTCTTAGCATTCAACTTATTAGAGAAACTGTTACTAACTTGCTGAATGGTCCCGATTCCATCAAAAATCGTGAGTGATATCAAAACTCCACCAAATTTTTCTTAGAATACAGAAAAACTTCAAGTAATTAACTTGCTGATTGGAATCGATTTAATCACACTCTAAATTCGTAAGTGACAGGAGTAGTATATATCAAACACCACCAAATTTTTCTTAGAATTCAAAACTGCCGTGGAAACTTTTGAGTAACTGACTTGCTTACTAATCTCTATTCCATAAATTACCCAAATATCTTAAGTAATAAGATTAGTGCTTATCATACAAGTTCTCTATCTACACGAAGTGTGATGTTGTAGGTGACTGAAAAATTAGTCACCAGTTCAGGTGTCTTCCTCATTATTTGATTTAGATTCAATATTATGAGATTCCTTTCAAGTAATCTGTTGAATAATTGTAGTATTGTGCGAATTATTTAATATAATGGATTCATTTTGAGTATTTTGGAGATAAAAAAAAAACCCGTTAGAATGCATAATTTTTTCATTTTCGGATTGAGAAAAGCAATATTAATAAATTTTACGAGTAGAATTGATAATTCAAAAAATTATCATCATCAAAAAATATTGTAAAAATAAATATTGTTAATGAGAGAGAAGAAGAACAAAACTCTGTCCAAAATCATTCTAAAAAAATAATAACTTCAAAAAATAAGTTTTTTCTTTTTAAGACACCATATCAAAAGTATATTAACTCAAACGACAGCACTTTAACAAAAGGAATTTGAAAAGAAGCGTGAGGTATCAAATAATTAATTCTTTTTAATCAAGGAATGATACGCTACTTATACTGTTTATTCATATAGACTAGTGTTTTTTTTAAAAAATCATTTCTGAAACTCAAAGCTTTTCAAGGGGGAAAAGGATAAAAAAACATATTTCATCAAATGCAAATAAAATATTCAGAAAAGTAAATATATATATTTGTCTTTTAAATTTTATGTTGAGTTTTGATACTTCATTTCGAAATATAAAGTTTAAAAAAAAATTTGTTTGCAATTTTTTTTTTAATTTTAATTTCGTGAAGATTATTTGAGCTTGATGCAATTATTTTAACTGTTTAAATTAAAAGTGAGTTTTAAATCCCAACATTGTTTTTTTCTAAAATTGACCCATACGCACAATAGAATTGAAATACGGACATTTAGACAAATGCTGTCTACAATAAATAATATGCCTACATCTTTCCATGAATAACAATTATGCTTTCAAATAAGGTTCAAAATTTTTTTTTAATTTTTAATTTCATTTAATTATTATTTTTTTAATCACATACATATCTTTTTAAGTTTTTAAATCAATTAAATTGGGAATAACAGCCTTCGTTAGTCCATATTTCATAAACCCATACAATAAAACAATAAAAAAGTAAAGTTTTAATTTAGTCTCTCCTCTGATATTAATTTTCAAATAAAAACTATTTCTCTATTGTTTTACTTCGGAGCATATAAATTTGTTTCAGAAATGAAGTGTAACCGATCTGATTGAAAAAACTGTCACAATTCTAGATAAAGTAAGATATTTTCTTTTCGATTTTGTAATTGCTGCGTCTTTGCGTAAATCAATGACCATTCTTTTAATTTAGAAATATACCATTTTCCAGAAATAATTATACGTGCGAAAGGTGTTTCTATAAAATAAGTATAAAATAAATAATTAAATAAATAATTTTTATTAATTGTTGGACATAAATACTACAATATTTATAGTTTATATTATACAAATAATCTTCCCCTGAATGTTAATCTACATTCACGACTTTCTCTGAAATTCGTGCGTTGAAAGATAAGTAAAAAGCACCTTAGAGGAGAAAAAGTACCTTACAAAGAGGACTAAAGTTTTACAAGATTTCTCTTATCTACTCAAGTTTGGAATTTTAAAAAAGTGGAATGTCAGATTGTATCGCATTTTTCTCACGATTCCACCAAAATATTTTTACGTTTATGGAACTCTTAAAGGACACATTCAAGAAGAAGAAATTTCAAAACGATCTCGCGTATCAACAAGCATTTCGAAAGCAATTTTATAGAGTTATTCTTTCGTTTTTCCAAGTACTAAAGTCCTGGATAAATATTTGTGTTTCTCAATCAACACGATAGGTTTTTATTTCGTTTATTTATTTATTTACTATCGTTTCGAAGTTTTATAGAACGATCTCGTACTCCAGTTCATCTACCTATAGATGCCAGTTGTGTTGATAATAATTTAATCTGACAACCCTGTAAAGTGCTATGAAACTTTTTCTACTCAGTTAAAAAAATAAGTGTTATAACTCTTTGAGATGTATTTTCAGTTTTTGTTATTTTGTTCGATCAAAGGTTCTTAATGTACTCTATGATTATAACATTTTTTTTCCTGACATACCCCTTACTTAAGCGGTTCCCAACGGGTAGTACATGGTCTCACAATGTGTACATGAGAGGCTGTTAGGGAGTAAGCGAAAAGAAAACGGTTATGGTATCCATATAACTAAACAAGACAAAATAATTTTAAAGACACTGGTAGACATTTTTATGAAAATTATCAGTCAAAATATTGTCGATTCCCGAAAAGGATAAATCGCTGCTGCTCGCGTCAAATACCACTTTGAAGAACCTCTTCAATGGCGGAATGGTGAACCTAGAAAGGTTTGGGACTTGTCGCGGTGACGAATACTGTAAACTTTCTAAAAATTCCATTCCATATTTATTGCCGTTGAATAGAATGAAGCTTGTTGAACGAACGTTTCTTTCGTATATTCGTGCTTACATAAACATTTGATTCATAGAATCGAATTGAAAACAGCTCCAGATTTGAGATTCTTCACTTCACTTGAGCGTTATTTTTCAAAATTTTGTGAATCAATGCAGTCCTAAATATTATATTAATTTTTCTTTTTCCAATCATTATGTTAATTAGTTTGCTTAATTAAGAAAAACTGTACAATAAATATAAGAAAATAGATATTTTAATTAACTTCAAGATACCCCTGATATGGAGTTCTCTGAATATGCAATGGATGAAACAGATTGGGGGGGGGGGGCTGAAGATCATTGGTTGTGGGTGCACGTACTGAAAAATATTAGGAACCGCTATTCTACGTCATGGCCCAAAGTTATAATAAACCCTTAACCAATGGAGACTTTAAAAAGTAAGTTTTCATGTACCAGACGGTTACATCTGTAATAAAAATTATTTCGAATGTGGCAAGATTATTTAACTAACGTGGAATCTTTTTAATTGAACTTATTTTTGTAATCGGGAGGTCCTTAAATTAAATCCTAAACTTGTTTCATTTTAACTGAGGCTTTTCTGTTTACCTGTCCTGCCAGTCATCCAGTATAATAAAAGTACTGGATCAATGGCAGCTTACATGTGCGATTATGTATCTCGTAGTATTATTGTTTTTATTCGTTTATACTTGGAAGAAAAATAAGTTTTTGAGCACGCAGTGTTCAAAATCATCACATTATCGGCATTCTTCTCATTAGTGAGCTGAAAATTATTTAAGAAGGAAAAATAAAAAAAGAATTTAAATTAAGAATCTTAATTTTATAATATAAGTCATTCCTACATTACTTTTCCTCCCGTCCGAATCTCACACTTTCAAGCGAATCGTATTATGACGAGTTGTTTAGTTATTTCGTAACATATTTTGCAGGAATATAATTAGTCACCCAAGAGGCTATTGTTTTAGTTGGGTCACTTTTGGCGCATCAGACCATTTTTCATTATTTTTTATCGTTTGCTTCAATTTTAATTACAGTTAGATGAAATATATTCAATTTAATAATTTAACGTTTGCTTTAATTTTAATTACATTTAGCTTAAATATATTCAATTTCTTAATTTATCGTTTACTTTAATTTTAATAACATGTAGCAGATATAATATTTAATTTAAAAGTTTATCGTTTGCTTTATTTTTGATTACATTTAGCTTAAATAATTCAATTTAATAATTTATCGTTTCCTTTAATTTTAATATCGGAAAAGTTTACTTTTGTCCATTGCTCGATATTTCCTCGTTTACTTTAATTCTTATATTTAATTGAGAATTTAATAATAAGTATAAGAAAAAGCGCCCCTTGAGTACAACTGATTAGAAAAGTACATCAAATTAGCATAGTTAGAAACTTCTTTCACTTCCACATTTGGCTACGGTGTAAAAGAGTATTCTCTATTTTTCCCTATGAGGAAATGAAGTCGTTTATAGAGGAAGCGAAGCCACAGCTCTTCTTGTCGTAATCAGTCTCTAAGTATAACATATGAAGGATAATGAGAATATTATTGAGAAGATGATTTATATTTACTCATGATCGTAAAAATTGCAACAATGTGATGGAGTCATTAGAATTAAATAAAATATGTTCCACTAACTACCTGTATTGATTGATACAAATAAATTATTAATATTACAGGAAAAAAAACGATATTGCGTGACAAAAATCAGTATTTAGAAATACCACTACATGATGCAGCAAGCGCCACTGTATCAGGTGGCATCTAATCAAACATATTTTGAATTTTGTACCTGAGGGACAACAATCCAAATCGCTTCCAGCCAAAGATCATCTGAATAAACTACAGGACGAGCGTCAGAGTGAAACGCTGATTGTGATGAAATCTCACACATGTTCAATAGAACACAAACTCAGTGAATATACAAGCTAAGGAAGAAACTGTATCTATTATGCTGAAAAGAAGGCTTGAATATTCCCAGTAATTAGTGGATAAGAATTGTTTTGTTGGAATATGGCTCCAGAAATATGTTGAAGAAAAAGTGCGACTTTAGACTCCAAGACTTCCCCGATGTACCGATGTCTGTTGAGATTATTTAGAAATCTTAGCAACTTAGATCGTTCATGATATGCAATGGCGCACCCAAAGATTTCACGCTTTGATTCCGTACAGTAAAATGTTAAATCCCGCACCCCAGAAGGTAGCTTTCATGAATGTAGCATTCATCGCTGTGCTTGGATTTATTGGAAAAAACGACTTCTTTCCAACTGGCACGTACTGGTGTCTATGTCGATGAGCTCATTGAAGTTGCAGGCTCCGACGCATATGTATTAGAGGAATACTGTACAAAGAAATCTTTTAGCAGTCCACTCAGTATTCTATAATTGTTGAAGTATACAATAACTCATATATAACAGAGCTCTAATGTCTACTAACTGTCGAACAACAGTGTATGGTCCGTCACTGAAATACGGATGAGGTGTCTATCATCCCGTGTTGACAACTCTTTTGTCGCCCACTTCTCTTGATCCCACCGCTTCCAAGTCGCACCACTGTCATGGCTTTGCGTCCCATATGAGTAGCTATTGCATGTTTGGAAAAAAAAGACCTATATGGAGGTTGATAATTGCTCTCTATTGAAACTCTGTAACTTACTCATATGACATTTTGTACCGAGGCATTGGGGACTTCCTTTGAAGCGTTTACCATTGGCAGGAAACCGTAGACTATTTTGAACGTCCATCTTCAGCTTTCTATTGATACGATTAAATTCGACTGTTCAGAGGGCACTGCTCAACTCACGCATGCGCCTTGACTCTAAAATTCTAATCACTTGAATACAACACACTAATTTGTATTTGATCTCAGTTTCACCTCAATTGCGTCATTCCTTCATTCTGTTGCAATATTTACAAACAAGAGTTAATAAGATTAAGTTTTATCTATAAGTTCTCTTTATTGGCATCATTGTATTTAATTTTAATCGAATTAAAATAAAAGCCCACTTAGAAATATTTTTTAACATCTAAAGCACGACTATCAGTAATACTCTATCAAGATATATATACCAAATAATTATATAATTTTGATTCTAAATTTTTGGATATTTTTACTATTGCTGATAATGTTAATGCTATTAATTATATTTTAATATCAGCAACATAATGCCAACAAATCATATAATTTTTATCCATGAAGGGTAAAACAATAATATCGATAACTCTCCATGTTTAAGAAACACTTGATGGTCGCGTGCATATTTCCAAATCAATTTTCCAATGCGATATATTACGAATAACTATTACATGTTTACTTAATCACGCCTTTACTTCAGACAGGATCGTAAGGATTCCGATTAATACTTTAACCCCCATATTTTCCAAAAATACTTATAAGAGCCGCCAGTTCAAAGTTTATTGATTACATTGCGAAGAATTAGATGTTATTGTAAATATTGATATTGTGTTTGTGTGTGTATGTGTGTAAGTGAGGCAAAATTTAAACACCACATATATATGAATAGTTTCGAAGCTTCTTGTAAAAAAATCTTTCAGTTTTCGATTAGAGTATTAAATATTAAGAAAAGAACATTCGAAACTAAATAATTTTGTAAAAACACTAAAAAAAATTTTATCTTTCGGAGAATAAGAAAATCAGGGATTTGCAAACGGTGGCCACAATAGTCTCTTTCAAATGATTTAAAACCCCAATCAGTTTCTATATTTGTTTAAATCTTATTTACTTAGAGTTTTAAACAATGTGTATACTTTCATAATTGCATTGCAATGATGAAATATTTTATTCTCACATGATATTCTCTTCAGGCTTACATGATTAAATAATCATTCTTTAATTTACACGAATTTAATTAACTATGAATTCAAATGACAAATTGCTGATGAACCAAAGTAGAATAGTGTCTTAAATCAAAAACGACTTGCTACTAATAGGACACACAGAAAGTTTCTTATAAAATTCTAGCTCTATTCTCACATTAATCAACATCAACGAGAAGAATTTCTGTTACTTGTTTTTTTTTTCGTTCTTTTAACTCTTCATTTAATTAAGATGTTGTGACGTATTTCGTTCATGATTTAACTCTACAACCATCGTATAAAGTTTCGTGGCAATGTACCTTACTTCAAAATTCCAATAGCATTGCGCTATTCTTTCCTGGTACCAGTAATACAACTAAAGTCTAATTAAATAGACTATAAGTTCAAACTTCAGTTGAAGAGGCGATTATGTAAGAGTAAGACAAAACACTCTATTAATTATTAAAGATTAACAATGTCACTTTCTCTCGAATTCTTCTTAACTCAGTCAGTCCTAATTTATATTCTAATATTAATGCCTTAGCTAACCAAATCACTAATTTCGATTCTAGCACCTCTAGATTATAGATGATTCACTTCCAACACAAACGATTAATAACAATGATTCAATAAAATTTACAAATATCTATCAGCTTATCGTTATCTTACACCTCCCTTCTATTTGCTTTCAATTCTCTTTCGCTTATATATCACTCTTTCTAATTTAATTCATCACCTTTCTTATCTCCATCTAATTTACCTAATCACACTTCATTTTGGGAAGGAAGAAATTGTGACTGTATGCAATTCAAGTTATTAAATGTTCCCGAGGTTAGTGAGGAGAAAATCGCGAATAGACCAACGTCACAATGTAAGGAATACAAAAGAGCATTAAATATAAAGAAAAGAAGTTATTGTCAAAGTATTACCTTGAATTTTCCGTATTTTTAAAAACATTTATGAAGCTCTCAAATGACTTTCAAATCTTTGTAAGGCACAGATTAGAGAGATTTGTTTTTCATACGTATAAAAAATTTGCCGACCTCTGTTCCAGAAATTTGTTTATTTGTAACTCGAGGCAAAATCAAAAGGGAATAACGAAGGAAAAATTGTGCAATAAAAACGATATAGATATCCAGTAGAAATGAAAAACTAGACTGAAAAATAAAACAAAACTTTTCGCATAGATTTGAAAAACTAATCTTTCAATGTCCATATAATTGTCTTGTACAAGTGAACTGTCTAAAAAATATCGTTTTTATCATTAAGGCCTTATACTGATAAAAAGAAAAGTATTGATGAAATGGAGCACTTTATCCTATCTGCTGTATGAGATTATCGTGATATCCAGATGTTTCTTAAATCAAGGTAATAAACTGTCCCGAGATCTTCATTTCAAAAATATACATTAAATTTGCTGAAAATCTTTCATCATTCATATCAAAGCTCACATTGTTTATCTTTCTAAGGTCTGAGAACGAAAATCTTTTTATCGATTAAATTTTAGTAAACATGGAAATGTAAAAGGGAAAAATGAATATAGTACAGTGAAATTTTACAGCAACTTTCTGTTTCAATAAAAAATTATAAATTTTAATTAAAATAGTCTGCATTATAATAAACCTGAAATAAGTAAGAAAACTTGAATTGGTTTAGTATTGTTCAATTTTCTATCAAATAGTTTGCTATGCTACAATACTTAAATTTTACTATTTCCTGTGCAGAACATAATAGTTAGATGAGATATGGTAACAGAGATCACTTTATTTTATTAATAAAATACTAGTTGGGGTATTCGTTCTACATACAAGTGAATATTTAAAGTAAAAGTTAACAAAAGTTTTGTAAAAGTATTTTAATATAAACTTCTTTACTGCAAAGAAGGTGAATTCATAAAATAATCTCCTAAGAGTCTTCGAAGAATAATAAACTGTCAGCATAAACTATGACATCATGTGACATAATATGTCAAAGCTGGTATTCGTAATGTAGCGGAAATCGTTGCTAAAGCGGAGAAGGAATAAACGAAAACTAAACTCACTAACTGCGTGTTATTAGAATTTTGCTAAGTGGATTTTATGTATTTTTTCATTTAATTTTTTGTAACTGACATTTGGCCCTCTTTTAAAAAGAGGGCCAAATGTCAGTTTCGTACACCGATACTATGTTGCTTCAACTGACATATTTTTGGATAGAACTATTTAAAAAAAATTTAAAAATCCGAATTTTAGAGCTATTTTCTAAAATTCGCTAAAAATTGGCGAATTTATTTACATCTTTGAAGTAAATTAGGTCTTAATATAACTTAGATGTCTAAGTTGGTGCAAGAATCGCAATCTTGTAAAGTATCGTTCGAAAGCTAGGTCACAAAAGCGTGAAAGAAAATTATTGAGAAATAAAAAATATTTCGAATAAAAAAAATCCTAAAAGGAAAGCTTCTTTTTTTTAAAAAAAAAAAAAAATTCAAATTGATCTAGAAAAAAACAGAAATGCGAAATAGACGAAAAATGAAGCGCAGAACTTAACCTACGGCAAGGACACAAGTAAGTTATTTACCCTACCAGATCTACGAAAAAGCAAAGGAAGAAGAAAAACTATCCTGTTGTGGAATTT
Organism: Nephila pilipes; assembly: GCA_019974015.1. Classification (NCBI taxonomy): domain Eukaryota; kingdom Metazoa; phylum Arthropoda; class Arachnida; order Araneae; family Nephilidae; genus Nephila; species Nephila pilipes. The sequence continues at coordinate 209,607 of BMAW01041170.1, read as the reverse complement.
AAAAGAATATTTCGTGGATTATCAATTTTGGGGTTTCAGGAATAAGTTGGTTTATTTTGAATATATGGATTGTGAATATTACAAATACTGTTGTAAATGTTTAGAATGCTTTGTTGAAAATATTGTTTGAAAAGAAATTCATTCGATATCATTAAGCGATTTATTTGAAAAAGAATTGTAATTCTACTATAAAAAGCAAATAAAAATATACAGGAATAAAAATCTCCAAATAAACTATGTTCTGTTACAAAAAAAAATTCTTCCAAAAAACTACTTGATATCCTGAAGCAACAAAAGGCCATACATTCATGTGATATAATTTGCGAGGATTGTACGCAGCGAAGTCAAACTGTGCCTTATTGATAACCCTGTGATAAATTCAATTTTAAAAAGCAAACGATTTAAACTTAAAGTGATATTTTTTTAAATATTATATATTTAATATTTAAAAGAAAACGATTTAAACTTAAAGTGATACTTTTTTTAAATATTATATATTTAATATTTAAAAGAAAACGATTTAAACTTAAAGTGATACTTTTTTAAATATTCGTTATTAACCTATACTTTTTAACTGTTTAAAGTTTTTACTAAGAAATAAAATTATGCTTTTGGCAACACCAGATCATATTTTTGTTTTTAGGAAATTTACTGGCAAAGAACAAAAAAATAGAATTTAGTTTTTGGTTCCAAGATGTAAAAACGAATGTTGAAAAATTGTACTTGTGGAAATTGTGTATATAATTTATGTTTGAAAAGATGTGTGCAAATAAATGTGATGTCCTGAAAACAAGTAATTCTTATTAATAGCCTGCAATACAGTACACCCTTTAAGGACCAAGCTTCTTTAGGTAAGTTCTAAATGTGACACTCTTCAGAAGATTACTTACGTTAGGTAATTACGCGAGTCTTGACCCCAAGGAAATCTAATTATTATTATTTTTTTCAAATGTGATTTACTGTGTTTGGTGAACATTACTGATGTGCTCCCAAGATACCCTAGCGATCCTTCTCTATTTTTGACTCTTCTCGTGAACCAATTTTTATCTCCTTTCAATTCTTAAGTAACGTCTTGATGACAAGTCTAAATTGTTTTGCGAAGCTTAGTCAAATTAGGTCTTTTCACCATAAACCTCAACAATCACTCAAACTTATTCACTGTCTTATTGTCAAACTTAACATTAAAATTTAAAAATTCTAAGACGAATTTTGAAAAAATTATTTAGAGGTACACATCATAATCATTCAAAGTTTCAACGTGCCAAGAGTTTCGTGTCTCTGAGCCTTCCCTTTTTTATGCAACTTTCGCATCCACAAATACATATCTTCTTTTAATACATATAGATGGATTTAACCTGGAACCAAAACTAATAAAATTCTTATTTTTTAACCTATATCAAAAAATCAAATTATGTTTAAAAACTCATAAAATGTGCATTTTTTTAAGTAAATAAGATTTTGAGGAAAATATTGCATCTACTAGAAAACACAGAAAAATGGCGAAAAGGGGGGTTCAAAAATATAACAAAATTAAACTTGAACACTTTTTGGCAAGAATTATGTTTTTATGGTTTCTTCTACATATCATTGTAGCTCCCAAATTTTTTTTACAGGGTTATAATCAACAGTATGTGTTCGTATAACGGACAAACAAACTTTCAAATTTATATATAAGATGATTCAACTTATGACAGTGACTCAGAAAGAATCATGGTAGTTTGCTGGACAAAGTCCTTGTTTAATTTGTTTATTACTGCTGGTTAGATCATCGATTCAACCGAAAGTAATCATGAAATAAAAAGAGTAATGCATATTAATTATACCGAGACTCAGAAATTTTCCATTGATGCAATTCGGAAAAAAGAATGCTTATTCAGATGTAGTCCTCGTCATCTGGAATCAAATCTAAATATTTAAGACCATTGAGTATGACACTAAACGTTAGAGTTGAATAGACATAAGTAACTGAAACCAAGCTAATATGGAAAGAGACATCATAGATTTGGATTATAAATATTTTGTGCATGTAATATTTTAGGATGATATTTTAAAGAATTTTCTATTTGAATTCTATGGTACAATCAATTTAACTGAAGATTAGCAAAGTAATGGTCAAAGTTACAGTTCTTTCATGTTTATCTGTACCCTTAACTAAATCAGTTTCTGTTCAATTTTCACCTTTTGGATAAGAAACGTTTGCATATAGTATGGTTGATTATACAAAATAAAAATAATAATATTAACAAAAAACGAATTTTTCTGTATACAACAAATTATTCAAATTAAAAAAATGTATAGATTTATAAAAACTTTCAGGCGGGATAACATGTCATATTTAGAATTTCAAAAACATTTTTCGAAATTTCCCGAGAATATGGTATCAGCAAAATTAAGAAGGTGGTTGTAAAGGAGAACTTTATTTAAAAGTGCAAAAGTTCATAATTCTTTTTTCTGTCGAAGAATTCAATGTATCCTAGACTTACAAAGCAAATTTATACATACATATAAAGTGGAATTTCTTTTATTTTTATTTCAATTGCATTCCTAATAATGGTGGAAGATAAAATAATGGAAACAGATTGAATCTGAATTACACTAGTTTTTATAAGCTGTGGATCCATCTTGAGAATTGGGGACGGTAACAATTCTACGTGGAATAGATGTATATAGATCTCTCATAAGATGACGGTTCTTCATACCATTCATCTTGTAGAAGCTCCCAATTCTATTTAGTGATAAAGGTGGAGAAAATCGTACTCTCCCTTGACCTTCAAGGTATCTAAAAGATACCGTAACTTTAAGGTTTTTGTGACTGAGGGCACAAAGGCAACTTTTTAATTTCATAAAATCAACTTGTGGTCAGTTTACTGTATGGACAGGATTGAAAACAGGGACAGCCACCAGAAAAGATTGTCCACATTATTGTCTGGATATTATTCTAGAGTACTTTCAAACAAGATTTGAGCTGTTCCAATCTTTCGGAATGATTGTTGATCCTAAAGAACGTCGAGAAACAACACCCTACTCTGTCAAATATATATCTTCATGCTTTACAACTGGAACCAAGCAGTATTCCAACATAAACTCTTCCTGTGGGGAGAATCAAAGTGAAGATGATTTGTCTGACAAAATTACATATTTCCTGTCCTCAAGATTACAGTTTAGATGTTCTCTTCACCGTTGTGTGTTTTGGAATTGATGTCAGTAATGAGGGGTTTGCAGTTTACAAGACGGCCATAAAAAAATCTAATCCGTGAAGTTCTTGATAAAATGCTCTGTTTGAAATACGATATTCTCGACCAATGTTTAAATCCTCTGTTATTTGCTCAGCTGTGTATTTACGTTTTTTTTAAATACTTTGTGCCATTGCTCACTTAACCCTGTCTGACAACTTCTTTTTCCCGCTACAGTTTCCAAGTTTAGAAAGAAGTAATACATTGTTCTTTTTTCATTCCTGAACATAATTGAAAACACAGAAATCCTTACCACACCCACAATTTTAATTGTTTTAGACACTGTAACACTTACTAAGCATGCACCAAAAATCGTGTCTTTAAGAAAATCGTTGAGATCTGACATTTTAAAATAATATGTTGGGTGCCTGTAACTCTATTACTTTAAGTGGGTCGTTGACTTCCTACCTCATTCTAATAGATTTTGTAAACAGCGTTTCCTTCTCTCAAAAAATTTACATAAAAACTCATTAAAGCTTCTTCAGTATATGTTTCATTATTTTGTCTACCAACTGCATATTGATCGTTGGACAAGACAACTCTCACAAATCACGCTGAGGTAGTTTTCCATTTATCGTTTGATAATTAAATGAATTATTAAATTAAAACAAGATACAAACACATTTTCTTAATGTTAAAAAATATACTTAAATTTCATTAAGAATCTGAGAGCGTTTCTCAAAAAGGACAAAAAACTGTCATTTTTTTCCAAAAAGGATGGACTGAAATGAAAGTAATTACTCAGTAAGAACTATTTGTAATCCAAAATCAAAAATGTAAATATTCAAAGAAATATCATGGAATGCCTCACAACGAAGGAGGGGGGGAGTGAATAGTTGATAGGGAGATTCACAGTATTCAATATGATTATCTTTTTGTAGTAAGAATGTACAATAAACATTCTTTGCGAATATAATAGTAAATATGTAATTAGAAATGATTCAGACTCTTTCTTAAATAACATAAGACATTCTGAAATTTCTTATATTTAAGAATTTCAGAGGCATTGTCAAAAAACAACCTTTAATTTTCAAAAGGAATGACTGAAAAAGAAAACTGCATGTATATATAATCTTCGTTTCTATTTCGAATTCGAATTCTTATTTTTTTTAAATTTATGTTTACTCAGAGACACACGGAAAGCAAAATATAATTTAATTACAGAAATATATAACGACCTAACAAATCAAAGCATTTATTTTAAAATAGTGGAACAAGTATATAATAAAATTACTACTGTCAATTTGAATTTTTTTTAAAAAAATTTAAGATTACCTCTATTTACTCGTAAAGAAATTGACTATTTTTATTGACTAGTTAGAAAAAAACCCATAATTTATTTGTTAGTTTTCAATTAAAAAAAATTGAAAAAAATTCCTAAATTTAATTTTAAATAAATAAACAGAAAACACAACAAAAAAAATTCTTTTCAAAATTTGTGTGTTGTTATTGTGTGTTAAATATATTGTTAAAAAATCAATCGTTTAGACTTAATTTATATTTTTGAGTGGTTTTAGAAATTCTCTTCTAACGTAAATCTTTTCTAATAATACATTAAGATTATTCATATATAATTTAACACTTGAAATTAATCATCAGAAATTCTCATAAAATGAAAGAGAATTTTATGCATTTTTTAGGATCTTATGTATATCTTTTCAAGCACTTAGTTTGAAAAGAAATGCATGAGAGCCTTTTCTCTTTTTATAAAGAATCAATAATAAATTTTAACTTTATAAAAATATTTTTAATCAAAAGAATATTTATTTAAATTCAGTGGTCATTGTTAGTATTATTACAAATCAATTATTACCAATCAATTAATTGCTTCTAAATTATGAGTTGTAATTTTTTGTCTGTGTAATTAAACTTAAGCCATAAAAATGAAAAGCAGACTTACTGTAAAAAGATATTATCAAACTCAATGTCGCGTTACACCATAAAGAGTGTCATTGTTAACTTACATCTTGAAGTGCTTAATACAAGAATAGAACCACTCATCCTTGTTCTGTTTATTGCCATTTTTTTTCCCACGCCAAATAGCAGATTTAGAGTCATAAACACGCACATTTCTTCCCTGGAATTTTTTAAATTAACATACATATTGATAACTACCGGGTTGTTTCATAACAAAGTATTTTAAGGATTAAGAGTTTCTTCCAGAACGATTTCGGAATTCTTCCGTGCACTTTAGGCTAAAATGAAATGGATAATGCTTACGTTTTGAGAGTTGCTATGGCCTGAAGCCAGAAGATAAACAGGAACGACCTCCGCTTCATGAAATTGCCACTTTTTGGATTTGTTGAGGTGCTATTATTCCGTTAAATTCATTTTTTTAGGTTGAGATCAGGATGTAGTTGTTTCTTATATTTTTATAAAGATTTCTTGAAAGAATTCTGAAAGATTCAGTTAGAATATACTACGAAGATGCTTCATACAAAGCAATTCGAAAGTTTACTTGATAAAAAGAGCATTTAAATTAAAAACGAAATATTAAGCGTTACAAAAGATTATTCCCACATTATAGGATAACAATTCCCAAATGTAGGTTGTAATTGATGCGTAAATATTCAGAGAATCTTTTTAATAGATTTTATCTTTAATGCATTTTTTACATATTTGATTGCAATTTCTTATTATCCAAGAAAATATTTGAATTAGTTTAATGAAATAAATGTGTGTGCTAAGTAGCAAAATATGTACAACAATTATTTTTCACTCATAGTGACTGAATAAGCAGAGAAAATTTTTAAACACAATTAAGATACTGTGTGGTATATTTAATATTTAAAAGGGGGGGGGATTTTAACTTAAAGTGATTGAAAAATATTTCAGCAACATTCTTTAATAGGCTGTATTATTTAAATATTTAAAGTTGAATGAAAGAAATAAAAAATATATTCTAATTATCAGTACCACATGTTTTTGTTTTAGACAATGTTGAATGGCAATCAACTAAAAGGAGAGAATTTGTCTTAGATACGGAAACGAAAGTTGTAAGATTGTTCTTGTAAATTTATGTTTATATTTATGTTGGAAAACGTTTGTCGAAATTAAAAGTGCTGTCCAGAAAGAAGAAAAAAATATGTCTTGCTTAATATGTCAGTGATGCAGTGCAATACTTTTGAAAAATTGTTTGTGAAAAAAGTTGTATTGACATTTATCGTACTTATGCGTGTCAATACGATTACAAGGAAATAGAACGAAACAATTATTTAATTTATGATAAGTTTATTGGCAGAGAGCGTGTACGCGGGTTTTCGAACGCAATTTTGAGCTACACGAGGGTTCATGTCTTATTCTCCTTCGAAGTCTATTTGAATCCAGATTCTTCATAATTCTAATAATCATTCTCACTCATTGTTGTTTAGAGAATCCGAATTTATGATCGAATGGAACCCCATTGGCCTTTAAAGCTCTTTATTTTAACCCCAGAGTTACTGAGAGAATGATAATTATTTATGTAAATCACTCATTTACCGGAACCACGCAGAATGAAAATCTTGGAGTCCAAGACTTGCATGCGAGGTTTATGAAGATTAATCCTATCAATCTATAAATATAGGGAGATTCATTTCGACGTAATAAAGCAAAAAGGATTGCAACGGAGTTCGTGTGAAATATGGAGCAAAAATGAGACAAAACAGAACCTTTAAGTGCTTAAGAATTTTCATCAGCCATTTGTTCACAAACAAATGGAAGAATCATCAAAAATTCTCTCAGAAAAGTATGAGACCTTAAAAATGAAATAAAAGAGGCATTTTTTTTTGTAAATAAGATAAATAATTTAGAATAGTTTTAAGTAAAAAATATATGTTGTTTGGCAAACAGAATATATATTGTCTCTATTATAATTGACTTAATGATAATATGATTAACTTGAAGTTAAAAAGAGAACTTGATAAAATGAAATTACGTTTAAAAAATGGTGAGAAGCCTTAAAACGATATTATGCTTTCTGGTGACATATTGCTTTTAATTCAAAAGTGTATTGTAATACTTAATAATCATGATAAAACCTGAAATTTTTTTCATAACAATAATAACTCAATATTTACACCGTTTACGATTATGTTTATAGCTTTTTTTTTTCAAGTGACAATCTCATTTTCAGTTCTATTCTGTAAAACCATCTCTGTAAATTTGGAATATTTACTGGAGAGTAAGCAGTTAGACCTATTTTACTAGAAATGCAATATATTTTTCGCAAGTCTTGGTCAAAATTGGATGGATCAGTTTACTCAAAACATACTTAAACATCCATTGTGAGTAAGAGGGAAAATAGAAACAAAGCATTAGTGCCTGTATATCATTAAGATTGGCAACAAGTTCTCTTATCTGTCAGAAACCAAAACATTTCGCCATTTAGGCGTAATCTTCTGTAGGGGATTTTGATGTTATCGAGAGGGACCAAGCATTACGCCTTCAGTTATTACGACATGAATTAGTTGTTATCCTCAATGAGAAAAATGTTGTTGGCTTCTATAATGAAAGGGGGAAAACCAAAGTGTCATGTCGTTGCGATCCTAATGCTCAGAGAAGAAAGATTGAAATTATTTCCAGTTAAGAGATTTCTTACTGTTTTATAACTCTATTATGAAAAGAGTCAATAATGTGATGATTATATATATTTTTGTAATTTATCAAAATATAAATATATAACTCAAAAAAATATAAAACTGCATTTTGAAAACCGTATTCAAATAAAAAAGAAATATATAAAAAGAATTATTTAGCAATAAGCTCAAAACAGACAATAAATTATATGGCTTATATATGATTGTTTCACAAATTGATTATTTGTTGATTTAATTTTAGTGTAACCGCTGCGGTTTTATTCGTCTGCAATTAATGATCTAATGAAAAATGATCTTTTTTCCCTCGCCTCTATTTCCGTACTTGGTGGAAACAGTTAACTTATACTTATGGGCAGAGATTATACCTTGTGTCAGCCAACACGTACATATCAAGATATTTGGATCAATAGGGATCCGAAGTTTTCAAATATTACACAAAATTTCTTTCAGACGAGACATTATGTTTTCACTTACTGTCAACTTTAGGAACAGTATAAGACCTACAAACCATTTTATACAATACTATTAATCGAAGGCTAATTGGTTGGTTAATTGGTTGATTTTATTAACGTCGCACTAGAATCAACACGGAGACTTTTGGCGACAGCCTCGGAATTTTGAGCCTCGGTCAAGTAACTAGCACGACACCTGAATTGGTACCCCCCTCCTAACTTCTATACCACGCCAACCGGAGGACTTCGAGCCATGACAGTTTTAACGTGCATCAGCACTGGCAATTCGGCGGATCTTCAGCGGCATCAGACTCGAACCTACGATGCGACGAAAACCACCGGCCGCGAGTCCGCTACCATTCTCACTAGGCTACCCCGACCACGAACCGAAGGTTTAATCCGTCTCTTTTCAGACAGGTTCTTCTTTTTTCATTCAATGGACTTCCTTACCAGTATTGATTGGTTGATTATTTATTAATGTTGCAATCATAAACAACATGAAGGTTATTGACGATAGACCGGTTAAATTTGAGCCACGGTCAAGTGACGAGGTAATCATTTGAGCTAGCACCCCAAGTCCCCAAGCTCCCACATCCCGCCAACATCAAGTTTTTGAGTCCCGTCAGAGTTGACGAGCATCATCCCAGCAACACGGGGAGGCTTTAGTGGAATTAGAACACAGGTCTAAACTCCACGACGACTTAAGGTTCCCATCTACCCACCATTTTGATTTTGTGGATTTAATGTTAATCTTATGGAATTTCGACTTTAATTCTCACGTCTTTTCTATTTGATTTATTTGAATGCAATAAAGTGGGTCTGAAAGAGCAGAAAATAACGAATGCTTCTGTAGAATTACTTTTTCCCTCCGATTTTTGAAAATACTTTTACCTCTATTTTAATGATTCGTTTGCGAGTTTTCTAGTCTCTAAAAATCATGTTTAAAAATCAGAGGAGAAAAAGTAATACTACAGAAGCATTCATTATTATTATTATTATTATTAACTATTATTATTTTTTGCTCTTTCAGGCGCACTTTTATTGCACTCAAATATATCAAATAGTAAAGACGTGAGAATTAAAGTCAACATTACATAGGGTTGACATTACGTTCCCGAAATCAAAATGGCGGGTAGACGGAAGCCTAAAACTACACCAGCCTCGAGCTTGCGACCACAATCATTCAGCTACCGCATTCCATTCCTTGCCAGTAAATTGAAAGTTATGATCCCATCTTGAAACGATAGATAACCAAATAAAAGATAAAATGCAATGATAAATACATCGGATAATAGCCTTTGTTTGCTCCATAGCCTTCATACCTCAATCAATCATATACATTTTTTCTTAGTACACATAAATGAATAAAAGCAATAAAATCTGATCTACGAAATTGATTATTGCGAATCTACAACTGCAATGTGATGTGAAGCTAACTGTTATTTTTTTTAATCTAATTTTGTATTATTTAGTTATTTGTTTTCATAGGAGTAAGTTATGCGATATTTAACTGAGCATGAAAATAAAAATAATGAGATGGATTTTCTTTATCTGAGCTTTGAGAACACTCTGATCCTCCACTTATCCGTGAAATGTCCAAGCACAATGAAATTATTAAAAAATAAACCAACCTGCATATTAACGACTTTTTAATTAGGTAACAGTAAGCCATCTTCTCATAAATAGTGTTAAGCTAACAATGCTCCATTGCTTTTTATTCAGCCCACAGTGTTCTTACAGAAGGCCTCGTGTTCTGCAATGTAACATAAAAAAATCTTTTAAGTTACGAATATTCTATTCGTTTAAGGTAAGTCGTTCGGCCGCAGTAATTGAATGGTTATGATATCGACCTCGCAGCCGGGGATGTTTCACTCGAGACGCACGTTCGAGTTCTTATACTACTGAAGACTCGCAGCACAGAAAGGCTGATGCAAGTTAAATTTGACCGAGTAAGACCTGACGTTGGTGTGGCGTGAGTGTTGAAAGTGGGCCCTGCTTAACAGTCGACCTGATCATCTGATCGTGGTATAAAATCACAAGATTGACCAGGGAGGGAAAATCTCGAGATAGATCCTAATTGGCGTGTGAGAGTTCTTTGAGTATAATTATTGAATAAATAGGCTTGCCGCAGCAAGACAGAAATTATAGATTTGTTTTTGATTTTTTCTCGAGGTAGTATTTTTATTTATTATTTTTTAATTTATGAGTCGAGGTTCGATTCATAAATAAAAATTACTTATATGAATTACCATAAACTGACCTATTTTTTTATTATTGAAACTGCGACTTTTGCAAATATTCTCATTCTTTTTGGAACTATGCAAAAAAAAAAAAAAAATGTTATCAGCTTTCGTGATCCCACTTAAGACCTATCGAGTAGTGATGCCCGTTAAATTTGACGGAGTTCCTTTCCATTGACATGATGAGGAAGTTTGGAGAGTGAGATGTTACGTATTCAAATGTCGTCCTCGTCATTTAACCGTTGTTCAAAATTACGAAAACCGTTCCCATTACCCTCGTATTGTTTTTAATGCGACTTTAATACATGATCAATTGATCAACTGAGATATATACTACGTACGCAATAATGATCGTCTTGGTATAACTTTTGTTACACTTGATGTAACATTTGTTTTCCAACTTTCATAAGATGATTATCCAGGAATTTTTAGTTGTTTAATTATTTAACATTTTGGCAAATGTGTAAGCAGTTAATGTCCCTTTTCAAACAATTAATAATTATTTAATTATTAAAATTATCAATTTTGAAACAGATTTACAAAAAGTTTATCTTCAACATTAGTTTTATTTTTAGAATGCCAAAATAAGTAACACCATAATTACATAAAGAGGGGCTCCAGTAGCGCAGGGACCAAACCTTATGGAGGTTGAAACCTCCGCCCCATAAGGATTGCTTTTTACCAAAATTTTAAAACTAAAAAAAAAATTATATACTGAATTTATTTTGTGCTTTTTCAGAAAAAATTAATATTCATAATCCCGTACTCCACATAAACATTCTTTTTCATCTTGAAAATAAACAATGAAATTTGAAACTAATTTTGAGATATGAGATGGAATTTTTGGGAGATCCCTCCTTCCCCTCATAAATTTCTGGCTATTCCCCTAGATGGCGCGTATGAATTTTAACTGTTAGAAAGTTTCTGGTGGAATGAACTTGATGCCTCGAACTTTTAGGAAATCTGTTGAATTAGAAAAGATAAAAATAAAACAGCTTCCTAATTTTAAGTTTAATGTCTGCGTTTTAAAAAAGTTTCAAAATCCCTTCAATAAGAACAAATCACTTAACTGCATTCAATACGTCGACTAACTTTCTCTCTTTAGGAAAGAAGAGCACATTAGTCTCAAATGAAAGGAAATCACCTCTAAATATCATAGAATCTAATTGGTTTTTTATCCATGCTCAGAAGTGGTGAGAATTGTTCTCGAGTTTTGAGAGCGTAAACCTCAAGGCCTCAGGGGTCCATCATTTGCCTCCGAGGAACGAAAATGAAGGTCCCATGTTTCTTAATCGGCCCAATTCTCAGGGGCTAAGTGGAGCGGAATGTATTACACTGTCATTATTTCTTCCGACCCGTCAAGACACACCTTCACATTTCGAGGAATGATGTCTCCTTTCCATTGCACTGATGCGTGCTTGATTTACACAAAGATTGTTCTTTCTGAAATAAATAGTTCCTTTGCTGGCTTGTGTGTTTATTTTTGGTGTCTCGGAAATAGCGTTGTGAGTAAAAAGGATTATAAGCTAGTATATCAATTATGGGTTTAGATAGACTGAGACGAGTTTCTTAGTTGAGGTTCGTTTGCTTAGACATAAGCCGAGGGATTATGTAATCTTCAGAACGGAGATTCTCAACGGAGATTCTCATGGCGGGCATACACCCAAATGTACGCAAGCAATTTTAAAAGCATTTGAGAGGGTAAAGGTAACTGATTGATAAAAGAGCAGAAGTCTGCAATTATGAAAAACTGTGAGAGATGCAATAGGAATATAGTAACGCAAATAAATTCTTTCAATGGAATGACATTATTCTAAGAATATTTAGCACTTTATTTGGAGTTTACACGAACTTTTTTAATTTTGACAAAATTTAATACGCTTTACATTTGCTTTTCTCTATCACGAAAAGAATTTTCGCGATTGTGAATTTTTTTTCTTGAACTCTTCATGTACTAATTATTTCTTGTACAAAATCTACTAAATATAAACATGCATAATACATATATATATATTCATTGTAAATATTGTCAAAATTATGTTTATTATAGAATAATATAAAAATAAAAATAAGTATCACAAATCTCGATATTGTCGCTCAAAATACAGCGCAGAAAACGGTCTTTCTACAAATTTAAAGTTATTGGGACGTATTAGATACGAAAAAAAGAGCTTATTTCATACCAAGATATAGTAATCGTCGCGTTTTTCTTTAATTAGAAGCAATGGAAGTCATCTTCCAGCATTAAGATGTATCCGTTATCATAATAATGCATATATGCACTTTATCACATTTATACACATAATTAAAGTATCAGTAATTAGTAATAAATAGCTGCATTTGCATTTATTTATTGTGAATTCACTTTTAAGTATATTTTGCATTAAATCTTCTACATTTATGACTTTGAAAGTTTGCAGAGTACTTATAAACGTAACATTCTATACACTGAACGTAATAATATTTTCTCATTTTTAATTTTAAAAAAGATTCTTAAAATTTAAAATGTAATTATTCAAATTTCCCTTAATTTTTATTCAAATACGGTACAATGATTAAAATTTGTGTTTATTCGAAACAAATTGTTAGTTGTATACGAAATAACCTTAATTTATAATGTGGAAAATATCAGCATTTTAGATAAAGCAAATTTTGAATAGAGTGTACCAGAATCCCCATCCCTCAAAAAAATACGATTTGATATTTTTGTGATACTCAGTGATGTTTTTCTCTGTAAGTAGCGTTGCACATATTTGTCTAAAATTTCAAAATTAAAATGTCTGCCTTGCTATTTCATAAATAATACATCTATGTAATCAACGAAGTATCTTTTAATTTTTGTCAGGAAAATAAAAAAATAATTGAAGTATTTTAGTGCCTCGTTTACTTTTAATGTAGACTTGACATAAATGAAGTAGTATTGGGTGATCAAAAAATATAGAAGATTACACGCTGATTTTTCTTATTATCCTTTAATCTGATGGGTAATAAGAAAGATTATTAGTGGTAACTAAACTTACACTAAAGTATAATTGTTTGAACTTTATTTTAAGTGTGGGAGACAATTTCCAACAATGTTGGACTATTATAACTTTATTTGTGAGGTGAAATAGAAATGGAAACCTACAATGTTACTTAATCTTGTGATAATTTTATTTTTGAAAAACTTAATTTAATTCAAATTTTTTTACATTATTATTCCTTACAGCAAATGTTTAAAATGTTCGCTATCATTTTGAATGCAAACATGAACACGTCGAACCAAGTTTTTTGACGCACTGCATAGCATCGTTGATTATATTGACGAAATTACTTCAGTAAGCCAATTATTTACTCATATCATTTGCGAACAATCGGATTAAAAATAACTAATGATGTTCACGCGAATTTTTGTGTTTAAAAAACGAGTTTTTGCATTTCAAAAGTGTAAAAAACGATACCCGCACATTAAATATAGATACATTAAATAAATAATGACGTTTAAAGTCTTGCTACATATGTTATAGCTGTGGAAAATGAAAAAAAAACAGACGTGTACTCGTTTAAATTGATCACCATGTAGTATCATCCAAATGATTTGAGTTGGGAAAAATTTTGCGGAACTCATATCTTTATTTTATTTAACAACTAATGATAAATATCAATGATAACACAACTGACATCGTATCACATTTAAAAGTTTTTTTTATCTAAATAAGTACATACATTTCTGGTAATTACGAAAATGTCAGACAAATTTTCCATCTGAGTATAAGATTTACGATAATATTTGCGTCTTAAAATTCTGCTAACCCTAGATTTACATTGAATAGCGTAATGTTCCATATCTTACAAAACTTTTTCGTGCAGGAACTAATGAATTATGTGTCCGATATTTCTAAAATTTAAAGACATTTTTTGTGTTCCAAGTACTCACAATAATTCTCTCACGACCTTTTCAATTACTTCTTTTAGAATTGAAAAAAATATAACCTTGCTATCTTGTTTGCTACATCGTGAACTTTCGATTTTTTTTGAAAAAAAATAGGTCTCTTTTAACAGATCGTTTCTCACGTCATAGCAGGATCATTCAATCCTTCTATGGGGATAAAAGAAAGGAGAATTGCATAACATTTCTTCTAATCTGGAGTTAATGCAGTTCAACGTTCTATTGGCAAATCGATTTTGCGTTATTTGTTTAGACTTGGAAAATGTTTGGTATCATCAAGTCTCATCGAAACATTCCTATTTTATCTGAAAAGCTGTTTTGTTATTCTCTCATAAAATCGCTTCATCATTCTATAGTTTTGTTTTACTTTTGAAAACATAATATTCGAAAGACGTTCATAAACTAGTAAACTAGAAAAGAAACCAACTACTACATCGTCTTAAAACATGTTTACCACTTTGTTGTTGTTTTTTTTCGTCCTTCTCGAACTTTGAATAAATTAGTTTATTATCGACGTAAATAGTAAGAGATGTCCATAATTATTTATTCTAATACAAATATGTCAAACTCAAAGGTCTAAGGGCAATAAGTGACCCACAGATCAAATATTTTAGTGGACCAGCGTATACCGTAGCCTCTAAAAGTTAATGTAAATAGAGTCTTTCATATCTAATTTAAAAGCAAATTAACATAAAGAAGTGAAATATGGGAACAATTGTGCTATAAATAGTTATTATTTGAATTTTACAAAATTTTAAAATCAGGTATAATTTACAAGTAGTGAATTAAATTTTTTGAAAGTCCATTGCGTGAAAAAAAAAATTTACAAATTTTTGTGAAAGAAACATTTTAGTAATGGTTTTAATGTGGAATATATCTGTCAAGCCTTGTCAAGTGTTGGGGACATCGATTTTCTTAACTGTCATTTAAGTTGTCCAACACTAAAATGGAAACAATGTAAATACATGGAGCACCTTTTTATTTCAGCTCATTGAACAACATATGATAGTTGATGATTCAAGACATCCACCTGTTAGTCGAGGTAATCTCAAAAATACTCTTTAGGAGATCGGGTCGGCCATTTCATTCGCTTCAAACATTAATTCTCAAGATATTCATCAACAAGTCTACCTTGATGAAGTCGAGTATTATCATTAAAAAGGAAGAATTTTTCATCAATGTAACCAATGCATGGTTTAACGTGTGGATCATTTTTTGATTGGATGTTCATTAATTTTGCACTTAGAAATAGCACAAGTATTGATGGACCTCGTAATTTTGAGCCTCGGTCAAGTGACGAGGTATACACCTGAGCTTGCATTTGTTATCTCCCGTGCTTAAAGCCATCCTGTAGAGGGCGATTTTTTGTAAGGGGGTGAGTGTGGGATGTCATACAATCTCCTCAGATCAGATCAGACGAGGCTCCGAGCGGAGAGAACAAATGTAAGCAGGAGACATGTGATGCTGGGTGATTGAGTGCTAACGGTAATCTGCATTGATCCCAAGGTAACGTGTGAAAGATTTTGAATCAATAAAGGTTGTTATTGTTATTAAAAAGTATATCTCATATGAAGTTTGATAAGTAAAAGTAAACTAAATTAATATCTAAGTAAGCTACATTAAGGGATGAGAATTTTAAAGGAAAAAAAATTTAAGATTATTATAAAAGTATAAAGTTAAAGAATAAGAGAAAGAGAAAACGTTTTCTGTTTTTTGATGATTTTTAATAGATCTCAAATGAAGTTTAAGGATTAGTGAAAGTTGCAATATATATATATATATATATATATATATATATATAGCTAAGTAAGCTAAAGTAAAGAATGAGTTTATAAGAAACAATCAAGGTATTGTTAGTGAGACTAAGTTTTTTAGTAAAAAGTGAAGAAAAGGTAGTTTAATGAAGAAGTGAAAAGATTTTTAGTTCCATAAAAGTGTTAGGTTAAAAAGTAAAAGAAATTAAAGTAAAGAATTTTAACACAGTTCGCTTTCCAAATTCCCACACCACGCCAACGAGAGGATTTGGAGCCTCGACAGATTTAACGTGCATCAATTCCGCTAGACTGTGGGTCTTAAGAGGCATCAGATTCGAGCTTACGAATCGAGAGGAACTACACTAGCTGCGAGTTCGCGACCAGAACCATTAGGCTATCGTAGCCGAAATTTCACAGCATTCAAAAGAGTTCTTCAGTGGAACACATGCAGGTCAATGTAACCACCTAGACAGATTTCACCCGAAATCAGGATCCCCAGCTACATTCTTATAATTTCCAATATTATATTATTTTTATTAATGATTTATATCTTCCATAAGGGATGGAGGACTTTGGAGGCAAACTTTCAGTCGAATTATAAATTCTTAAAAAATTTTTAGCTACCAAATGGGATATTGTTTTAGTTAACCCAAAAATGTCGTATCTGACCACTTTTCAAAAATTTACCTTGTATTTGCGTATATTTTTACAACGTTTTTCTGTATTTCACTTGGTGTGTCTCATCGAATTTTCGATCGTTAATTTAATCAACTTCCCATCAAGCTAGAGCTCTGAAACTTTGGGAATCGTTCTTACTCGCTTAACAATGCAATATTAGACATTTGCGACAAGTTTTAACTAATTTTTCAATATTTTTTTAATGAAGTAGTTTGTGTAGTAAGAGGACGCCATCTATGGAAGATATATTGAATTACGCAGAGAGAGCGATTATAAAGACGAGAGAGGGATGTGGGTCTTTTACAACATTTTTAAAACGTTTTTATGTATTTCACTTGGTGTGTGTGTGTCAGTTTGTCATCAAATTTTCGATCGTTATTTTAACCAACTTCCTAATAAGCTAGAGCTCTGAAACTTTGGGAATCGTTCTTACTCGCCTAACAATGCAATATTTAGACATTCGTGACAAGTTTTAACTAACATTTCAATAACCTTTTTTTAATAAACTTTGCCACCATATAAAAACGTTGGCTTTTATCTCGAATTATTATGCCTATTTTTCAAAAATACGTCATAATAAGTTTCTCCTGGATTTTTTATTGGATTGAAATAAAATATATGAAATATATGTCTGATACCTGCTTTCACCACTAATGAACTCAATTTTCAAAAATATGTTGAAATAAATTTACCCCAATTTTTTTTCATTGGATTTAAGTGAAACAAATATCAAATTTAAGTATTTTAGTTATTTATAGATTTTTATGTATTACCTTTAATCATATGTAAACTGGAATCAAGAAATGACTGAAAATAAATAACATTATTCAGAATTTTAAGACAGCTGCAAGGCAGTCATTTTTTTAGCCACCTAAGGGGCTATTGTTTTAGGTGGATCACTTTATGCGTACCAGATAACTTTTCAATATTTTATCGTTTGCTTCAATTTTAATTACATTTAACTTAAATACATTCAGTTTAATATAATTTATAGTTTGCTTTAATATTAATATCGGAAAAGCTTACTATTGTCTATTTCTCGTTATTTCATCGTTTACTTCAATTCTTATATATAATAGAGTAATTTAATAATAATCATAAGAAAAGCGCACCTTGGGTGGCTAAATTTGTTCTTCGAAAAACTCTGCATATAACTTTTATTATTATTATTATTATTAGTTTTTTTTTCCTCTAATATCAAATGTATTAACAGTACTCAATTTGAGAAGGGGAAACAAAAGGAGTCTTCAACTTAATTTTTTTTAATTTTTCTCTAAAAATTTACGTCAGCGAGAGGGTATCTGAAGTTATTTGTGGATTAAACCAATTTTGATAATCTTCCAGTAAGCGCAATCATTCATTATAATTACCATACTTCAACATGTATAAGAAATATATTTGTGTCCGAAACTAGATCCGAAAAATAGGAGTAGGGGAGGGAATGATTTTAAACACTAGTAATATCACAGATATGAATAAATTACTGAATTCCTCGAAGCGTAAATCTTCATAACTTCCAACACTTCAAGGCTTTAGTGAATAATAATTCAAAGGTATTAAGATTAAAAGTGATGCAAAGGTCAATTATATAGTGGTGAGCAGTTTCTTTCTGTTATATTTACTTCAACTTTTTCGTGCTAATTATATAAATAGAGTTACAGTAGTATCTCCCAAAAAAGGATACCCAACGGACCAGACATTCCCCCCCCCTTAAATAGAGATGTTCCTTAATAAACGGTAAATACATGTACAAGGAGGGTACCAAAGTATTGCCCCTTAAATGGAAGTGTCCCTCACAAGCGGTACTACTTTATTAAAAAATTATATTTACATTTATAGCAGGCATCCAAACTGCCCATACAATTCTTATCCCTCTTTAGTGGTAAGGAGTACAAAATATTAAGACTTAACAAACCCCAAACAAAAAAAAACAGCTTTACGATCAAAATCTTCTCATCAGGATCTGATTATATTTCCCATAATCCCATGTGCTTTCGTATTGAAGGTTTATTCGAAGCTCCTAGCCCGAATTGGGCCTTAATCTCCAATCTGAGTTGAACCTGAATTTACTATTTCCAGTACCCTTTTTTAAAATGGATGATTGCACAGAATGAATTTAAAAATGATTAATAATAAATAAACATTAATGTAAATTATTTAATGAGAATAATATAGGTTGAAGTAAAAATTTAAAGTTTACAGTATAGAATCTAGGTGAGCGAGCGGTGGTGGGATTAGGGTGAAGGCGCTTGTCCAATCAGAGAGCTTGTACTCATATCACTGTAGTTTCTACTATCATGATCAGGGGAAAGATTCCTTCTACCTCTAAGAGGCAGAGGGAGCTCTCCTATTGGTTTTTGAGTTAAGGAGATTGCAGTTTTTAGGTTAAGTCTGTGCGTGTTCGAGAATTTCTGGTATAGTAAATTAATTTCCTGAATTGACGGGTTTGGGTAGTTAAATAAATTGCTATTGAATTTTTCTGTTATTAGATTGTTATAAATTTGTAGCTTGGGAAATTTAAGAGAATATCTGATATTTTCATTTCGCACGAACCAAAACTACTGATGAGACACGCCGTCTCATTCATTCCAGGTATTAAAATAAAATAAATAATTTCCAACAAAACCTCAGGCAGACATCCAACTCCTGGATATCAGAGTGGATGTGATTTGTTTTACTAACGTCGCACTAACAAGAAACGACAGGGCTATTGGCAAAATGCCCAAGGGGAGGCGGACCTCGAAACTTTGAGCCTCGGTGAAGGAACGAAGACGACACCTGAGCTCTGGAACCTCCCTCTTCAAATTTCCACACTATGCCAATAGAAGGACTTGGGACTTCAACCAGATTTAATGTGCATCAGCTTGTGAACGGCGCGTCTTTCGCGGGGTCAGGGCTCGAATTCGACGAAAACAACTCCTGCCACGAGTTCGCGACCATGATAACTAGGATACCGCAGCCACTGTCTGTGTATCAGATGCAAGTGATAAGGAATTTAATAGTTTCTATGATGAATTAAAAATATATTTTACAGCTCTTAAAAAAACCTTTGATGAATACTCTTTTCCAAATTTTAAGATAAAAAAATCAAAAGAGTTTATTGTTATCGAAGGTTCCTTATGTGTGTGTGTGCACGTAAAATATTATAATATTCATTTTGATTTGTTAGATCAGGTTTTCATTTGAGGGGTGTGTATTTCGATTTCATCAGTAATTCAATCGCATGATACACACTGCTGACCAGTAGAATTGCAACACTAGGAAGGAATGATCTGACGAACGTCAAAATCACATGAAAAGAAGAGTTTGGGATATGCAGATAATTAATATTTCAGCGCATTTAGAAGATGCAGGAGAGAGAAACAACATCTGAAGCCTTGAATAAAAGAAAAGCTGTGAATTGGATTTCACATTCGGAAACGCTTCAAAGGTCGGAGTTTGCTCAGAATATCGTGTTATGCCTCGAATAAGAAGAAATTTTGATTTTCAAGTGTCGGAAATCGATAGAGGCAGGAACGTTGCCTATCGAGAACGTTGCCTATTATCATTCCGTGATATTTCCCGTCACACTGGACCAAATCCACCCACTGTCTTGCGAATATCTAATCAATGGGATGTTGAGGGTGATACTGAACGGCATGCAGGATTTCCACGCTCTCCCTTGACTAGTGCCCGAGAGGAAAGGCATATTGTAAGGTCGGCCCTGCAAAACCGTACAACCACACCACGGACCATTAGTCAGGAAATGGGCATGTTTGCAGCACGCCCAGTATCCACTCGTACGGTGCGACGACGATTGCAGCAGCGTGGGCTGTCAGCAAGACGACCATTACTTCGGCTTCCCTTGACAATACAGCATACAAAGAGACGACGATTCTGGAGCGCCGAACAGCAAAGGTGGATGCAGGAGTGGCACAACGTTGTCTTTTCACACAAATCCCGACTCTGCACGCAGTATTCTGATTTCCATATACGTGTCTGGAGGTTTCGAGGAGACCGCTCGTCGCCTGCTTGCATTTGATATCGGCATAGAGGTCCTGCACCTGGTGTGATGGGTCTGGCAGCCATTGGATACACGACACTCACATGTCTAGTTCGGATCGAAGGTAATTTGAACGCAAATAGGTACAATTCTGACGTCATACGTCCAGTGGTTGTGATCTATCTTCGAGGCCTGCTAAGCTCCATCTTCCAACAAGATAATGCAATACCACATTTCGCACGTCGTGTTCTGACCTTCATTTTGCACGGTCTATAGATTTGTCACCCATTAAAAACATCTTGTCATGGGTTGAAAACATGTCACCCATTGAAAACTTCTGGTCTGGACAGGTCCGCCACCCCTCTCCATCTAATACGGTTGATGAAGTGCGGAATAGACTTGAAACAGCATGAAATGAGTTACCCGTTTCTGTCATCCAAGTCCAGTTCGACCCCATGTCTACCCAGATAATTACTGTTTTAACTGGCCAGGTGTGGCAGATGTTTCTACTGAAATCGCACTCCTGTAAACCCACAAACTGCTTACAAATTTAATCAGTTTTTTTTTTTTCATGCCAATAACTGTCTTTTTTGTAATGCTTTCCATCATGGTATTGGAATGTTAATGGCCAACAGTGTATCTTGCACTTTTTAAAGAAAATATTGCGAATATTTCTAATAAAAACTAATCTAAGATTATAAAAATATATTTTTTAAATTTAATACAATTTTTAAATATGGAATTATTGAAATAAGGAAAAAAAACAAAAACAAAAAAAAGATAATGTATAATATATTTATTTCTTAAAACCTTCACGCAAACTGATCTTTTATTTACAAATCAAGTTTTATACGTTAGAGTCCAAAGTTCATACGCATACTCATCAAGGACTAAGAAATTAAAATTGAAAACCTTCAATTCAAGATAATAAAGGCAGATTTAATAATCTCTATTGAATGATCAAAATTACCCTGTTTTATCCCCAATGTTTATCTTTTTTGTATCATGTGTCTCATTTCTTGAGAGTAATGTCTCTTTTATCATAAAAAATAAGTCTGTACTGATAAGATATGATATATGTAAGTGATGCTTTACATAATTCAAAGCAAAAACGTTTCAAATTTTTTCAAGGCCAAAAAATATATTGATATATTCTATATCTTCCAAAATGTGATAAAAGTGTTATTTCTTCCTTTCAATTCACGTGCGAAAAGTCCATATCAGATGGTGTTTTGATTTTAAGTGCGCACTTAACATGAAAGATTCTTATCAAAATAGTGAATGTCATAAGTTTTAGAGCATTGATAAATTAGTAAATTATTTATAAAATGTATAAAAATACGCTCCATCCTAATCCAAAATATGTGGTCGAATTAAATACATCAAGAAAAGCTGACCTTGAAATTGTAATCAAGGTTATTTGCTGTTATGACGATTGATGAATTTCGTGCTATGCACGTCACAATCGAATTAAAAATTTATTGTTATCGGTTTGGTTTGGTTTATTTAACGTCGAAAAGAAGCAACAATGGGCTAATGGCGACGGATCTCGTATTTTCAACATCGGTCAAGTGACGAGGACGACACCTGAGCTGACACCACTCTCTCCCAACTTTGCATCAGGGAGGATTTTGAGCCACGATAGATTTAACGTGCATCAGCCCTGCCTACATGGCGGATCTTTAGTGGCAACAAAGATCAAACCCACGATAAGATGAAAACCGCAGGCCGCAAGTCCACGACCATGACCACTAAGCTACAGCGGCCGATTATTGTCGGTAATATTAATAACAAATCTATTTTCTTTATAGCTTTTTTTTGTCTAATCAACATTTATTTTCAATTTATAAGACTGAAAATATGTGGCCGTGGTCGCCTAATGGTCATGATCACAGACTCATGGTCGATGTTTTCGTCGAATCATGGGTTCAAGCCCTGTTGCTACAAAAGACCTACCGTGTAGCGGGCTGTATGCACAATAAATTCGTCAAGGTCCCAGGTTCTTCTTCCATTCGCGTGGTGTGGAAGTTTGGAGAGGGAGGTTCCAACTCAGCTGTCATCTTCGTCACTTGACCAAGGTTCAAAATTACGAGTTCCGTCGCCTATAGAACTCCTGTTGTTTCTGAGGGCGACGTTAGTAAACAATCACAAATATATATATATATATATATATATATATATATACTACCATTAAATTACTCTAATCATGAGATTCTGACATTATCTGAAACAAAGATTAATCTAGATCTCATAAAAAAGGGAGCCATGAACCGTAAGATAACGAACCGTGATTTAACGAGGTTTTGTTTTATTACCGTTGCACTAAAAGCAACACGAAGATTATTGGGCACGGAACTCGTAGTTTTGAACCTCGGTCAAGTGACGAGGATGACACCTAAGCTCGAACCTCTCTCTCCCAACTTCCACACCACGCTAACGGGAGGACTTTGCCCTTGGATCGATTTAACGTGCATTAGCCCCGGAAGGCTTGAACTCATGACTCGACAAAAACCACCGGCCACGAATCCGTAACAACGACCATTAGACTACCACGGCCACGTGAGTTAACGAGATGTACTATATTACCGCAGAACTACAATGTATCTTAAGTACTGCTTCAACTCAATCAATTTCTTTTGTACTTTATGTTTCTAATCTGAGCTATTATTTTTCTTTTCGATTTCGTAATGGGAAAGCTTATGAAGGAAATTCTAGAAATGTAGTTCTCATCAGTTTCTAATAATGAGCCTCAAAAAATAAAATTAAACTTACTGGAAGGAGTATAATCCATAGAACAGAATAATATTGTAAAACGATGTATTATATGAGAAAAAGAGAACCTGACAATTCCAATGTTCAATCCAGGAGCCTGACAATCACATACCATTACAGCATTTTTAAATACAAGACATAACTTATAATTCAAAAGTAACTAGTGTTTAAATTTTAACACTCATCCATAACAAATACGATGGAATTAAGCAGGCTTTGTAAATGACAAATGCAGATGAAATAAAAAAGTTAATCCAATACTTCTAATTTTACATTTTAATATAATTCAGTCGTTATAATTTGACCAATATTTAAAGGAACGGAACATTTAATTTAACTCACAGGAAGTAATCTAAGATATACGACAACAGTATATTTTTAGCGTTTGCCAATTTTCTTTATCCAATTATTATTCTTAATATGTTACTGTGTATCACACAAGGCTTAATTATTAAATTGTTTAATCAAATTTTGTCGAGAGATAATTTTAAACATTTTGGTATTTTATCTTCTTATCATACATAAATATATTATCCTTTCCCTTCAGGATACGCATTACTGATAGATTTATTAATGCATTTAGAATGCTTGTAAAATTTCTGCCAAGAAGCGTAAAGTACTGTACCATTGTGGCAATGCAGTAGTGAAGCTATGGTTTTCTAGCAAAGCGGAGCCGTTATGTGGCAGCCACAATATTGTAGTGGATGACGCCACTAAAACGTTAACTATGTTAACCAGATGGTGAGGTTTCTCAAAGAGTGTGGAATGCGAGGAAACCAAGTCACTGGTTTGCACGGACAATGTTTCAGTGACGTCCTATACCGTTATATTACGGCCGCTAGATCACGTCACCTGTTTCTTACGAAACTGTAACTATAGAATCTAGAACCCTATGGTTAGCGATACATGTGTCGAGTCATGATTCCATTAGGGACAATTACACGGAATTATTAGGTCAACAGCACGTTAAACTGAACTAAGCATTAGAGTCCTCGCTTACAGAAACTGAGTCATAAGTTTTAAGAAACGAGGAATCAGTCTACATGCCCTCCGCGTCTCTTTGTGACTCCTAGCTGATTGATTGTTTGACCAATGGATGGACTGATTCATTGTTTTTTTATAACCTCGCACTAAGAAGCAATACGAAGGCTATTGGCGACGGACCTAATAATTCTTAACCACTTTCTAGTGACGAGGATGACACTGAGTGACTGACACCCCACTCTCTAAACTTGCATTATATTCCAACGAATGGGCAATGAGCATCGAAATGTTTAACGAGCATTAGCCCGATTCTACGATGAGCCTTAAGTGGCACCAAGGCACGAAACCATTACTCGACATTTTGGTGGAAATTGTATCACGAGAAATTTAAGAATAGATTCAAAGAAAATATTTTTGTTAACTTTTTTTTTTTATCTTGATGCCATATAGATTCAAATGTCGAGCCATTCCTACACGGTGAATGTTTAGTGGCATCAGGACTTGAAACCACGACACGATGGAAACAACTACACAGCTGCGTATTCGCGATCTTGACCACCAGGATATCGCTGCTACTATGGAAACGGATGGCGAAAGAAAGAAAATAATTCGAGATAAAAACCAACATTTTTAAAAACAACGTTTTTATATGGTGGCAAAGTTTATTAAAAAGAATTATTGAAATATTGGTTAAAACTGGTCGCAAATATCTAAATATTGCATTGTTAGGCAAGTAAGAACGGTTCCCAAAATTTCAGAGCTCTAACTTGATGGGAAGTTGGTTAACTTAATGATAGAAAATTTGATGACACACTGATACGCACACAGACAGACACACGCCAAGTGAAATATATAAAAACGTAAAAACTAACTAAAATTAATTAATTCATCCGGTAAATTAATGGTTGGAATGCAGTTTAACCCAATCACCCTTGGCGACAAGAATTATTTGGCAGTATTTTGCTAAATGTGGCTACCCTGGTCCGTTTCACGGATTTAACGCTCAGCCAAAAAAAAAAAAAATCGCCAAGTTTGGTGCCAATTTTTGAAATCACGCCAAGTGTTTGGGCTAAACTGCATATTAAAGAAAATATTAGTTAAAACTTGTCGCAAATGTCTAAATATTGCATTGTTAGGCGAGTACGAACGATTCCCAAAATTTCAAAGCTCTAGCTTGATGGGAAGTTGGTTAAATTAACGATCGAAAATTTGATGACACACACACACATACACCAAGTGAAATTCAGAAAAACGTTTCAAAATATGCATCCAAACGTAGGAGATGAAACACTACCGAAAATGACACCGTTTGTTGTGATAATCAATGTGTTCGCCTCGGAACTCTGACGTCTCACCTTGAAACTCTGACGTCGGGCTATCAGAATTTTGCTGACTATTAACTTTGGGGATTTGGACAATATGGTTGCGGTTATTTTCAAATACCAAATATACCTTCCGAATTCAACAGTTTTTCCGGAAAATTAAATTCAAAAGTAACACAAATTAAAACCAATCTAACCACCAAAATATATTCGAACGTTTTCTAAGCGGTAGAATCCTGAAAGTGCATGATTTTTGCGGTTCGACCTGGCTCTTACATAAAAAAAAATTACCTTAAATGCCGTTCAGATTAAAGTTTGATCTGCTTGATCACAACGCTGACCCAAGCTCGAATGACTTTGATTTTTTTTTTTTCTAATTCATTGAAAAAAAATTTTAAAAAAAGGCCACTAAAAATTAATGCCCACAAAATTTCATACGACTATGTTAATTAAAAACTATACGAGAATAAAACATGATGGACAAAATTACACACATTTACGTTTCTTAAATTCCTTTTGAATAAAAACTGTATTCTAAGTATTTCTCATATCTGTGTTTTAGTTCTTGTGTTGAAATAGAAATAAAACAAAAATTACGAATGTAAATAAATTCAGATTCTTAAACGTTACATTTATTTCTATGTATCTGGTCAAATTATTCATTAAGGTATCTTAAACAAAGTTCGAAGCGGATTCCTAACATTAAAATATTCCGGTCCGACTCGATTAAATGCAATCAAGGCTCAAACACTCCCCGAAGTTTAACAGCATAGAGTTTTCTCAGGTTAAACTTACACATAAACTTATCGTAAGATTTTATGAACATTCTAAAAAAAACATTAGTTGGATTGTCTTATCAAATACATATGCTAAGCTAGATTTATACATAAACCCATTGGTAGATTTTATGAGAATTCTAAGAAATCTCTTAAAAGTTGTAGGATTATATCTTAGAAAATACATATGTAAAGCTAAACTTATACATAAACTCACTTGAAACATTTTATGGGCATTCTTAGAAGTTTCTTAGAAACATTCGTGGGATTATCTTAGCAATCCATATAAACCATTTTCAGGAATTATAAGTTTTTAAAATCATAAATCTGTTTTATTATTTGGAAATTTCTCTTCTCAACGTTATAATAATTATTAAACGGAATCTGACGTTTATTTCTTTATAATTAAAATAATATACAAATTTGCGCATCAAGAGACTTCAGACTTATTTTTATTTTAAGAGTGTTCTTCTCATTCAAAAACGAGTTTTAAAGGAACACAAATTAATTAAACACCGCAGTTCAGTTGTTTTTCTTATAGCATCTCGAACTTTTTCCAAAAACTGTTTTCTTTTTTGAATAGATGTTTTTATCTGATTCTCTCTCTCGAATAGCAATTATTCGTAATAGTTTTATTTTTCACTCGTGAGAACAATAAAACTCGTTCCGGGAAGGACACGCCAATGTCTAATTTTCTCATCAAGAAGACTATTTTTCACACTAGTCAAAAGTTTACCAGACCGTCCCCGAAACTTACTTTATGTTTTTCTCCATAAGTGACCGAGGAATTTTGACGAACTTAAATCCTCTTATTAGCCAGTTACATCCTATACATGATTTATTTTGGGTTCATTTTTTTAAAGTTTTATCTTTCCGGCACAGTTGTTCAAAACATGCTAAATAACGATTAATATTTTATTAGCGTGAAACAGAAATTTATCTGACTTTCAAAACCATCTTCAGCCCCATTATATTGATATTCTTAGGCAACTCAACAAATTTTTTTTTTGTTTCTACAAATAAAAAAAACTTAAACCCTTCACTACGAGTTTTTAAACCTCTTGATATGAGCATTTAATCCATTATATACATTAAACATCTGTATATATTTAGTTTTTGAGGAATAACAACGATGAATGCATAGCAAATCAATCATAGCAGAACAATTATTTATGGCGGATTGTATGAATGAATGATCATATTTTGCTATCATAAAACTATTTTCGGTTATAAATAAGGAGTCATATCGAGAGATCAGAGAATTTCTAAATGATGTGAAATTTTGAGCTCTTGGAAACACAATCTCAATTTTACATACAAATTTAAAACGATTTATGCACTTTATTTTTTAAAAAATAATGATTTATTTTTAAAACTGTTTATTAATAAAAAAAATACGTGGTTATTTTTAAAATATGCTACTCTTAAACAATAAATGTTCTGTATGACTTGCTGGAGTCATGCGGACAACGTCCAATTATATTCTAGGTAAACTTTCCAGTCAATAACATGTGACCTCACAGTGTTTTTGCCTTTACTTAAGATAACCACTTTCTTCAAATTGGTGATACCGATTTGAAAATGTTTGAAATATAATTAGTGATGAATTTGTTATAGTATTTCTCTCAAAATCTCATTTTGAACATGATTTCAATCAACAATGTGAAATTGAAAGTAAAGTAATGCCTTCATGGCCGTAATTTTTTTTATTTTCAACTCAATTTTCAAAATTCTTGTGCCAGAAATATATTTCTTTTCTTCCTTCCCAAGAGTCACTGGCGTTTTAAAGAAGAGGCAACTCATGTAGAGATGAAGTTGAAGCAGCGAGGCGTCATTGAACTTGACCTTGAGCCTTGCGACTTTCACCTCTCCCAAAAATGAAATAGCACATTGAGGGATATCACATCTGTTCCGGTGACGAGGTGAAAGCTGCAACTAATTACGTGTTGGAGTAATAGTGTGGAAAGGAATGAAGACTGTGCTTAAAAGTGAGTAGTGCATTACATTGCGGAACATGCAACCTTCAAATCAAACAAAAATTGTGAAAATCGGGTAACAAATAAAGTTTTGACTACGGAGGCGTTGATCTTCAACCAAGTTTCGAGTGGGAGTATATATATATATATATATATATACTTCTTTTTCTACTTTCAATTAGAAACTTAAAAAAATATTTTATGATTTTTCAGTTAATTATTTGAAATATTGATGATAGCTGAAAATCGAATTAATTCTGATATTTAGGATGAATCTCCTCTCTGAAGAGAGACTTCGTTAAATTTAAAACATCTTAAAAGTTAGAGATAAGATTAAATTATTTCTGTGTATAAAGCATAATTTTTAATCCGAGAAAGTTTTTTAAGTAGATTAAGTCAAAATTTTCTTGCCGTGAGTGGAGAAGAAATCATGATTTTCACACAGACACAAATATGTGTATTATTTTCTTATTTAATACACTTTTAAGAAATTTGACAGCTTCCATGAAATATTTAATTTTAAAAAAAATAAGAAGAACTGAAGAGGGAAAATGATGCTCGATCTAGGAATATAATCATGTTTAAGAATTAAAATATAAGAGAAATATCTATGAAATTTTAAAAAATATATAACAAAAGGTAACAAATATATTAATAAAATGGAATTTATTTCTCTTCTATCCGTATGAAAATAACATTGTTGAAATTTCCACAGCGTCAAAGGTTTTTCACTCACTTATACTTTACAATATCTCGGTAGATTGAATTTAGAACCTTTTTAGTAGCTTATTGAAATACAGTTGTACTTTGGTTAACGAAGGCATCCGTTCCAGGTCTATCGTCGTTGCCAAAAACCGTGAACACAGTTCCAAAACACAGTTACCCATATGTATAATATAATGGTAATCAATTCATTTTTTCTGGCACCTGTCGCCAATAATAGTTACATATTGATTAGCCTGCTGATATAAAGATCATTTAAATCACTCAACAGCCGCTAGATGGCACTAAGGCAAAATGGAACGATCGACGAGGCGTCATAAACCAAAGCCTGCGTCGTTACCCATGACATTGTTTGCTTACAGTAACTTAACATATGGTGTAACTAAGGCCGTTGCTAACTAAGGTACTATTATGTAAAGGAAAAAGTAATATAAATGCATCAGATAAAATTATTTAGGTTTTCCCTCTAATTATCAAAGTAAGAAAAAACATTATTTATCAATTTTTTAAAAGAATTGGCGGCGCCAATTGCATCTGAACATGTGCTAACATTTTTTTAAAGATTTATTTGAGTTATGAAATATCTTCACCCTTGGTTGCGAGCTCATTCGACGAAGAAAGTTTTGAGTCTTCAAACTGGGTAGTCATCATTTTCCCAATTTATATCACTGGTTCACTAAAATAAATAGTAATTAACGTTAAGTAAGCGTATTTCCAAGCCATAGACTCTACATAAGCAATTACTATCAGGAAGGGAAAATACCTTCTTCAAATTCTTAGTGTATTTTTATTCCAACAAGCAGAAGATTTTAAAGTAAAAAATGTTACCAATGTTAATAACTTTTTTTTATTAACATTGGCAACATTTTTGCATTTTGAAATAAAAAAACAGACTGATTGTCTCATAAAAATCAGTTATTAAATTAAATATTAAAATAAGAGCAAATGCGTGCAATAAATTATTAAAGTAAACAATAATATTCTGTCTGGATATTAAGGTAAAAGCAAACGATAAAATTGGAATATATACCTTTGTAATATAAACATACCTGAAGCAAATTAGATATAATTAATGTATAATCATAATGTATTATTAAGTCAATCTTTTGAACCTAACACCATATATCCTTTATTTTATACCCACGCATTTTCTCAAAGCAACGATATGTTAACACGTGTCAAAAAAAAGTACAAAGAAATGCAGTATCCATTGTCTGTCCATAAATGGCTCGATTACAACTTTTAGTAAAAATATGACCTCTGAGTTATCGAACTGGCACATTCTTTTTTCCAAACGCATTCTTATAATAATGACCTTCAACTCAGCTTGTCAAAGCAAACACCTCTAGAGTTAAACTCTGTCAACGCTGCGACACAACAATATTGATTTGTAAATTGTGTCACAACACAAACACATTCGATAAATATGTCATCAGATTGCAAAACGAAATATAGTATTTTGTAATCGCTTATATCTCAAAATCGCGCGTATGTTGTGCGTGAGATTTATTTATTTTCAAGTTATGACATCGAATCTTTATTGTACTGAGATGTTCTCTTTGTCCACTCAAAATAGTTTCTAAGAAAACAGGAAATACTGTCTTTTTTTTTTTTAAAGTATGGCTAACAAAGGAGCATTATCGCATATCATCCATTTTGATTTCGTGAACGTAGAGTTAATATTACGGTTTTTCTACTTTTCTGCTTATTAAATTTGAACTATTTTATCTATTTGAATGCAACAAATTGCATCCGAAAGAACGAAAAATGCTTCTAAGGAATTAAATTTTTCTCCCCAAGTTTCAAAAGTATTTTAAAATATTTTTAAAACCGGAAAACTCATAAATGAAAACAATCGTGTGGTGACTGGATATGACAGAATAGTTCTATTGTAGCTCATGCATCTCTTAAGAGGCGACTCAAATTTGTACTCAGCGTCTGGGGTTATAGCCGGGCACCCTGACCCTGGGGATTATATCAGGGGACCTCAGGGAGCCTTCTTTAGGTAAGTTCGGGCATCATGACTCCGAGGCACCCTAGTGATCTTTTTTTTTTTCCTATGGGTAAGTTCACAAGTCTTTGGTTAATACGAGTGACGCACCTCCGGGTTACTCGAGCGATCCTCCTCTATTTTCGACCCTCCTTTCTTATCAACCAATTTTTGTCTTTTTTCAATTTTTCTCACACGTCCAGACCACAGTTACATCTCGTTTGGTGAAGTATAGCTACATTTGGCTCTTGCGCGAATAACCTTCACTTTCACTCACACTCACTCACCCATAAATGAACCATTAAAATAGACAAAAAATATTTTTAAAAATCGGAGGAAAAAAAATAATTTCGTAAAAACCTTCATTATTTTTTGCTTTTACAGATGCACTTATTATACTGAAATAGATAAAGTGGACAAGATTTGAAGTGGGAAGGAAGTAGAAATTCCTTAAGATTAACATTACGTTCAAGAAATTAAAATGGCCGGTAGGATAAAAATTCAATGGGCTCAATTTATAACTTTCATTATGACAGATACAATCACGAGTTTTTTTTCAGTTGAAGTCAAAACTGACATCTGTCTCGTATTTGCCAGTGAGCTTATAAATTATAATTCCAATTTAAAATCAATATGCTCAATTCGTACCAAAATTCATAACTGTCTCCCGACAGAAAAAAAATCGCATGTTTTTTTTTTTTTTTTTCGTTGAAGCCTTTTCCATTCATATACATATCTTTCGTCTGTTTTGATTTTCTGGTAATAATGACGCTTTGTTTCTTTAGTAGTATTACATTTCTACTTTTAACCCTTCCGTTTTTTGAAAGACTGTTTTACTTTTTTGCCCTCTTGATTGAGTTTTCATTAATTTGAATGCTTTTCTCAATATCTAGTTAATATTATTAGTAAAAGTGTTTGATTTTTTTTTCCAAGTCTTTTAAATGTCAATTTCGCATTCTTTTATTTTTGCTTATTGCAATCCTTTGTGCTTCGATATTTAATAATCAACCTACCAAATGTCAAAAGCGGAAGATTCGCACCAATAAACTGTGATTTAACCTCGCATATTCGGCCCTCAGCCCTAAATTGCATTTCGACTTTCTGGACTTATTGCTTCATTTATAGCCACTTAATGGGCTATTGTTTAAATTACTCAAAAATGTCGTACCTGACCACTTTTCAAAAAATAGTTTTTGCGTATATTTTTTATATCTGCTTTCACCAGTAGTGAACTTAATTTTCAAAAATACGTCATAATAAATTTCTCCTGGATTTTTTATTGGATTGAAGTAAAACAAATATAAAAATTAAGTATTTTATTTACTTATCGATTTAAGTATTACCTTAAGTCATACGTAAACTGGAATCAAGATATGACTGAACATAAATAACATTATTCAGAATTTTAAGACAGACATGAGGCAGCCATTTTCTTAGCCCCCCCCCCAAGTGGCTATTGTTTTAGGTGGACCACTTTTGGCGTAATAGATCACTTTTCAATTTTTATCGTTTGCTTCGATTTTAATTACATTTAGTTAAACTATATTCAATTTAATAATTTATCGTTTGCTTTAATTTTAATTATATATAGCTGATATAATATTCACTTTAATAATTTATCGTTTGCTTCAGTTTTAATTACATTTAGCTTAAATATATTCAATTTAATAATTTTCTCGTTTGCTTTAATTTTAATTACATGTAGCTTATATAATATTCATTTCAATAATTTATCGTTT
Organism: Nephila pilipes; assembly: GCA_019974015.1. NCBI lineage: Eukaryota > Metazoa > Arthropoda > Arachnida > Araneae > Nephilidae > Nephila > Nephila pilipes. Next base: position 176,481 of record BMAW01041170.1, on the reverse strand, counting down.
GCTTTAGTTTTAATTACATTTAGCTTAAATATATTCAATTTAATTAATTTATCGTTTCCTTTCATTTTAATATCGAGAAAATTTACTATTGTCCATTTCTCGATATTTCATCGTTTACTTTAACTCTTAAATTTAATTGAGTAATTTAATAATAGTTATAAAAAAAGCGTTCCGTGGCTGGCTAAATCTGTTCTTTGCAAAACTTTGCATAGAACGTTTTAAATTTTATTCTTTTTGATTCACCAATTCATTTTGTTTTGAATTCGTTTAATGAATAATTTTTAACAGCTTTTGGTGCATTTTAGTATTTCTTATTTATTTCTGAATATAACTTTTTCCAATTATTTCATTTTTTTTTTCATTCCATTTCCTTTTATTTCTATTTCTTTTTTACTTTCAAAAAATAAAAATTTAAAAGATTATTTAACCAGTATCTTTAACTAGTGTCTAAATGATTATATTTTGATATTTTATTTCAATCAATAAAATTTAAATAAAAGATATTTAATTGTAACCCCATTAATATATTATAGTATTCGTCGTATAAAAATGTGCGGTTTATTGTAACCCTTCCAGCAAAATTATTTTTTAAATTATTTCTTAAAAATTTTAAACATGAAGCAGAAACAAGAAAAAAAAATGTGGAAATACTAACACTACAGTAATTAAAAAAAATCCTCAAATTTTCAAAACAAAAACGGGTCAACAAAGAAAGAAACGAAATCGAATCAGCAATATCAACTGATTACATATGTTTTATATTTTCTGGAAAAAAAGTAATGAGTAATTAAATTAGATTATAATCTAAATATTTTGAAAAAAATAATAGGTTTCAAATAAATTTCTGTAAAACCTTTTGAACGAAGACTTGGGTTTATTTTACCATTGTATGTGTTATTTTGTAGTTTACCTGATACCATTTTAAGTAATTTTAAGTTTTCAAAATCTCTTACTTAAATATGTGTAATATTAGACAAAACTAAATAATTAGAGTTTACGTAAATTTGTTACTTGAATCTTACAAATTCGCGGAATTACTTTACACTCTTAAGATTGACCAAATGTTGATGTTATATTTAAAATTATTGACATTTGTTTTCTCAGAGTTTAAATAGGGAAATAAACAATAATTATATTTTGAAATACTTTTTCTACTTTTTACTTCAATTTTATTATTTCAGTCAAGGAATAGAGGTATAATTTTATTCCATTCCTATCCTATTAATTCTATTTTAGTTTGAGCATCCGGTTGGAAATATATTCTCACTTGAGTAATCCACTTGAGTGTTTTAATTTATTAGTATTACTTTGAAAGAACCAATTTAGATGATATTGCCACTTTTCACGGTCATTTTCCTATCTTCTGAGAAAAAAAAAATTACGATCGTTAAAAGTCTTATTTGTCAAATGTCCGCTTATTAAGCAGTCATATCCAATTTTCTGAACAAATAACAGCAATTTTTTATGTTTATGTTTTTCTTTAGCAAAATTATTTCATAGCTATGATACGGATCAGTGATGATTTGCCAAGTTTATTTTCAGTTATCTTTTTTTTCTTTCTTCTTCTTCTTTTTTTTTTGGTTTAAAAAATTCATTTTTGTCTATACATTGAAAACGTGAAGCTATTTTCCTTCATTCAGCTGTCTTAAAGCAAAACTATTTTATTTTCTTTCGATGTAAACTTGTCTCGCAGCCAAATATTTTCATGCAACACTTGCTACAATTTGGGCAGATGCCACAACTTACAGCAATTGATATTCACTTCTCATAAACTGTTGACAGATATCCAGAGATAATACTACTCATTTAATACATCACATGAATGACATGGATAAGAAAAAGATACTTGAACGAATACTAAATAGAATCCAGATCGCTGATTAACTTAAAATATTTATATTACTGCTTTTAAAGTAAATAAATATAAATAATATGAACTACAAAAGAAAAGAATTGCATTTCATATCGGATATTGTGCCATAAAATTTTATTTCCTGGAAGCATTCGTCAATAAAACTGATTGTATTTTTTAATCCTCCCCTAAAGTCCGTGAACAATGCGCAGAAATGAATCAAAATTTGTAATTTTTATAATGATACTGTAAGCTATCTTGGTTGTATGTTTTTCTTTAAAAAAAGGGGGGGGGGGGGTTAAAACAGTAACATTAGTGTTAAGACTCCCGACCATTTTGATTTCGTGGACGTAATGTTAATCATATGAAATTACTATTATCGTTCTCAAATCTTCATACTATTTCATCTATTTGAATGTAAAAAGTGTATCTGGAAGAGCAAAAGTAACGATTTCTGTGGAATTACACTTTTGCTCTGATTTTCAAAAATATCTTTATGCCTATTTTAATGATTCGTTTTCGTGCTTTCATGTCTTTAAAAACATTCAAAAATATTTTCGGAAAACGGGAAGAAAATGGAATTCCACAGAAACCTTAATTACTTTTTATTCTTTCTCGGGTGCACTTTTTTGCTTTCCAATAAATAAATAATATAGATTTGAAGCGGTAGTGTGTAGAAATTCCTTAGAATTAACATTACATTCACAAAATCAAAATAATTAATAGAAGCCCCAAGGAAATATATCATATATAAATTTCAAAAATTCACTTAAATTAAATAAAAATTCTTCTCGAAGTTTCAACCTATTATATATATAATCAAAATATATAATAGATAAAAAATATTTTCTTTCCTCTTATATATGTTATTTAGATCAAAATTCTTCTATTTCAGATTTCTTTGAAGAAATACTTTGAATAGGAAGATCCGAGGGAATAAAAAGAGAATCTGGGATATTTAAGAAAAGTGTACAAAGGTCGTTTAACTGTTTGAATTACGTGACATTAGAGTTCAAAGAAATCTAAGTTAACAGGTATAAGTTATAAATTCCCTGATTTAATCTATTTTAATGTAAAAGTGCTGTATTAGTTATAAAAAAATTAGGAAAGTAATTCAAATGTTCAACATATGTGAAAGAGTTCCTCATGTTCATGTGAAAATGATTAAATACGTATAAAATCGAATTTTCAAAAACATTCTACAAAAAATAAGAATCTAATTTTATCGTTACAATCATCTGTGTTAATTTTATTTTAAAAAATTCATGATATGTTTGAATTTATTGCAATATCATTTATTTGAACTCTATACATGCTATTGTACTCCATTGATTAATAAAAAAAAAAGCAACTTCGAATCAAACTTTCAAATATTTATGAGCACATTTCTGTTTTCTTTATGAATTTCTGTTATCAGTTCAGTCGAGAAAAATAAATCTTTCTTTCATATAGCAATGAAAAATACATTAAACATATCGATATGTATGATAAAAAATATTGTTTAATTTCCACATATTTAAGTGCCCTAAATACCAGCATTTACTTTTGGAATGTCTGTTCTTCGAGATTTAGATTGGTTTGGAAATAGCTTAAAATTATTTAATAATGAGCCCTGATTTGAATCTTTTTCTAGCAGAAGATAGATCAAATAGTCTGCAATAATAAAAGAAATGAACAGTCGTATTTCTTCATGATTACTTATAAATTTCCTTTTCTATCTCCAACTCTTGTTTTTTGACTTAATTGATACATTATAAATAAAGGAATTGGATATTTGCAGTTTTATATAAAAATAGAGATATTATAAATGAGCTGTTTAAATCTTGCGTATATTCCACAATTCGAAAAAAATAACAAACGGAATAAAGTTTAGTTTAGTTTTTATCAACGTCGCTCTAGAAGCAACACGAGGATTATTGGCGACGGACCTCGTAATTTTGAACCACGGTCAAGTGACGAGGACGACACCTGAGCTGGCACCCCCCCTCTCCTAACATCCACACCACGCCAACACAAACGGAATAAAAGTATCATTTATTTCTCTTTTATCTCATGAAAACATATTTTTCTCGAAAAAAAGAGCTAAATGCCGGTGTCATTATTTGTATTTCATTGAGAATGAGTAGGAGCTAGAAAATGCATATTTTGGAATTTCACATAAATCTCACAAGTTGAAAAAATAACGAATTGACCAAAATTTATCTTTCCTGTAGCTCATCAAAATAACGAATCAAAATAAGTGAATTTTTTTCAGAATTTTTTTATTAAAAGGACGTGTAAACGAAAAATAATTGAGATAGCTCACATCTTTCCTCTCTTTCAACATTTAAGTATCCCAAGCACTCCAAAGATTGGGTTAGAACATAGAAGTAAAACGAGTTATATGATTCAAGATATCCGTATTGAGGATTTGGATTTAGAGTGTTTCATGTCGAGTTTAGTTCAGTTCTATTTATTTTTTTTTTATTATTATTATTAATGTCGCACTAGAAGCAACACGAGGGCTATTCGCGACGGACCTCGTAATTTTGAACCTTGGTCAAGTTAGTGTTTCATGCCTAAGTATTCATATTTGACAATGAATAATGAGATGTTACTTTTTATCAGGTTTTCAATTGGAGTTTTTTTTAAATGTTTCAGAAACGTTCAGATTTTAAGACATACATCTGTAAAAGACGGACACAACGATAAATTTTTTAATTTATTCCAAAATATTTTTAAATACAGTCAGTTTGTTCAGTTATTCTAAAATTTTAATGCAAAAGAGAGAAAACTTAAATTATATTTATTATTTAAGTTTTAATAATAATATAACCGAACATTAAAAATATAATAATATAACTGAACTTTAAAAAGCTTCCAATAATATTCTGCAGTTGCTTTAGATATCATCTTAAAGAAATTATTATATCCTACAAAAAAATTTGAGAATTCTTTTTGCAGTAAAATAATAAAAAAAGAATACATCGAAACATAATTTTTAGGTTGATTCCCATATTACATAAATTGTATACTATATTTAAACTTTCGACTATCTGTCTCTGTCCTCCACAAAGGCCCATTAATCGAATCCAGTAGACTTGGTAATTTTGAAGCAAGGTCAGATGACAAGGTTGATACCTGAGCTATCACTAATTCTCTACGCCTTGCTAAAGAGAGGACTCTGGTCCTCGAAAGATTTAACGTGCATTTGCCCCTGTGAGCAACGGGTCTTCAGGGAAATCAGGAATCAAACACAAAGTCAATTGAAACTTAGCCAACCATGAGCTCATTGATATGGGCATTCGGCTACTGTTGCCAACAGCCTTAATTGTATGAATCATTCAATGCAAATTATGAATTCGAATGTTTTAATAACATCTCACTGAGAAGCAACCGAGGACTATTGCCGACCGAATTTTAACCTCAGTGAAGTGACAAGAATGATACTTCACCAGGCACCTACTTCTCCAAACTTCCACCCCGCCCCACGGGACCTCAACCAGATTTAATGTGCTTAGTTTAGTATTTTTTTTTTTTTTTGTTAACGTTGCACTAGAAGCAACGCGAGGGCCATTGGCGACGAACCTCGTAATTGTGAACCTCGGTCAAGTGACAAGGACGACACATGAGCTGGCACACCCTCTCCTAACTTCCACACCACGATAACAGGTGGACTTTAGGCCCCGATAGATTTAACGTGCATCAGCCCGGGCTACACGGTGGGTCTTTACCATTCAAGGATCAAATCCGCGACTGAACGAAAACCACCGGCCACGAATCTGAAACGATGGCCACTTGGCTTCCACGGCTACCAGATTTAATGTGCATCAACTCCTCTACACGGCGGGTTTTTAGTGGTGTCAGGGCTGGAACCCACGACTCGACGAAAAGAACACCAGCTGCGAGTCTGTAACCACTAGACTACCGTGGTTGCGACACATGCGTGATAGAAATAACGTTATATACATTCTACAATGGTTAAAACGTATGCTTTACGTTTACTCTATCTTTTTGATCATAGGTATTCCTCGTATAAAATATTGAAATTTATGTTTTTCAATTAGAACGTATTTTTACTTGCGGGAAAATATAAATATTTTTATTGTTTATATAAAACTTAAGATTGGAACAAAACTAATCAGTCAAAGAAGCCATGTGACTAGTTCAGATAAGTCTGGGTTCGCGTCAATGAGGTCTAATCAAATACGCATTACGCATATTTTGATGATATATTGAAAAGGATAAACAAGTATCTCGGGTATTCTTATCTTTCCATTCATTCGTCCGAGTTATTAAACACGTGAAAAAACAATGTGACTTTTTACAAGGGTTAATTCAATATATAGTACAGATAACTTATTGAAAACTTTTTGATAATTGATAGAATTTTATGCAACTTTCTAATTTCATGAATAATTTTCTCCGCTTGATTAAGTAGCAAATATATGTATGCCATTAAAAAGGATATTTTAGAAAAACATAAAAAGTTACATTTTGCGCATAGAATTTTGTTTATATTCCACCTTTTACGAGCAAAAAATACTTCGATTAAAATATAAATGAATTGTATAGAAACAATAAAATTAAGCAAAGTTATATTTGTTACTGAACATCTCAAATCAATTTCTGGAAAAAAATGGGCAAAAGCCCCGAAAATTATTAAGAATACTATCGGTAAAATAAGAGATACAAAGCAATATTATAAAATTTTCTTTGAAATGATTGTTTCAGGAAAATATGAAAAATAGAGGATTTTTCCAAAATATTCAAAAAATTGGCAAGGCCATGGATGAAAATGTTTTAAAATATGTAAGATCTTTAACTTAACATACTATAATTCTAAAACAGAAATATTGATAAATAAATTTATAGATACTATTTCATTAAAATATTTCTAAAATTACATGTTTAAAAATTAGTATCAAATTCGATGTCCATAGCTACTTACTGCAATTGCTTGAATCGTTTTAATAGTCTCTTTCATGTAACGCAAACAGGATCTCAACAAATTTCACGACAGAAACAACGTGCTGTTTTTTTACACTCTTATAAATAAATAAAAAAAAAAAAATACACCCATTCAGAAATATTGCACAATATAATCCACATTAAAATTATCTAATAAAAAACATTTTTGATTTATCTGATGGGTGAAAGATATAGCTTGTTTTCTGTTTCGATACTCCGTTTTTTTGTCAACATAGTTTCAAAACTAACTGAATAATATCTGACAACAGAGAATATTAACCTTGATCTTAAGATGAAATAAACAATAAGATGTTTGTAATCTGTTTTTTATACGCAGTATATAATTTCGAAATTTTTTACAGCCGTAGAATACCTATAGCTAACACTGATAAATCCTTGTCATATGTGTTGCAATTGTATCAGACACGACAAAAAAAAAATATTTGGCGTGCGCTTTATTACATCTAATTCATAATTTTAAGGAACTTGGAAAAATTGAAAAAAAAGAATACGCATTTTTTGCAGTTTACGAGAAAATACTTCATGAACAACTTTAGTTCAAATTTGTTAATTTTAATTTTAATTAATACACTACGCGACATTGAAAATGCAACACCAAGAAGGAGTGGCCGGAAAGTGAAGAAACTCGGGAAACTGAGAGAGACAGCAACGAACAATAAGTGATTATTATTTCGAAACGATATGTGTACTACAAAGCGATAACAGCATCGGCTCTGTAGGTTATAGGACCATCGTGGACTGCGATACACGAAGCAACCCGTCAAGGTATAGAGTCAATGAGAGTACGGATGGCGTCCTGAGAAATGGCTCTCCAATCCCTCTGACAACCATTTGCCACAATTCTTTTGAATGCAGCCGTGGCAGGGTCTGTAAATGGTGTCCAATCACATCCCAAATGTGTTCAATTGGTGAGACATCAGGAGAGAACGGTGACGAGGGAAGTTTCTGTACACCTTTCAGAGCACGTTGGCTGATGCGAGCAGTGTATGGTCGGGCGTTATCCTGATGATAAAGTGCACCCCCTGAAGTTAGGGGAGTGTCACCGGTCACAGCACGTCATCCACGTATCATTGAACCGTCATAGTGCCCTGAATACGAACTAGAGGTTACCTGGAATGGTACGCAATTGCTCCCCAAGCAATGATGCCTCGTTGTCGTGCCATGGAGCATTCAACAATTGCTGCTGGATTGGATCCGTCTCCACATCGACGCCACACTCGTACGCAACCATTATCATTGGAGAAACAGAAATGTGACTCATCTCACGCGGTAACCCTCATCCATGCCATATTTCCTTGTTCCAATCATCTTCACCTCAGCCGGTGCACTGTGGACGCGTCTAGGTGAGATTTGCGATATGGACCAACCTGCCCTTCTCAGTCCAATTCACCCTCTAAAATTGTCTGTCGGTTGGAACTGCCTCCGTTGACGACGGTCTGACATTCTCTACTATTACATGTGTCCTCTGAGACAAGAACAAATTGTCTGCAATTATTTCCATAGCAGAAAAATTGAACATTCTGCAGATTCCTTCCCTTATATCTTCTTCAACGTGCGCTGGAGAGCTGCGCATTTCACATCATTCGCATAACCCGGTGACGTACGTCTACCCTGAAATTTGCATAATATTCTGGCCACTCCTTCCTAGTGTTGCATTTTCAGAGAGAGAGAGTCGCGTAGTATGTATTAAAAGTTTAAAATGATCACAATTTTCATAATTACTTACCTTTTTCCTTACTCCAATCGTAGAAAAATATACAGGAATGATTTACAAAATATTTAAATATTGCAGATATTTACACAATATTTGTTACATTTCTACTTTATTTATGTAGGAATTTGACTTTATAAGTGAATTTTTGCGATCAAGAAGAAATAAAAACAAATTTCGTGGTTAAATAAAGTTAAAAATTACTACCCGAATTACATAATCTTCATAATTGCAATGTTGGACAAATTTCCCAATTTCGTAAAAGTTTAGAGAAGGGGAAAAAATTAACTTAGGCTTTGTAAAATATTTTCAATTTTTTATATACTCTAATAGTAATAAAATACATAAAAACTTTGATCTGTTTAAACTTATGACAAAACAAAAAGAAAAAGAATTGAAATTGGTTTTGCTAATTTCATTTTAACATGTGCAAGCGTTTGTTTTTTCATTTTTTTCTTTCATGTGGCCGTGGTAGCCTAGTGGTCATACACACGTACTCGCTGCAGGCGATTTTCGTCGAGTCATGGGTTTGAGCATTGATGCCACTAAAGACCTGTCGTGTACCCGAGGCTGATGCACGTTAAATCTGTTGTGGCTCAAAGTCCTCCAGTTGGTGTGGTGTGGAAGTTAGGAGATGGGGGAGGCAACTCATGTGTCGCCCTCGAAATTGGACTGAGGTTCAAAGTTACGTGGTACGTCACCAATAGCCTCGTGTTGCTTCTAGCGCGACATAAATAAAACCAATAATTTTTTTTTTTTATTTTCTAGAAATTTTTCGCGCCTATCGTTTTTATTAGAATCTGGTTGTATAGCTTCGCATTCAGCACGTTTCTTAGCTTGTCTTTTTCCTTCTAATTCTCGATGCCATTTCATCAGGTTCTGGTCTTTGTTTGCCCTTTCGTATAGATTCTCGATTTCTTTTCAAAGCCTCTTCAGGCGACAGCTTTGGGCGACCCACGCATTAGATCGCATTAAATTTCATCGAAATCTCTACAAAAGTAACAGCTGTTAAGTTCTCGAAAAAGTAGAATGATTAAAATTAAATTTTAATTAGCTACAATAAGCGTACTTCCGAGCCCCAGGCTCCCTACAAAACCGTTGTTAATGTTAATAACAAAAAGAATAAGAACAGATGATTCAGCCATGAAACCAAAAATTAATTAAACATTAAAATAAGAGCAAATTATTAAAGTAGACTGTAATTCTTTTCGGATATTAAAATAAAAGGAGGCAATAAATAATTAAGTGAAATATATCTCAGTGATGTAAATATACCTTAAGCAAACTAAATGTAATTATTAGAATCATGACGTATTGTGATGACTCTCAGTCTTTTGAACTTAACATTAAGTATCCTTTATTGTATGCTCCCGCATTTTTGCCATTTTCTCAAAACAACATGTTAGCACATGTCAATAATAACTGAGATTATTATAAATAATTTATTTGTAAAAATAAAGAAGTTTCATATATCTTTTACCTTTTGGATTTTCTTTCAAATTCTTTGTATTTTGAAAATTTCATTTCCATTTTCTTGACACGATATTTACCTTTCCTTAAAAGATCATAAATTTTCATAGTTCTTTTAAATAATTTAATTAAGAATTAGTTTATTCAACAGATGATAGCTCAAATATTTCAATTGCATTAACTCTCTAATATATTATTGAAAAAATATATGTTCATGGAAGTTCGAATACGCTCAAAATTCGCTTTCCATTTTAAGAAATCACTAGATTAGACCATATGGACGAAATTTCGTGCTTTAAATATACAATTTATACAAAGGAGTTGAATTTATTTAGAGAGATTAAGTCAAAAAATATGTAGTTTTATCACAGAAATTGTGTTAAATTTAAATAAACTTATAAAAAAAATTTATTGCAAAACCTTACTAAATAAACAGCTGCCGAGCTGTGCGATAGCCTTTGTTGATCAAAATAAAAACGCACTCATGTTGTGTTTTCTTTCAGCACTTACGCCGCTCCAACGGCCTTCAAGCTTGCATCAGAGTCAGATATTAGTTTCTTGGCTATGGATGGAAATTCGAAACTATATAGCATCAATCAAGCTGTTGACCTAAAATCAAGAAATCGTTTGGTCAAACTTCAAAAACAATTTTTATTTATCTAAGGACTTTGAATAAATACAATATGAAATATCCTGAAACAAATTTTTTCACTTAATTATTCATTCAAATTGTCATGAAAATATTAAGTGAAATAAAGAAAAAGAAGATATTTGTTCAATTACCAATATGAGAAAAGATTAGTGATAATGGCTTGAAAAGAAATATTCGTTCAGAAATATAATTCGCTTAAATAAATCGTTTTTGAAATGACTAACGACAAACTTTTAATCTCACTAATTGGCAACACGAAAATTATTATCATTCCATCATTCAAAGATTTCCTGTTCTTGAGAAATATGTGTTGTGAATAAACATGTGCATTATTGTAAAGATCACAAAATTTTATATTTTCTTTTGAATAATTTCTACACATATTTAACGCCTAAGTTTCTAAATCCTTAAGCTGATATTAAAAGGTAATATCCATGACTTTCATTTATTCTATTCTAATACTGAAGAAATCTTGAGAAGGGGCTGCTAAACGTTTTTGATCATCGCCCCCCCCCCCCAAAAAAAAAAATTATAATCTTCTTATCGACCCCCTCTATAAAAATGATTAAAAAAAGAAGGAAAAAACTTACCTGTTTCTTAAGTAAATTAAATCATTTAAGAAAAATGTAAGTTTTTTTTTTTTTTTCTTTTTTGATTTTGACAACATTTAATTTCTACATAAATCAATGAGAATGATGTGTTTGATGAGACTCTTGGTTAGATCTGAACAATATTTGGTTAGAAATTTGTTAGTTTCGGTCCTAAATCCCCACGGAGCTCCATGTTCAATTTATTTCTCTTCTTTGTTAAAATAAAATTAACATGACTGAATCCAGATTCAACCATGCATGAGCTTGGGAATGTAATTAAAAAGGGAAATGCCGTATTACAAGTTTTGAATATTTTTGCTTAACAGTTATATTCGTGCATATTTAATTCATATTTAAATCATTAAAAATCATCTTTGATTTAAGCTCAACTAATTATTCAATGATTTCATCTAGCAAATGACTGTCGACATTTTCAACTTGAGCAGAAATTGGCGCGATAATCCATATTCTTGGATATATCCATATTTTTACTATCTCCAAAGCGTATTTTAAAATCATCGCTTAATTTTGGGAATGATTTGTATATATTTCCAATTCTGCGTCGGTTATATCCAATTGTCGTAAATTTGAAAAGTATTGAAATGATTTAAGTAACATTGAAGACAAACTATTTTATTTAACTTGAAAGCCTAAAATAATTGTCCATGCTTGAATTAATATGTAAATTTTTTTTCCTCGGAAATGTGTTTGAATGACATCAAATTTTGCAAATACATCTATGAAATAAAAAATATAGTTTTTATTTTTTGCATTTCGTCATTTAAGACTGGATTAATTTGTGAAAGAAATTATGTAATTGTTTCAACCAATTCAACAAGCTTTTGTAGACATGCACCTCTCGACAAGTATCGTATTTCGGAGTGGAATAACAATTGATTTGATATTTCATAATTTTCCTCGCAAAGCTTAGCAAACAGTCGTGATTTAAAAGGTAGTGCTCCAGTTTGATTTATTTATTTATTACACAACTGTAATGTATTATGAAGATCCTTACATATATATTTTGTTCCTAGATGAATTCTGTGTTAAACACAATGAATTGTACGCATATTTATTATTTTAATCATTGATAGTATTCTTTTAGTATTTATCAAGTATTTTTTTAATCATTGATATATTCTTTTAATCATTGATAGTTCCTTTGTGTCAGTTCCAAGATATTTAGCAAATAAAAATTAGTAAATAATAATCTGACATTTTATTTTACAAAAATGTCTTACATAATCAATAAGAAGAGAAGAACTGCCAAAAGTGGCAGAATCTTTTAATAGCAATTTCAATAACATCTTCAAAATCAGGTATAATTATATCTTCTGCCGTTGAAAAAGGTTTTCTCTTTTTTTTTTTTTTTTTTTTCTTTACGATATTGAGAGAAATATTGAACGAACATATTAATCCACCCTCCTTATCATCTTCAGTTGATTTTTAATAAATTGTTTTAAGATTAGTCGTGTTTCATATGCTTCTTTAAGTTTTTTTTAAAATAATCCAGATTTTTATTCTTTTTATTCGAATGCATTATCTCTAGGTGATCTTTTAATTTGGCTGGTTTCATGGCATCATTGCTAAAAGTTTTTTTGCAAAGAAGATACAACGTTTTTCTTTCATTCATTGGTGAAAGTTTAAAACCAAATTTTAAATATTTCACTGTATATTGTCGGCATTTTTGTTTAAAAGTCCACACTGCCAATGCAGTATTGGTTGAATCCTAATGAAACAATTAATATAGAGCCAAAAGAATCTGCTTCCACGAAAAAAGAAACAGATTTAAATGTGCTGCTGATAAAAGAACAACAAATGAGTAAAGTCACCACTCTCTAGAATCGAAGCCATTGTGCAAAAGGGATGGGTTACGAAACGATGTTGCTACAGCTTGGGCCATCTTGTAGCAAAACGGCGAAAGAATAATTTCTCAAAAGTTTGAGATTAAGTAACACATTACGAAACAAGCATACTTTAAACGATAAAAAAATATAAATAATTATTTAAGAAATATATGTAGGAATCAGAAATTAAGTAAGCTATTATAAAAGCTTTACTTACTATATTGTAATTACAAATGACATTCCAAACGAAAGTTGTACATACTGCTTTGCTGTCAATAAATTTGTGATTGAATAGCATCGGTATTCATTCATGGACCCTTAATCGATCCCCTAGATTGGATCGACCCCTAATTATACCATACAGACCCTCCAGGGGTCAATATCGGTCACTTTGCCAATCCCTGTCTTAAGATAAAAGCAATATTTTTGAAAATGTAATAAACTTTGGGGGGGATGAAATAATATATCTTAAAAATAAAGAGTAAAAATAATAATCTTTCAACTTTCACATCGATATCTCAACTTAAAATCTGCATTTGATACGATTATTTTTTAATAAATTAACTGTAGTATACACCTGGACGCCAAATTCGGTTCTTTTCCCACCAAGTTTGGCAATTTTTGTAGCTTTGTAGTGACTCATTCATTATACCTTAAGAAAATTGGCAAGAAAAGCCACACAACAAAAAAAAAGCGTGCTTCCTAGCGTATAATTATTTAATCCTTTTTCTTATTGTAGCTTTAAGTGATTTTTTAATCAAACGGAACAAATATTTAAAAATAGTTTATTGCTGTCTATATTTCATAGACATTTATTTCGAAATTTTTTTTTACGAATAACCGAAATGAAACAGAGATATTTACTTTGAAAATTTGCTTTGAGTAATTATGGAATACTGAGACATTAGATCAATTTGCAAATAAATTTAAATACTGAGACATTAGATCAATTTGCAAATAAATTTAAATCTTAGAATATGTTTCTTCTATCCGGCAGGTTTTGAATGAAAAAGAAAAGTTACAAAAGTAAATCTTGTTCCTTTTAATGCAGATATCACCTTAGGAAACAGATATAATTCGTATGGCGCAAGATCCCACTAATGAGGTGAATGGTTTAACACTGGGATATTGTACTTAGCCTGGAAGCCTCTTGACAGACAATATGGTATGACTTAACAATTCGGGTCGTTTTTTCCTTATTCTTGAAAGGCCAGCAAGAACTTAAAGGTAGTAATGTTGATTAATAGTTTGTTCTTCAGGATACCCAATCTCAAATCTCATGAATATCGAAAAAAAAATCCAATTATCACTACCTTGAATTTTGATTTGCTCATTCGAGCATTTTTGGCTCCCGGTGAAGATGGGATCTTCCAGTGCATGGATTGGAGCTTCGTTTCAGGATCATTAGTAAAAAACCACAATTCATCACACATTATAATCCTTTCCAACAAGTTTACGTCATTTTCAATGACATTTAATGAGTCAGTGCAAACATTTTTACGAATTCTTGTTGTTTAAACGTGAAAATTTTAGGCAACATCTAAGCACACACTTTTTGCATGCTAAAATTGCTATGTAAAATTTGCCGCACGTATCCTTTGTCAATTCTTACAGTCTCAGCAATCGCACGAATACTTAACCGACGGTCAGATCAAACCGGATTACCGATTTTTTTCGATAATGTCATCCATTTTTTAGGTGGAAGGGCGATCCGTGTGTGAATCATCTTGATCGTCTCCTCGGCCATTTTAATAACGCTTAAGCCATTCAAAAACACGTGCACATTCATTGCCATACACTTCATTCGATAAATTATTCATAATGGTTTTTCGAAGTTTCATGTGATATTTCATAACAATGCATTGCTCTTTTGTTACACTTATAATTTTCCTGGAGAAAAAAAACCTGTAATGCGAACAAAGACTACGGCTATACCGATTTGTTTACTGAAGCGAGAGGTACTGCATTGGCGCATGCGTACTTCTTCTGTAGCAGCGTCAGTCTCGTTATTTAATATCCATACCTCGTTTTCCACTCAACGCCTATAATTTTTTTGTAATATTACTCTTTTTCCAATCACCTATTAAATTATGGTATGTTGAAATTGAAAGAATGTTTCAGTCTGTTTTGCGTACAATTTTGTACTCTTTTTTCCAACTATTCTCGCAATTTTTAGTTGAAAAAAGGGTTTGTTTAATTTTAAAAAAATTAATTGTGGTTTCCCGAAAGAAAATAAATTATTCTGGAAAGAAACATATCGTAGGAATGTAAAAATTTGACAGATGTGAAATGATTATTCTTAAATACAACTGGATATATATATGAAATAAACTATCGATATATTAATAAGTATTTTGTTCATCACTTTCTTCTTCAGAAATATGATAGCAGAGAGTAATGGGTATTAATTTTCGTGTGAACTTTCTTTGCATGTAAGTGTTGAGAATCCTTAGGTGTAATTTTACTTTAAGAGATTTTTTTTCCTTTATAATATTGTTTATTCCAATTTTTATTTACATCTAAAGATACAAATATTTAAATTGCATTTTTTCCCTCGAGAAACGTTTGAAGAAAAAAATTGACAATATCTAGTTAGAAAATGGACAGAAATGACATTTTGTTACATTATTTTGATTACTTTTTAATGATCCTGATTTTATACAAATTGACCTTTCAATCACAAAGTGATTTACGAAGCAATTTCAAAACCGAATTGAGGAAATTGATAGATAGATTCAAATATAAACTGTGAAGTTGCTTTAAAAAGTAGTTATGTGTGTATATATTAATGGTTTATTTATGAAGCAATGGTATGTGAAGAACGATTCTAGTATTAAAAAAAAAACATAGTAGGATTAAATTCAAGTATATTTCAGAATATCGATGTAAGAAAATGAGTAAATTCAGTCTATATGAATGAAAAAAAAACTCATAGGTAGCTTTTATAGTAGAAAATGACGCAGCAATTTCGTTGAGATAATGTGATTTTTTTTTTTTTGTATGATCTTTAACTCTTTTTTTTAAATCTCTAAGTCTCTTATCATAAAGTAGAGGTTCAGGGGAAAAAATTCTTAGAGATTTTGATACTTCCTACAATTATTAGTATAACAATTCTTTTCAGAAAAAGAAATGCATGATTTTGAAGTTAACGCATAATCATTTTTCAAATAATACATATAACAAATTCAATAGCATTTTAAGAAATATGAATAACATTTTTGTTTGATTTCAATAAATTTTATTGGGTGATTATAAGATATTCATCGGATTTTAAGACGATATAACTTCAAATATATTAATTTCACTTTTCTGTACTAAAGGGAGGAAAAATAAACAACCATTACATTTTTATTTCCATACTTATACTTTTTCCGTACCGGCCTCCAGATAAGCGCGAACTAATCTCCACATTCAAAGTATTAGGAATGAAAAACGGTTTACTTTTTTGTCGCATACCTCTAAATGGCAACAAATAATGGAGAAGCCTTTTGTGTTTTGGAATTTTCGAAATCTTGACCACTTGTTTCATTGCAGAGGGCATTCGAAAGAATATATTGATCTCTTAAATCAGACCACAGACCATTCTGCATTGGTTCCGTTAATTCAAGAATTTTGTGTAAAAGAACGTAACCTGGTCAACATGTTCACATGATATAGTGAAAGGGTGGGCAAATAGCGGCCCTCTAAGAATTTTTAGGTTGCACCTCCCAATTCGTCAGAAAAATTCCTCTGGAACTGAGCTGTCCTTCCCTTTAGTAAAATCATTCGAAACAAAATTAGGTCTATTTGCAAGGCAAACAGGAGAAGGCAATCTTTATTATTTCTCTTTCTTAGGAAAACAGAAAGAGCTTGAAAGTGTTTCTGCTAAGATTAGAGACTATCTACAGAGTTTGAAGGAGGACGTCTCAAAAATATTTCAAGACTTTATGAAAATTGGGCTTTAAACTCAATTTGCTCTCTTATCCAATCACTCCTGATATGGACACTACATTTGAGGAGCGTCAGCTTGAACCTATCGATATGCAGTCAGATCACACTGAGAAAGAAATGTTTAATGCTGTGAGATTAATTGACTTTTACAAATTTTTGTTCCTTGCCCGCCACTGATGTAGTCGAAATTATTTTGCACTTACCCCACAGAAATAAACACGTTTTGCTCGTCGTGAACTGCGTATTCATTCCACAACTTGCTGCTTGGAAGACTTTACGTCATTGATTATGTCCAAAGTCGAACAGCATTTAAAGCGCAATGACAATGACGTGTTCCTATGTCTCAGAGAAGTGATGCAGTTGTTTATTAACATCGCACTGAGAAGCAACACGAGGACAAATTACGATGGACCTCGTAATTTTGAATCTTGGTCAAGTGACGAGGACGACACCTGAGCTGGCACCTCCCTCTTCAAACTTCCACACCACTCCAACGAAAAAACTTGGAACATCGATCAGATATAATATGTATCAGCCTCGTTACACGATGGGTCTTTTGTAACATCCGGGCTCAAAGCCACGACTAGATGAAAAACACACCGGCTGAGAATCCATGACCATGACGCTATCGTCTCACGAAACATTCTGTCTTTGGAGAGAATAAGACTACCGTTTAGAACAGAGCATGGCCATAGAGCAGCTCTATCAAATAAGTGGTGAAGCTCTTAAGCAAATAAAATATATCTATAAACTATGGTAAGCTGAAACTAATTGTCCAAAAGAGAGTAATTTTCCTCTTCCTTTCCTTTTACAACGTGAGCTGAGCAATGTCCAAAACATTTGTTTTATTTCATATTATTTAGAAAGCTTAATAATGTTATTCACAAAAAAAAAACCAATAAAAGATAAAATATTGTAATGATTCTATCAAAAAAATTTGTAAAGAAAATGTTTGAGTTATATGATGCTTGCGAATGTTTTACGAATATTTTCCATCTCAACAGTTAACTGTTGAAAGTATGGTTGAAAACTTGTTTGGGCAGTTCGAACAAGTTCATTTAAATGCAGATCAGTTAAAAGAGACTGATTATTATTTTTAAAATACATTTAAGTATTGAATACAAAAATTCATAACACTACCAAAAAAAGTAAGTACCAAAGACTGAGATTAGTTTCAGCACAAACTTTTAAGATATTTTTGTTTCGGAATGTGTTTCCAAAACACATAGGTGAAACACTGTTTTGTTTTACTTGTTGGAGTACGCCATCATCTTGAAGTTGCAATACCTCCAGCAATTGTTGGTGAGACGGGACAGCCACTAGAAGGATTTTCTAAAAAAAAGTAAGTGATGACTTCATAGCTCTTAAATCATTAAATCTGTTTGTAATATATTCTGCCAATCTATTCAATTTCCATGTAATCTGTAGTTATAATTTCATACCCGGGTTAAGTTTTCAACATTTTAGTAAGACACTAGAAGTGAGTGAAGGGTATTTAGAAACCATGTCTTTTCTGAAGAGTTTAATTTTGTTATGGATGTAGAAGACACTCTGTGTTAAATCAGAAATAAGTTTATCATGTCCTTGTAGCGATAAATTCAATGATTGTTAATATTTCACTACATTTATGAAAAACGCCATATCTGTTAACCAATTGGTACCTTCAAGATAAGGAAAAATTTCCTTTAAAAATGATAAATTGTCTGATAAGTTCTTGAAAATTTAAAAAAAAATGTTAGCATATTCCTTACTGAGAGTCACCTTATCAAACAAAACCACGATACATCATCTCGAAGCTCATCAGTTTCTATTTTTTACATTAAGACTGAACTGACGATGAGTTTTGATGCTTGAGCCTTTGTCGTTACCATTTTTAAAACTACCGCGATAATGTGGTCATATTTAAAATGTTTAGCTACTAGAGGTTTTCTATGAACAATTTAATGAACAAGAATAAAATTAGGATGATGTGCTTGGCATTTAAAATTGTCAGAAGCCCTTTAATAGGGCCTCTCAAATCGAAAGCACAGTCATTTGCTACGCTGTTTAGAATGTTTTACCGCCTCAAGGGCGTTTTTTTAATATCTATTTCTCAAGTGTATTTTTTAGTGCAATAAGGTCCTACAATTTTTTCATTTCAAAATTACTTGTTACATAAAAAAACAGATGTAGCTTGTTGTGCTTAAGTGCAGTGTCCATTGATTCGTTTAAGACCAGACTCAATGCTGAAAAGCTCGTCAAATCCCTTTACTAACTATTTAGGACGTCATAGGAAGTAACAGAAATTCGCCTTTCTGTAGCATGTCTAGATACAGATATTTGTTCAATTAATTTGAGAAATTTCTTACTCTTTGGATCCAAAGCAGAAACTATACTTTCGCATTTTCTTTTTTATGGGTTTTCTTCTACTCATGTTGTATGTCTGGGTCAAAACTTTAAAAGCTTTTTTCTCACATTTTAAAGCGCTTGATTCAGCTGAAATTTTCTATACACAATTGTTTTGGATGACAATACGATAATTTAATTATAATTTATAATAATTAGTTGATTAAAACTAATTTTAAAAGAATTAAATTTTTCGCCAAGTCGCCAAATGGTTGTTATATCTTGTCGCCAAGGTGAAGAGGATCATTGCTTAAACTCTGATTTGTTAATTATTATTTTGGTAAAAAATTAATGAAAAACAAATTTTTATTTTAATTAGCCACATAAGGGGCTATTGTTTTAGGTAAAGAGTTTTGGCGTCCCAGATCACTCGTCAATTTTAATTATATTTAGCTTAATTATATTCAATTTAACAATTTATCTTATCAGTATGCTTTAATTTTAATTACATTTAGTTTAAATATATATTTAATTTAATAATTTATCGTTTCCTTTAATTTTCATATCGGAAAAGTTCACTATTGTCCATTTCTCGATATTTCATCGTTTACTTTAATTCTTATATTTAATTGAATAATTTAATAATAATAAAAAAGAGGGGTATATTATGTGGCTAAATCTGTTCGCTGCAAAACTTTGCATAGAATTTGTTATAAATTTATATATTGCATTCACACTCATCTTGAATAAATTATAACAATGCATAAAATTTAATCATAAATTTTAATAGTTCTAAGATTATTTTAATTTTTATTGAAAAAATAATAAATAGAATAAATAAAAAATACATTATATTTCTTTTTCTTTGTCAAGTTCAGACAACAATTCTTCTAAATTAAACGAATTAAATTTTAACAGTGCCTTATCAACCCCTAGTTTGAATCCGTCTTCTCTTCTTTCTTAAATTTCAATTTAAGTTCACATCGTGTACGATTTGGAAAGAGATTGAGCATAAAAGTTAAATCAGTGCCAGCAGTTTTTGAAATTTTTTTTCGAGGAAATTGAACGTTTGATCATTTAAATAGAACTTTCGCCAGATGATTTCTTCTACTCACATTGTAACTATATCTGGATCAAAACTTTAAAAGCTTTTTTCTCACATTTTAAAGAGCTCAATTGAGCTGAAATTTTCTTTACACGATTGTTTTGGATAACAATACGATAATTTAATTATAATTTATAAAAATTAATTGATTAAAACTAACTTTTTAAAGAATTAAATTTTACGCCGTTCCTCGCCAAGTCGCCAAATGGTCGCCAAATCCATCGCATCAATAAAAAAATGATACAAATGGATATATACAACGTAGCCCACTCACATTGTGTGCTTGGTTTTAAAATGTGTCTTCAGTTCTTAATGCATTTTGAATTCTTTTACTTCTTTTGTAAGTCAATATTCGTTCACTTTACAATGCTTAATTGAGCTAAAAAATTTTACACGTATTTATTTTAGCTGACAAATTTAAAAAACGTCAAATAAAAATGTAAATTATTAAAACTAATTATTGAAGAAATTCAATTTGACTCAACGTTCTCTTTTGCTCTTAAAATTTTGAGGTATTAAAAATTATGTTACATAAAGTGTGAAGTTTGAATTTTTTTAGTTTAGATTTTACTAACGTCGCACTGGAAGCAACACGAGGGCTATTGGCGACGAACCTCGTAATTGTGAACCTCGGTCAAGTGACAAGGACGACACTTGAGCTGGCACACCATTTCCTAACTTCCACAGCATGCCTACGGAAGGACTTTGGGCCCCGACAGTTTTAACGAGCATCAGTCCCGGCTACATGGTGGGTCCTTAACGGCCACGAATCTGAAACCATGACCACTAGGCTACCGCGGCCACTGTGAAGTTTGAAAGAAAGCTCATGTTCAAAAAACTAGTTTCTTACAGGTGTTATTATAAGCTCTCCTTCACTGCAAGGAGAATTTGCCCGAGCAATATTGAAGAATATAATAAATCTGGCTTTCGTTGTTATTTCTCTCTTCTAGTAACCTCTACTTGATTACTTACTTTTGGTTTTAAAAACAATATTTTAGTTCGTCATAATTCGCTACCAGCAGGAAATTATTGGCTGAAAGAACAGTGATTTGATTCCTAATGTCGCTTCATAATTACTAATCTTGACCTGTGGCGATGTTACTTGACTTAAAAGACGTTTGTTTTCAGTTCTATTCCTTGAAAACAAATTCTTCCCACTCCGTTTTAAATCTCCTGTTTCCCTCTTCATATTTAGATTTGCTGGATAGCCTTCTTCTGGATAGACCGATTCTTGTTAATTTAAGATAATACGGTTCATTTCCCGTCTGGAAGTTGAGTGAGTCGTCAATACTTTAATTATCGCTGCTGAGGCTATTTTGCTCAAATGAAAGTTATCGGTTTACGGTTAAATTAATTAAATCTCATCTTATTTTTCAATGATTTCTTATTAAAATGAGAAAATATAGACGAATTCAAAATCGTTTATTAAATATCGTTCTAGCCAATCCTGAACCTATACAAAAAGAGCAAAAACTGTGGGTTTGTAAGACATGAATTTAAAACGTAATATATTGTTTCTTAGAAAGTGCGACCCGAAATGAATAATTTAATAATTTTTTTAGCTGACTTAAAAGTCCTCCTAGTGTATAGAAGCTTCCAATATACAGAAAGAAAAACTATCAGGCGAATTAAAGATGTGAATTTTTAAGGGAAAAACTCTTTAGATGGGAATCTTCAAGAGAAAAAAAAAACGAATTTTTTTACACAAGTTAACTCACAGAATTTTAAAAAAATATTACACCACACGTCCAGCAATTCACCCCATCTGCTTTGAACAAACCGGGATAAATTGTTATCAAAAATAAAGTTCGGAATGCGGTTTAGGTTGTACCCTTGGCGTCGGAAATATTTTTTGGCGAAAAACTTTCAAGTGTGGCAACCCTGGATATATTCTAGTTAAATATGGACATTATACACTACAATACTAATTTTTCACCATTGAAACTCACCAATGTAGCGATTTTCTAAATGGTGTCGTGGTGTGGATAACCATTTGAATAAACTGCTTTTTCAAATATTCCTTTTTGGAATGTGGTTTCCAGAGGCTAAGTAAATGCCCACACTTGGTATAGATGTCAGGAAAGATATATAAAACATTTGCAACTATTTGAGAACAAAACTGAAAATTTTCTCTTTTTCCAATATAGTGCATTTAAAACCCAATGATTATTTTGTAAATACCTTGTATTTGTTTTGTAAAATACACTGTTTTTTAAATGTTCATCAACTTATATATACATGTATCATTTATTGTTACAGATAAATAACTCTTAGAAATTGTTGAAACGTAACAAAAAATTAACATTCACTTTCTGAAACAATTTTCCATCTATTACTTCTCATTAATAGAAGCAGCATGATTTCAACAATGTGCAACTTTATACACGTTTTATTCTTTACTCAATAAAAATAAGGCATTCAAAATGCTGTACTGCTGACTTAAAATTATCTTTTGAGTTAAAGATGAAAACTAAATGTTCTTTTATTTAACTACTAAATTGTAAATAAAATTCTTCCTGACAGTCCTATTTTTTGAGAAAATTGAGGGTTTTTTTTTATATCTTACTGCAGTCAAATTAAGAATGAAAAATTGACAAATAACCTTTCCATTTCTGAGCCGCTCGGAGTAATTTTTACTTCAAAAACTTTTGAGTTTGTTTCTTTTTTAAAAATGTGTTTTTCTATTTTAAAATGAGTTGTATTAGAACATCTATTTAAGACAAATATTTTCCTGGTATAAAATAGGAATTTTTTTAAAACTTATTGTATACATTTGTTTAATCAAGATTTCTGTCTTTTATGACCTTTCGTCATATTCCAAAATTAAGAAATGCTTTAATACCTTTGCATTATACAAAGAGCATTCCATAAAAATTGAGAGTAAAATCATAAAAATTCAAGAAATACATTTACAGCAAAAATAAATCATTCTTTTTCAAAATAACTTCCTCGGATGATATGCAACGGTCCCATCGCTCAACCCACTTTTCAAAACAAGTAAAGAAGCTTTTTTTCTGGGAGCTGCTTCAAAGAACCTTACACTCCTGAAATAACGTCTGAATCTGTATTAAATTTCCTACCATGGGACTTCTTCAATGCCGAAAACAGCCAGAAATTGCATAGTGAGAATTCTGAGCTGTAAGGGGAATTTGGTATGATTTTATTATTACATTTACTAAGATACTGCTGAACAGAAGCAGGGATATGCGGACGAGCATTATCGTGATGTGATGTCCAAATCCCTACCAGTTAATGACGCTTTCTCGATGTGGTGTCGCAAAATTTTCAAAACTGAAACATAATATTCAACAGTCATAGTAGTTTTGGGAGGCCCAGCATGCTGGTAAGTAACACCTTTATGACCAAAGAAAATAATCATCATAACCTTTCCAGGAGATTTGGTTTGTCGGATTGTTTTCGAAGATGGAGAATCAGGGTGTTTCCATACACATGTTGCGACTTGGTAAGGGGATCAAAAAGATGAGCCCAAGTTTCATCACCTGTTATCATAATCTTTAGAAAATTCGGATCATTTTGAAGCATATGTTTCCACTCACAACACTGGTGAATTCTTGTTTGCATTTTCTCTTTAGTAAAATGATGAAGGACCCATCTGGAACAAACATGGCAAAGTTGTAAACTGTAGCGTAGAATGCGAAATATAGACGTTTTTTAAATGTTAGTTGATAACTCTATCTACTCACATAACATTCGCTATTCTTCTTGTAAGATTTCCCACACAGTGTTAGCATTTTAATCCTTCACAACACTTCCTGGTCGGCCAGGCTTAGAAGCCAATTCTGTAGACAAATGTCCTTTTTCGAAATCACCTTGCTATATAAAAATCGTAGACTCACCAAAACAGAATCAGGGATCCGCTACCTGCCCTCATATGTCCGATAAATACACCATTACGACAGCGGAAGCTTGATGGTCTGGACAGGCATCATATTGGATGGTCGTACACACCTCCATATCTTTGAAAAAGGCACTTTGACTGCAGAGAGGTATAGGGATTGGGTCTTGGGGCCCTATATCCACTTTTTTAGGGATGCGTTTGGTCCTGATTCTCTCTTAAAGGATGACAATGCGAGGCCACATAGAGCTCATCTGGTCGAGGAATTTTTGGAAAGCGAGGATATTCGCCGGATGGATTTACCAGCCAGATCTCCAGACCACAATTTTGTAAAGCATGTCTTGGACGCTCTGGAGAGAACAACTGTAATTCGTAACCCCCCTCCAAGAACCATCTAAGACCTGAAAACAGAGTTGGTGAATGAGTGGGGCCAATTCCCACAGGAACTCATAAACTCCCTTATTTCTAGCATAAAATCACGGTGCGAGGCCTAAATATCTGTAAGAGAAGACCGTACCCCCTATTAATTCTTTTTTTCTATTCTGCAACTGTTGTTTCACATCTTGACATTCCGATGAGTGTTACAAACGATTATGCGTGTGTATTATAACTGTTGAATGGTTTTTTTTTTTTTGTATTATATCAACCATATGAACAAACCAAATTTCATTAAAATCTGTCCAGTAGTACTACAGAACATCGACCAAATCAGAAAATTCTCTTAATTTGGAACACCAGTGTACTTAGAAGTATTCTTATTTAATACATTTAGAAGGTTTCAATATAAAAACGTATTTATGATTATAATTTTCCACCTTTTCAAACTAGGCATTATCTATTATGTTTAAGACATGTAAAAATGAATTTTATTCGATTGGCTTGTTTTAAAATATCATATGGAACTAATTATTTATAATGTTATCAAAATAAATCAATTTGTCACCAGATTCATATATTTACTATCAATCTTATTGTAATTGGTATTTATAAGAAACATATCTCTGTAAAAGTCAAAAATAATTTTTCATATTCGAATAAGAAACAAAGTACGCAGTAATAATGTTTATGTTCCCATTCATCGGTCTATTATTCAAAAAAATTCATTATCTGAATGAGAATTTTTTTTTATATTCCGAGAGAAAACTTATAAATGTTTGTGAAACTCTTCTACTCAATGTATACACCTCCATAAAAGTGTAATACTTTAACAAAACGTTTGTAAGTAGACTGGTTTTTTTTTCAAAATTTGTATAATTTACAGTTGCTGATTATTTCTATGAAATATACATTCCTAAGCAAAAAAATACTTTTAATCCTTACAATGTTACTTTAATATATGACAGCCGTTATCTATAGAGAAGAAATTTCTGTTAAATTATGGAAAATAAATATGTGATGTGGATGAGAAAAACTTAAATCGTTATAAAGTGAAATCCCTCTATAACGATATTTTTGGAGCCAAAATAATAAAGTGAATTAAGAGAATTATCATTCGAAGAGAGGTTCTAAAGAGAATTATCGTTATAGAGGGAATCAATAAGAATTTTTGTTCTTACTATCAAGTGGCGTCACCAGAGGAGCTTTGCTGTCATTCAGCACCCCCTCGCGTTCACACAAATAATATATATTAAATGGAGTGAGAATAACATGTTTACAGTGTCGGGTAATTCTTACAACCCCGAGTTTTATTGAGGTACCCTTGCCCAGGATTCTGGCGACTCCGTAGCCTACAAATGTTTATCGCATGTTTAAATAATAAATTTTTAATGTACTAAATAGTAAAACCTTAAAACGTTTTCTATGAAATTTATTAGATAGTGTAAATAAATGAAAATATATATCTAGTAATTTTAATCCTTATATATTTGCGATTCTGCGAAAAGAAATCAGAAACTTTTGTTTGTTTTTTGCATATACGAGAGACAATCTCATGCAAAAAGAACGAAGTGCATCTGAAGAATTTAGATGCTCCTCTGGTACATTAGGTAAGCTATAAATAAAGTTATGACGAGCATCAATTGAGAACACTGCTTCTCCAGGAGATAAGTTTGGCTTTACCGTTGATGAACCATACTTCTCAATCATATTGTCATCTTCTGGCTCTTCTACTCCAGCGTTATCACTTCATATTTCAGAATGAATGTCTTCATCTGTTACTTCCGAAAATATCTGTACTTCTTCATCGACATTTAAATAATCATGAACAAATATTTCAAACATTTTTCCAATTTTATCTTCGTAATCGATCAAGGAATTTTGAATAATGTTTTCTTCCACAGAATACCCGCAAGAAGTATCACTTTGACTCTCTTTGTCAGTTTTAATGAAGCTAGTTCTTTTTTCCAACAATTATATATGTACTATTGCTTCCTATCCCACCAATTCCCAGCAATCATTCACATCCATGCTGTACAGTAATTGTCTCTGTGTGCTTTTGATCAATATTAAAAATCATTTTTTCCACTAATTGTTTTCTGAAGTAATTTATAATGCCCATATCGATGGGCTGTAGAGCTGCTGTAGTGTTTGATGGAAAGAAGTTAACTTCTACACTCTGCAATTTTGGAATGGGTTTATGTGCAGAGTTGTTGTCATTTAAAAGAGTATATTTTTCTTCTTCAATTTCATATCTTTATCTAGTTTCAATCTATCTATACACTAAATGTTTTTGAAGTCATCCAAGCTCGCTTGTTCACAGTGTAGTCTACTGGCATGTTCTTAATGTTTTTAAAACATCTTGACTTTAAGGATCTTCCAATTACAAGAGGTTTTAATTTATCTTTTCCCGACATGTTTATACATAGCAATACTGTTAACCTCTGTTTGAATTTCTTGTCCTCTTTATAGGTTTCTCCTTTGAAAGCTAATGTTTGTTCAGGTAACATCTACAAAAATTATACCGTCTCATCTGCGTTACAGACATTATCAACGGAATATTTTTCAGAAATTTTACACATTTCTCTTTGACGCCAGGTGCGTACGTCATCCAGCGGCACTGATTTTCATCACCATGTAACCCATGGACGGATATCCCATGTCGGTCTCGAAACCTTGTTAACCATCAATTGCTAGCTTTGAAATCTGGGTTCCCTATCTTACATGCAAGTTTTCTGGCTTGCTCACAAATAATTGGCCCATTTAAAGGTACATTCAAAGTTATTTTTCTCTAAGCCCTTTCAACGTGGCAGCATCTATTTTGTCACGTAAAGCTGTCTTTAGCCTCTTTCTTTGTGGATCGATATCAATGGAGTTGAAAATATGTTTTCAATTTCCTTCCATTTCTTTAAAAATGTTGCAACAGTCGATTGTGAAAATCCGCATTTTTTGCAAACCTCAACTAGCTTCATACCTTTAACAATACCTTTTATGACATTGAATTTCACTTCGATGGATATTTGTTTTCTTGGAGTCATTTTTATCAATCTTCACTAAACAAACTTAACACAAACAAAATAAACACAAAACTAGTGAATAAATTAATGAAAATTTTCTAGCGTAGTATGAGAATAATTCCCGATTCGAATTACCGTGATGGACACAATTTATCGAAGGTTAAAATTCTTATGGTACTCAAATGTACACAAAATAACGTATCATAAAGTTTACTCTCAGACGCTTCAAGGTTTTATCTGTCACTTCCGGTGAAAAGAATCCTCGACGATTTTTTCGAAGAGGGGGAGAGGGATGGGAGTAAGGTTCAATGTTGTGTTTGGCAGAAAATGTAAACTTCAATGAAATTTTTGGACAGAGAGTGTAAACTTGGAAACCCAAACCACTATCCAACCACATTTTATCTAGACTTTCTTTGTATAGCATTTACTTCGTAGACATCAGTTGGACTTTGAAAAAAATATACATCGTAATAGAGAGAATTATTGTGATGGAAGGGAAAATATTACAATCGTGTTGTAAAGAGAATCATCGTTGAAAAGAATATCGTAATACAGAGAACTGCTTTGCATTAATTTGAAGGAAATTAAGCCAGTACAATGAAATAATATCGTTATAGAGAGAATTATCGTTATAGCGAGATTCCACTGCATAAAATGCTTGGACTTTAAACTTAACAAATGCAATTCTAGTAATATAAAATGTTACATTTTATTGTAAAGAGATGAATATAGAAAGTTGGATTTTTGGAATTAAAAGAGTGAATCACTTTTAAAAATGTGTTACCGAATCAATCATAATTTTTATATCTCATGACTTACACCAAATTTCTAAGTTAATTCATTCAATTTGAACAATACACAGATATATAATGTCTTTTCTACCAGTTTTATGTTTTTCCATTAACAAAAAAAAAAGACTAACTAGTATTCTACGAGTATACAGTTTGATGGTATTCTAATTGTCTTCGATTTAATTAAATAGGAAATTGTTTTTCGGAAGTGGAAATGTACACAAAACATTCAAACAAAAACAGAAATTTATAATTGTGAAAATATAAAATAACGGCAGCCAAGTATTCGTGGTAGCCAGCTAGTTGATTTACCAAAGAAAAAGAGATACTGGACCTTTTATAAAGCGTAGATATCCAGTTATCCCTTCCATTTTTTCGTAAATTTCCTTAGGGCTCTCAAATAGTAGTTTATAGACTCATAAATAAATTAAACATTCCCCTTTTATAGACTCATAAATAATTTATAGACTCCCCTTTTATAGACTCATAAATAAATTGATGACCATTTCACAATAACAGATGATACATTATTATGAATGTTTTTAACATCCCTATTATGTATTATTTAATATTTATAATTTGATATTTAAAAATAATATAACTTTATTTCATCAATTAATACATTTATACTTTTATCGACTAATATTTATTATTAATAATTAATTCTTTAAACTAATTTTCCAGTATAATGAAAGAAGAAAAAGGTCAGAAGAGCAAATGGGGATGTGACTAAATTGTGAATATAATTTGAAAATTAATTATCGTTCACAAATATAAACAAATTTCGCAGATACATAATAACAAGCATATAAGCACGTTTCCTAAATCTGAAAAGTTTCTAATCATATCCACTTAAATCTCTGCAGAGTCTTATCCGATTCGACAAGAAAAAGTACAAAGTCTGTCAATGTATGTAAGATGTAAATAAAAGTGAAGCTAATTTTATCAATTGTATGTAATATCCACCTAAATTTTTTGAATTAATAGTTCATGAGTTTATTCAAATTTTTTAAGACTAGAAGGTATGTCACATTTGCATAATAATCTCTCAAAAACAAATACGGAATTCTGTTTCTTAAACATTTCAACAAATATTCAAGTTGGTATAGTTATTAGATGCAAAAAAAAAAAAGAGTCTGATGTATATTATCAATTATTTATTCCCCAAACCGGAATGAATTGGTTTATCTCTCGTCATTAGTATCATCTTAAAGATAATTTATTTTACAAGGATAGCTTATACTATTAGTGCACTTTGTACTAAAAATAATCGCAATGAAAAAAGATCGATGATATTTATGCTAACTTTCAACTAGATTATCCACTCCATTTTTCAAGTACTTCTAAGAAATATAAACTGCTACTGATAATAAAAGTTTTAAACTAATAATAAAATGAAAATATTTAACTTGTAGCTGTATGATAGGACTGATAAAACTTTTCCCAATGTATACCAATTTTGATAGTATTCTTTACAATATAATAATGATTGTAAACATTCGGATAAGATGTTCGCACGACACAAAGTGATGCGAAAAATTTTGAAGAATATCCTTTAATATATTTCAATGCAATTTTGGTCAAATATTTTTAGCTCTGTAAATCTAAAATGCTTCAATAGTAGTAGATTAGTGTACAAGTGTATTTCATGCAAGTTTTCAATGGTGAAGTCAAAAGGTAAAAGTTTGCGAACTTTCAGTTTCCCCCTAAAATTATCTTTAAGACAAAAAAAAACAATTAAAACAATTTAATTGTTCTATAAATTATTTATCTATTAGTTCTCAAGCGTTCACAATGGCTTAACGATATTTATTGAGATTTATACTTATTTATTCTACTCTTGCTGATCTCATTTTAAATCCTAATTCTAAATAATTGTCTGAACTTAGCATTTGACAATGACTTCATCAATTCAATTAACAGAAAACGAAATAATCCCTATTATTCAAAGCAGATTTCTCAGAACAAAGCTTTAATAGAACATATTATTCAATTATTTTGAACGAAGGACCAAAATAGGAAATGGTGCCAGAAAAACATCTTTGTCATGTTTGCTTTAGGGATGATTTTTCTTTGCGTCCAGGGGCTATTCACTCTGGAGATGCTTCATCGGATTATAAAGATATTAGAAAACGATTGAGGTTACATATTAAAAGAGGGAATGGTAACAGAAAAAAAAGAGTGTGTTTATAGGATTCCATCTCAGACATCCTCTTTACTTGCGATATAATCAAGTTGTTGAACGAATTTTAGAAAATTAGCTTTTACTTCTAATATCAGTTCTCCATTCCCTTTTTGTTTCCTCGAAGTATCAAAAACGAAATCAAGTTTCATTCACATTTAGTCATCTTTATATACACCTCTTTCATTGCTATTTATTTGTGTGAATTCAGATAAGATTTGCTTTTATTTAACCGATGCACACACACTTCCCGTGTGTGTGTGTGTGTGTGTGTGTGTGTGTGTGTGTGTGTGTGTGTGTGTGTGTGTGTGTGTGTGTGTGTGTGTGTGTGTGTGTGTGTAATGATTCAACTTAAATTTGTAATAATTTCAATGAAAAAAACAATTTAATTTCCTAATTTTCCCATTCTCTAACTTAAAAATAAAGAGTTAATTCATATTTTCTGATCCAGTTCCATATTATTCTTTTATTTATTAGATCATACGCTCATAAAATCTATTGAAGTAACTTTCACATGGTCAAACATCTGTTGTAAATAATTCCTTCTTGACTGATAGACGTCATCAATATCCCTCATTATCCCTTCATCTTATACCACGTGAGTATCACATGATTTGGAAATATCCCTGAAATCTCCATTATAAATTTACATGCATGGTGAAAATTCGTTCTGTTCTGTTCTCTTCCTGAGCAATCAAGAAGGCGGAACTGAGTCTCCTGCCTTCTCCTTTAAAATATATTTACTTATGGCCTCTCTCTCTCAGCAAAATAAATAAATAATTTTAACTGAAAAACAGAGTGTCCATTTCAACATGCATTCGAAATGTTTTATTAAGGTTAGAACAAATTTTTAAATTCATTACATGTTGTTTTTTTTTTTCGCTAATGTTCGCTTCCCCCCCCCCTGTATTGTTGATGATGTAAACTGATGCGATTACCTAACAAAGACTGACAATCAAATTTTTGGTTAAACTTGGGAAAAGTTCTCAAGAAATTCATAAGATGCTGACGGTTGTTAATGGTGTTAAAGCACCGAGAAAAGGCATCTCTTTTCAAATTAATTGTTTCTGCGAGGACCAAGAATATTGCAGGAATGATTCAAAGTCTGGGCGACCTTCGAGCTCCTTTGTTAAGGAAAACATTGAACGCGTGTGGACTCTTGTTCTTAACCATTGTGCGAATCACAGTTCGAATGATCCCTGATGAACTAAATTTATTGGAATCGTCTGTGCACACGAGTCTGCACGGAGATCCTCAAACACTTTTAGGATCGTGTGCGTTGAGTACGGCTAAATTTTGTCGAAGTAAATGATGGCTACTGCATCACGACATTGACCCTTCACATTCTGAAGTAATTGTTCTGGCCAGAACTTCGATTACTGAGCTTGATATCCCCCCTACTCACCAGAT
Organism: Nephila pilipes; assembly: GCA_019974015.1. Lineage (NCBI taxonomy): Eukaryota > Metazoa > Arthropoda > Arachnida > Araneae > Nephilidae > Nephila > Nephila pilipes. The sequence goes on along the minus strand of BMAW01041170.1, from coordinate 144,397 downwards.
TTAGTCCCGTGTTATTCCCCCTCCCCTGTTTCCTAAATGTAAGACAGTCGTGCAAGGACTTTATTTGTATGATGTTGAGACAATAAAATAAGAAATGAAGAGGACTGAAGAGACTAACTCTAAAAGATTTATAGGGATGTTTCGAAAAATGGAGACAATAATGGCACAAATCATTGCTTTAAATGTAGAATACTTTGAAAGGGATAAAATTGTTTTATATGTCTTAAATTTTGTTTCATAAAATAGTCATAACTTCAGCTCGCGTATTTATTGGATAAATTACGTAAAATAGGACTTACTATATTGATCATGATGTACACCTTACTTTCGCGTATATTCTTATAGGTTGAAAGAAATCTTATATAACCATAATACAGTGAATCACGTACACAGTATCAGCCAAAATAAATGCATTTGCTATTTTCTCATGGCATATGAAATATATATTTTTTTTTTTTGATTATAAAGGTATAAGGAGGAAAATATCTCTCATCTCTGTATCCCGAAACATACATGGAAATTTTCTCACGGCAAATTATTTTACCTGTATTATATCAGAAGAATAACATTCTAATCCAACTTGAAATTTTAATACAAATGTGGATCATTTTAAATTATCCAGTTTTCCTTTTCTAATTTTAAGTGTTTTCAATATACGGATGCTTTCAGTAAATACTGCTTTTGATTCAGACATGTCTACAACATTGAAAAAAAATTCAAATTGCTGGAGGCAATAAAATATTAGACATAATTTAACGTTTGGTATACATACAATAACTCAACTATCTCAATGTGCACATTTAGCCCTACTAAATCAAGATGCTTAGTGTATTCGACTAATTAACATATGGAGCCCAAATTAATAGTTAAATTAAATCTGAGGGATATGTTTCATATAGTTAATATACAACTCAGAAGAAAGTGTTATCAAACTAAAGAGGGAAATCATCCATCAAATATAATATGATACATATAGGGACCTGAAAGTGGATTCAACTTGAAGAGGTATGTGTGATCTCAATATAGGCAGTGGCGAATTTAATGTATTCAGTATATACAGAGGTCAACTTTGAAGACTTTTATTGTGCGTGAATTTAGAAAAGTAAATATTTCCCTAGTTAGAAATATGTGAATCTGAATTAGATAATGACGTTTTAAAGTATATTTTATCCATTTTAAATTACAGCTTAGCAAATAAACTTTGACTTGAATTTGAACAGTATTATTGTATTAATTTAAATGATACTTTACTAACTATAATTTTACTGAGAATGTGTTTATATATTCTCCGAAATTGAGCTTCGTGCAATTTTATTTCGTGATGATTTCTAACTATATATGCATTTTGAAACAATTACGTAAAGAATATAATCGTGGATTTTAAATTCTGAAATCTAAGATATCTCACAACTATTAAACAAATTAAAGAATTGAAAAATGAAATAGAACATATTCCATTAATAGAAATAAAAGTTCTAAAAATATTTCAAACATAATTTGATTTTTTTTTCTCATAAGAAGCTCTTTTAAAACAACCCTACACGAATCTTTGACCTCTGCACTAAATCAGCGAAAGTGTGATACTAATGAATTTAGTATATGGATTTGGAAGTATGAAAACAACAAGGCCTCATCCAGGCTATGAAAATAAAATGCACTCTCGATTTTAACCATAACCATGAACTATTCTTAAACACAGTCGGATGTTTAACGTTCTAAAAGTTGAAGAGCATCTTCACGCTCTGTTGATTCTAGTATAGGGTCAGTAGAGTAAGGCGTTGCTCCCGGCTGCCCACTTTCAGTCATTATACCAAGCGATTTTTTTTTATCACCCACCCTCTCAGGTGAAGAAGAAACTCTACTCTTCCGGAACGCGCTTTGCAAAATTATTTTGTGGTTATAAACGATTTCACTTTGAAAAATTGTTTGCTGTCAATGTGTGCGGTGTGGATCTTTATCTCGTTTCTAGCGAATCGAATAGAGATCGATTAGTCGATTCTAACGCTAGTCTCAGTAAACACGTCACACCGACCAGAACGAGTAAAAAACTGATAGAACTTCTGTCAAAAAATACCGAACGATGCACGAAGGGTGTTTTAGGTGGGAACTGAACCTGATGAATCTGTGTCAAGACATGCGCGACAAAACACTAAGACTTAAATAACATGGCGCTTTTATTTCCCTTTTATTACCATGTGTCCTCTAAGTATTTGTGTTACCCATAAAAATGTATATTTTTGTTGTTTAAGTGCGCACAAAAAGAAGTTGAAATGACGCTAGTAAAAATGAATACAGAGAGTTTTAAAAAAATTAGACAGTGTAATTTTGGAATTATTAAAGGCACAATATTTATAAAAGTAGCTTATATAAAAAATAGAAATCTGTTGAATAATGCTCTAAGTTCATTTTTAATAATTAAAAAGTGAAATTAGTTTTTAGACATGGAACATAAAAATTTCTGATCATGTTGAGTATTAAAGTGCTCTTCTGTGTACAGTTTCTGTAGCGTTTTTTCCGTATTATTTACGGTTAATCTTCTAAAACAACAATTTCGTCACCCAGCAATTACGATATATTTCATTTTATGAACAGAAAAGCTATTTAAATATAATATAAAATAGATCAATAGTAATTGTATGATTTTAATATAATGTAAAACAGACTTTTTATAAAACAGATCGATAAAAACACAATCATGTTGTTTCTATAATACTTTTAAAAATACACAAGTATGTGCTTTAATTTTAAACTCGTTAAAACATCTATGTATCATATTTTTATACTATCACAAAAAGACAATTTTATTTTAAATGTGCACTTATTGCATTTCTGCAATTTTATCGAATTGTGCAGATATTAGGTATATAAAATTAGATGATCTAGCAAATTGTTTATATGTTATACTCATAAAGTGCTACACATGTATGTTTTATATAAGACTATCGAAAATAATAGATATAGAGTTATATAATTTTTTTCATTCTTTCCGGATAGTTAAAATTTTATTTTTTATTAAAAAATTAAAATAAAAATCTGCAGAATTCGTTCTGGTCTTTCTAAAAACAAGAAGTAAAAAAAACGAAAACAGAGTTTGAAAGGTAATTTCCTACAATATAAATTTATTTACAAATATTTGATTCAAATGTTCTTTTCCATAGCTAATAACAGTACGTGGACTGTTTAAAAAGGAATTCATGGAATTTAGATAATTTCTTCTTGAATTTCAATGCATTATTAAGGGCATTTGTAGCATGATATAATAAAAGTTGAATTATATTCCAAAAAATAAAAATATCTTAATGAACACACAATCCACAGTACCGTAAAGGTTAGAGACTACTGCATTTCATGTATAAGGCATGTTTATTTATTCAAAGAATTTTTCAATAATTGATGCTTTGCTAAAGTGGAAGGTGAATCGAGATCCAGAATTGAGATTGAATTGCTTCATAATGACATTTGTAATCTTTCCCTCTGAAGCCAAATTCAATTGCTTAATTTTGCATTCAATTGATTATGATTTTGACATTTTAAGGCTTTTTTTTAAAAAAAAATTGTTATAAAGTAATATCCCGTAATGATAATTCAAAGTGACATCTTAAAATTCGACACGCACTTTCAAGCTTTTTTACAGAAATAATAGCACTCATCGGCTTTTCTTTTTCTGTAATTTTTTTGACTTAGAAACAAGAAAGGAAAAGACATTTTGCGGTTTATATTTTCGTATTCTCACAATATTTCTTTTACCCATGTAGATTTAAAATTTAAAATGACTGGCTGGGCTGCAGTTAATCTTATGCTTCACGTTGAATTCGAATTTCATCTCTCGAAGTTTAATATTATTTTCCTCGTTTTTAGACATTCTATACACAAATCAGAAACTCAGCAGAACTTAACCTGACTGGGTCATATGAATTTTAGAAAGAGAGAGGGGGGGAGAGAGAAATCGCGTATTTATATATATATATATATATATATATATATATATAACTATACATATGTTAATTTCAATACTAATCTCTTGTGTAAATTTCAGTGCAGTTAAACAGCTTAGCATAGTAACATAATTCTGCAGTGAATATACGTATATTTCGGTATAGTAAATATAAGTCAAAAAATTCACTACATATGTTTATTAAAGTTATATACATATATGTGTGTGTGTGTGTGAAGTTTAGCTCAGATGCAATTGAATTTAATATATGATCCATTGAGTCGTCCTAGAAATTAAAAGAATTTTCAACACCTTCATGTTTTTAAGTATTAGATTAATAGTTTTAAGAAAGATAATTATCTAATATTTACAGGAAAAGCTAATATAGTTGATAAAAATGTGTGATGCTGCATTTTTTCCTCACAGAGAAAGAAACGTTAATGACGTCAGAAGTAAAATTTTAAACTTCAATTTTTCTAATTAGCACATAATGAATTATTCTTGACTTTCAGTAAGGTAACAAACTAAAAGAAATTTCATAAACTTTGATGATAATATCTGTCACACAAAGCATGACTGGGCCTTTTGTATTTTAAGTTTTATAAGTTTTTTCATTACAAAATAACATATTTTATACATCAAAACCTATTTACAATCTCCGGGCAAAAAAATTTCAATAAAAAAAAAATGAGAAAAGTTAGAAAAGTTAAAAAATCACTTACAAGACTTCTTAAGCATTCAGACGAGTTCAATATTTATAAGTTTGTTCAAGCAGATGGTAGAAAAAATAATGGAAAAAAAAATCTTGTATCAAAATTTAGTGAGATTTAGATGTCGTTGTGTGTTTGCTATTTACACAAATAGAGTAGGAATTCAACAATTTCTTATAAATTATACATGTTATTTTACATCATAGAGATCTGCAGAAAGGCATGATCATTGATGTTCACTAAGTAAAGTCTTCAGTGTTTAAAACAGCCCAAATGATGGTTGTGGTAAAAATAGCTATATATACTATTAACATCCAGGTATCAAAAAGAACAATGTGTACTTCTAATTGAATAACTGTGGAGAATAAAGGAAGTTATCAGACAGAGAGAGATAAAGTAGCAATGACATAATTTTTCTCTAAAAATGTAAATCCATAGCTAAGAAAATAACAGCAGGTTTAAACATCTGTCGAGGAAATCCTATTTCAAACAAAACAGTTTGTTGGGAACTTCCCAGATTAGATTTGTATGGCTGTTGCAAAACCCAAACCTGTCATTATTGACATGAATTTCAAATACGCCCACACTGAAGCAGAAAGGATCAAATCTAGAACTTAGATGACTGGAAAATTGTAATTTGGTCAAACGAACGTCTTTCATTTTGTTTCCAACGAAAAGGAACAGTTTACGTTTGATGACCGCTTGGTTCTGATTGTAAGGCATGGAGGTAGATTTTTATAGTGTGTGTATCGGGGTAGTCTTTGGGATTACGTGTTCATTTTGAAAGGTCGAGTCATAAGCCAAACTTATTTTAACGTATTTCAGAATTACACTCATCTAATAGCCCAGGCAATCTTTTCTGGAGGCTGTCTCTTATTTCATCTCTTATTTCATTTGAATAATGCTGCTATCCATACAATAAATTGTATGACAAATCGGTTTAATAAACATGAAGATGAAATGAAATAGTTGTCTTGTCGCCCTCGGTCACCAGACCTTAACGTTATTCAATCTTCAAGGTGATCTTTGAGCGTTAAGTAAGAAGACGATTTCCTCTATCACTATCACTAGCAGAATTAATAGGACATGTTTTACAAGAGGAATGGTATAAAATATCGTGCTTTTATGAGAGATATGTATTTACATTTATTCTACGTCAAAATGTTATTGTCCATATTGCTCGTAGGGAACTAATGCCATATTAATTAAAAATATTAATTCAGATTCCAGTTGTATCCATTATTTCGTCTAGCAGTTGTAGCTAAGAAATAACTGTGTATATTTAGGTTAACCAAGAATCAATTATTTACTCCATTGAACGTCGTTAATGATGCAAATCTTCATAATCCTTTGCTTCCTTGTAAAAAATTAGTTAATTAAATCTAAATCCTCACTGCAGCTTAAGAAAAGTAATATCCTTCTACGTCAAGCAATTTGTGGGATACATTTTAAAGGAATTAAATACAGGTTAAGGATACAATTTAGTTAATAACTATCCGATGCAAAACGAAATGTTATGAATGAATAGCGTAATTTGGAATCAATTATTTTCTAAGAACATCTGTATGCTGGATGTAGCGTTCTCATCAGACATCATTTTCATTCAGTCAGCTGTTTCTGAATAAGTTCTCGGGGACTGTACACGCAACATAGGGTTTCAAAATGCAATAGTAACATGATCAAGATTAAATAAAGCCTTACAGTTTTCAACTTATAGCCTACCGTACTTCCTGGTTGTATAGTGTGTTGCAGTGGTTCTCGAACAAATCTTTGTCGTCATACCCCCTATCTGGTACTAAAGCTCGAATGTATCCTCTAAGCAAAATATTCGTAAATTACTTACATCTATTTCCCCAAATATTGCTGTTTTTGCCTGGGCTTATCATGTACCCCTTAAAATAGCTTGGACATGAGACAGTTTTAGGATCACAGAAATATTGAATTTTACTTTGTGACAAACATTCAGGTTTGTAATGCGAAAATGGCATTCTTTTATATTGAAAACAAAGCTGGAATACGAAACGAAGTTTTATTCTGAAAATGACTCAATAGAAAGGCACGAAAAAGCGTTCAATTTTTATTTATATAAAAATGGAATAAATAAGTCGTAGAAAAATATGTGTGGTGATGTTTGAAAGCTGTCGCATTAATACACATATTTTTGCAATTGTTGGATCTTACCACGTGTTCTAGCATAATCTGAGTAACGTTGTGATATTAATTTAAATATTCATTATTTCTGAGTTGATTATTCACTAAATGAAATTCAAAACAACAGAATTCACATAATTCAGTAAAGAGACGGCAGATACAGTGCTGTTATTTATGCTTCCCTTATGGATGTTAAGTAGCTAGTCTCTCTCTCCCTTTTTCTCAGTTCACAACGCTCTTTAAATCTATTTTCTAAAAGGATCATCAAAGTTATTTCTTACCCACTCACCAAAGTTATCTCTTATCCACTTACTCGAGAAAGATAAATCACAATTGTTGGCGATTCGAGCGGGCTCTTCTGTACCGCCCAACTGGAATTAATATAAATAAATCTAAGCTTCCGTTGATCTGTAGCAGATAATCACGTACGGTTTCTACTAGACGTCAACTACCAACTTCTCTCTATTAGCTTCATTGCTAAATTATTTCGAACTCATAACTAATCAGCTTTCATATGTATTTCTTTAAAACCGTTCAATGCACTTCACATGTTAAATTTATTTGCGTAATCACATTAAATTTGGTTGGAAAGGAGTTGGAAACTTAAATATAAAAAATATGTAAGTAAACCCAGATGTTAGTTGAGGGAAGGAACGCGAATAACCCATGTTTCCATGTTTAAGTAAAAGTTCAAAAATTTACTTTCAAATGTTTCTATTTCGCACATCAATCCACATTTTTAACTGCGCCATCCAAGAATTTATGAAGCAAATTATGTTCACTCTAACGTGGATTGCAGACGCATCCGGCATCAAAAACATAGGAAAAAATCATAACTTATTTCGTTTAATTGAGAAATTATTTAGTCATTACATGTTATGAGAGTTTCAGCATTTCAACCTTCTTTGGGCATTTTGCACTTATCACGATAGCTTAATTAAAAGATTTGAAAGTTTGTTTGAATTTTTAACCACAAATACTTCAAACTTATATCATTAAATTTTCGAATAAAAAATATTTCAGGACCTAATAGTTACTATGTTGAATAAGAAGCAATTAAGTTTCCTTTATTTACTTATTATTTTATTACATATTTTTAAGATAAAGAGATTGAAGAAAAGAAGAAAAGTAACATCAACGTAACAAAAAGAAGCAGAATAAAATAATAATAAAATATTTTTACGGTTTCCGTTTTACAAACGACAAATATTTTGTTTACGATGAAAATAATGACTTTGGACATATGCTTTTAAGTACATATAATAGAATCAAATTTCTTCGTGAAGAGTTAGAATGGCCTGAAGGTGGTTACTAGGAGAGGTCATGCACGCGAATGGCGCTAGAGGCAAATAATAAAATCTAAAAAAATACAATTATTTAGTTTTTCATAATGAATACTTGGAAAAATAATGCTAAAAATAGTTAAAAAGTTGCATTTTTTAAGGAAAATTATTTTTCATCTTCTAATAGAAAAACATTTTTCATTTTTTGAAAACGTGTACTACTTTTATCGTTTATTTTAAATGAAGACTTGTTTACAGCTATCTTAAAGAGATTGTTTTGTTACTTTTCATTGTTGTGGAAAAATTCAAATTAAAACGAATATAATTTTATATATATATATATATATATATATATATATATATATATATAGGTGTAGCTCAAGAATTAAATTAATGTAATTAATGTTTGAAAATAAAATACAATAGAATTATTCAGGAAACGAAAATTAATATTTGCATAATATATTATCTCTCGCGCAATGCAGTCGAAAGTTCAGTAACTATCTAAATAAATTATTTATTTTTAAGCTGCATATAAAATAATTATTTTTTATTATTTTCAAAACTTGCAGTTTCATTTTTTTTTTTTTTTTTTTTTTTTTTGTAACATCAAGCAACTTAATGCTTCTTTAAAAATAAACTGTATGAAAGGAAAATTGTTTATTTTTAATCATTTATTTTTATGAATAATTTAGTTAATATAAAAAAATATTTTTAAACATTTTTAAAGACTGGAAAAACTCACAAACGAATCATTAAAATAGGAGTAAAAATATTTTTGAAAATTGGAGAAGGGTAGTAATTCCACTGAAGCATTCGTTATTTTTTCCTTTTTCAGATGCACTTTATTTCATTCAATTAGATCAAACAGTAAGGATTTGAGAGCACAATTAGAAATTCCGTAGGATTAACATTATTTCCACGGTATCAAAATTCCCGTAGACAAAAGCCTTAAAACAGTTTGGAGCTTTTTGCATTAAGGCTAAGGCGAGAAGAAAGCTGTTTGAAACATTTTGAGCATTGAATTTAAAAAATGGTAACTGGCAATCGCTTTAAAAAACAGTTTCAACCCTTCTGTTTCCAGTCGATTTGGGATTTCCGATAGGTATATAAATTGAATTTAAACATTACTTACAATAACAATTAATTTAACCTATACATATGATTACAAATATTTAACATTTCCAATGAAATTTATTTTAGTCTATTAAAGTGAAATTTTTTATTACTTTTTTATAAGATAAATATAATATTTCGTAAAACTTGTTCAAGATTTAACGAAAGAATTTGCAGCATTTCATTGAAAAATAATTCGAGATAAAAACCAACGTTTTTATATGGTGGCAAAGTTTACTAAAGAAAATTATTGAAATATTTGTTAAAACTGGTAATAAATATTGCATTGTTAGGCAAGTAAGAACGGTTCCCAAAATTTCAGAGCTCTAGCTTGATGGGAAATTGGTTAAATTAACGATCAAAAATTTGATGACACACACACCAAGTGAAATACATAATAATTTTTAACTTTAAAATTTACTTAAAAAGAGACATTTGTGAACGTATTACAAAATTCATAATACTCATAAAATCAAAACATGCATTTGAAAGTTTGTAAGTCATTCTATTAAAAAAATGTGTGAAACCAGAATTTTCAAAAAAATTATTGTGATAAGACACGGCGCCAAATATTGGAATGTTTCTTTCTTGCGAATGATTACTGACTGAAAGTTAGCAACCCTTACTATCTCCCCTTTGTGAGTTTTACGATGCCTCATGAGGCGTATGGGGAGTTCCCGGTGTTCCCAGAGGGGGAAAGAAATTTTTTCCTCAATCCTAAAAGCGTCGAGGGGAAAGAATATTTTGACTTATTAAAATTATTGAAATATTAGTTAAAACTTGTCTCAAATGTCTAAATATTGCATTGTTAGGAGAGTAAGAACGATTCCCAAAGTTTCAAAGCTCTCGCTTGATGGGAAGTTGGTTAAATTAACGATCGAAAATTTGATGACACACACACTCACTCACACACACACACCAAGTGAAATTCAGAAAAACGTTGTAAAATACTGTTAGATAATCCAGTTAAATTAATAACGCTTCATGCGTGTCAAAAGTACCATTACTTTCAGATAAGTAAAAACAGTGGGAAAGAAAACTTCGAAAAAATCTCATGGTCGTGGGAATAATACTTTTAAAGACCGATGGATTATGAAGTAAAATACTCGTGAGCGAAATTTCTCGCGATAAAACGATGTCGCATTATATGATTGATTATGTACTTATCATAAAGAAATCATGTGAAAAAAAAACTAAATTATTATGAAAAAAATTAAAAAGGATTTGAAATTCTACTAAACTGCCTACATTTTTTTTACCTATCAAAACAAGTTTTTAACACAATTATACTCCTCAGAATTCAAAAAAAATTAATGGTTTTATTTCATAGATTGTGGATAATTTAGGTGTAATAAATTTCCGATTGAAATTCTTTATTTATCATTCTTTTAAATTTACATGACTGATATTAAAAGATATTAGGCTATTTTTAATTAAAAAAAATAGAATTAAAATAGATTTTTTTAAAATGTATATATATACATATATATATAGGTTACATTAATTACATTAATTAAACGATTTTATTACTTATTAAGTAAATGGAACTTTTAAAATTGTATTTAAAAAAAGTTTGGTTGAAAGGTCATATTTTAATCACTATTTTACAAGTAATCAGTAAATTTTAAAATTTAAACATAAATGTGTTATGATGAAAAGTATATTAAACGTAATGCACATGAACAAACCCGTAAATTGATTGTATCAAAATAGAACAGCAGGTTTATTCATCATTGACACTGTGATGATCTTAATTGATGTAAAATTTAATTTCTAAATGGCAGAAAAACACTTAAAATGTTATAAAAATTTCCTCGGAGCAATGTCAGTTCTTTCAATAATATTTTTGAGTTTCATAATGAAAAAAAAAATTATTTTTATACTAAAATCAATCATTCTTTCTTCGATGTCCATTCTATTTTATTTACTTTATAATATCGTATGAAGATGATTTGATTTAATATTTACCAAAAAATTAAAAAAAAAAAATAACTGACAATGGGTTATCTTTGTTCCACATAAGTTCACGTCGCAAACATTCTATGTAAATGAACTTTTTTAGAAGTGTGCATCTTTTCGGCAAAAGTGTTTTTTCCATGCCTCTGATTTTGAAGTATAGATATATTGTAATCTTTTCTTTGTTTCAAAGAAAAATCTGTGAAGATCAGCCAAAATATATATATTTCTTCAAATAAATAAACAACCCTTCACCATTTCAACATTTTCATTATACTTAAAATCATGAATGTCGATAACTTTCGATGTCGATAGTAATCAACATTCATAATGCTAAGTAATTTTTGCGTGAAATATTTTTTTTAAAAAAAATCACACAGCTAGAAGCAGAATAATTAAATTATTCAATTCTATTATAACATGCTCCAAAAAAAATGCTATTCCTATAAATGTTGGTTACAATTCAACTAAAACTGAGCACAGATAACGGTTAAATTTGTTTGTATTCTCACAACAAAAATATTAGATTTTTTCAAGAATATTAAAGATATAGTGGAAACTAGCTAAAAAAAAGTTGCTGATATATTATAAAAGTAACGTCGGAATAAGCAACATTTCTTATTGTTACCTTTCACAAAACAGTTATAATTTCAGAAGCAGGTTTTTGAGGAAACAGCTTTTGAAAATTTTGCTGCTATTTTAGATTTTTATCAGCTAAGTCTTTTCAAATTCAAATCACATACTGAAATAGCTCCAGATAAGGCTTTGAAATTGGTTTTTAATCTAATAATAATACATTCAACAAAATCAAAAAAATCAGAGAGAAAACCTAAATAATTTTTATTTGCATGAAAAATACATGAATGACTGTTAAATGTCTTTTTTGAATTTGAAAATATATGCGAAAATCTTAAATGATAGGTTAAGAAAGAAAGCTAAGACTTCATTTCGATTTTTTTAAAAGTATGTAAAAATGTAAATGGAATAGATATCATACTTTACTTAGTTTATATTTATATACATATTTCTGTTCTTGTACTTCTAAGAAAGTTATTTTTTAAAAAAAAAGCAGAGAAAATCTTACAGTATGAAATTTACAGTTCACAATGCCTTTTAAAAATAATTATTTGATATTAAAAACTTTTTAATTGCCTTGTAAACCTTAGCGAAGTTTAATTCTACCCCACTTTTTTGAAAAAACTTTTTAGAGATTTTAATTAGAAATAATACCAACAGATTAGTATTTTTTGTAAATAAGATAACACTTTTTATTTATTTGCATTTGAATTTATGTGCAATATTTAAGCAAAACTGAAATGTTTATGAATCATGCTGATATGATTTACGAACAATTTTTAATATGGATATTTATCCTTATGAGACACATAAAATTATTTTAGAAATTTATAATATTAATAAAATAACTAATTTATTGTTCCAAATGATTTGTAGTGCGTTTATAATCTAAGCATGAATAAAAATATTTACTTCTGATTTTTTAAAAAGCATAGATAAAATTTTAAATAATGTAAATAGTTTCTATTATCTTGATATTTAAAACATTGTTGATGGTTTTGAATAAACATGGTCTCATAATTAAAAAGCAATAAGAGTGCTTTTGATTAAAATAAGCCGTAAAGTAAGATATTTATACAATTTAAAGTCGACCATCCGTGTACAGTAAATACTATTCACTATTGCATGGATTTTTTTTTTTTTTCAAAAAATTTCCATTTATTATGTACTTGTTATTGCCATAATATAATCTTCAGACTATTCATGCAAGAAGGAACTTTCGTCAAACTGACTCTCTGTTCTATTCGTAAAAATAATGTGAAATTTTCTTCTTCATTTCAAGAACTGATAATTTATCTCTCACACATGTAGTTTATGCATTTGATATTATTTTTATACGTCTAAGATTTTTTTTTTTATATATATAAAATAACCTGAATTTTAAAATCGTACTTGAGTGTATGGGATTAGAAATGATTCTCGTATAAGACAATCTGGGCTATATGGAAAAGAATCATTTTTGAACAGAAGAGCAAAAAATAATTTCCCTTTTAAAATTTTTATCTGTAGTTTTTATTAAAATTATATCCAGTTTTTGTTTGTGACAAAAATTTAGAATATTCAAAAACTTTTTACATTTCCGAAATAGTTTAACATGTTGATTTCTTTAAGAAATTTAACTAGCTTTTTACAATAATTTTCAGATGTCCTTATATAACTTTTTCACTTCAAAAACCAAGAAAGATTTTATAAAGCACTACAAGACACTTACAGAAAAAATTATTGTTATTTAAATAAAAATAAAATGCTCAATTTTAATATTGTATTATAATAAATATTTGCAATCTTTTGCAATCTTTTGCAGAAAAAAATGTTATAAAATAATTGTAATGAATTTTAGTGTCTTTTAAATCTACCAAAGAAAGAGCTAAGATGTATGTTGATATTCATTCATGCACTTTTTAAAATAAAAACGACTCACTTTCTTTTATATAATAATAAATTTTATATTGTTATTGAGAGATAAATCATTTTTAGAATGCCAAAAATTTCCAATAAAAAACTGTTTCTCTCATTTTAAGGTTAATTTGAAACCGAGGCTAAACCGAGTTTCGTGTTCTGATAAAACATTGTTTTTTAATGGGTAAAAGCACCGTGCAAGCGAAACAATGGATTGAAAAATGTTACCCGGACTCTTGTCCATCAAAAGCAACGATTTGTCGGTGGTTTGCCGAGTTTAAACGTGGTCGTACCGACACAAATGACGCGGAAAGCTCGGGTAGACCAGTGGAAGCCGTTACACCGGAAAATGTGAGTGAAGTGACAAAAATTATAATGAAAGATCGTAAAGTGAAGCTCCGTGAGATTGCTGAGATGACACAGATATCATTTGGAAGTGTATTTACTGAAAAAGGTTTTTTGAAGTGAAGTGAAAAAGGTTTTTTCCAAGTGGGTGCCGCGATTGCTTTCGATGGAACAAAAACAGCAACGAGTCAATGATTCAGAAAGCTGTTTATCGCTATTTACTCGCAACAAAAAAGATTTCTTGCGTCGTTACGTGACCATGGACGAAACATGGATACATCACTACACTCCAGAGTCGAAGCGGCAGTCATCTGAGTGGCGCACAGCTGGCGAAAGCCGTCCGAAGCGTCTGAAAACGCAGCAGTCAGCTGGCAAAGTCATGGCGTTAGTTTTTTGTGATACGCATGGCGTGATTTTCATTGACTACCTCGAAAAAGGTAAATCGATCAACAGTGATTATTATATTGACTTGCTGGTGCGTTTGAAGGAGGAAATCGCAAAAAAACGACCGCACATACAGAGAAAAAAAAAATCCTTTTTCACCAAGACAATGCACCCTGCCACAAGTCGATGAAAACAATGGCAAAATTGAACGAATTGGGCTTTGATCTGCTTCCCCACCCCCCATACTCGCCAGATTTAGCCCCAGGGACTACTGGCTCTTTGCTGATCTTAAAAATATGCTCCAGGGGAAAAGATTTGGCTCAAATGAGGAGGTCATCGCTGTAACTGAAGCTTATTTTGAAGCGAAAGATAATTTTTTTTATAAACATGGTATTGAAAAATTGGAAAAGCGTTGGAACGATTGTATCACCCTAAAATGTGATTATGTTGATGAATAAAAAAAAATGTTGTTTTCAATATTAGTCTCGGGACTTATTGATCCATGTGTTAGTCTGTAGTTCATTGTCTGTAGTTTATTCTCAATAATTTGTAGTTTATTTTTAATGCAGCACATCAGGAGATACAAATTGATACATAACCAAAAATGACGATCATAATTCAAAATACATAGAAGCATAGTAAAAGTAAAATGAACCGAAAGATGTATTTATGACCTATATAAAATAACAGATTTACTCTTAAAAAGTTTAATTAGATTAAGGAAGGACAAAAACTCGCTTATTTCGTTCTTTAGGGTCTTACTAGTGGCCAAAAGCCCAAAACAAAAAAATGAATTGTATTAATTGGTACAACCAAAACGCCCTGAACAACTTCCGAAATCCTTATCGCAAAATTGTTATTAATGTCAATAGCTGAAAAGGAAAACAATTGTTTTCCTGATTGATTGATTAACTTAATTAAGGTAGTTAATTAATTTCTGAAGCAGAAATTTTCTGTTATGGATTCTTTTACAGGTATGATGAGAGAGATTCATTTATTTCATTATTCCAAAGATATTCGGGAAAAACTGTTTCTTTATATATCTAAAAAAAAACATATATTTATAGTTCTTTCATGCAAACGATTCTCGTTTTTTAATAGCACGCAATGGTTGGACAAATAATTCAGATTTATTAACTCTTATGCGGTCCTTTAACTGTCCACATTGTTTGGTTGCAATATGAAAATAGGCCGCGGTAGCCTAGTGGTCAAGGTCGTGGACTAGCGGCCGGCGGTTTTCGTTCCGTAGCGGGTTCGATCCTTGGCCGCAAAAGATCCGCCGTGTAGCCGGAGCTGATGCACGTTAAATCTGTTCAGGGCTCGAAGTCCTCCCGTTAAAGTGGTGTGGAAGTTAGGAAAGGGGGGGTGCCAGCTCAAGTGTCGTCTTCGTCACTTGATCATGGTTCAAAATTGCGAGGTCCGTCGCCAATAGCCCTCGTGTTGCTTTTAGTGCGACATTAATAAAAACTAAACTAAAAACTAAGCAATATGAAAATTGAATATTTCCCAAACTGTTAGTAGTAATTGAGTAAATATGTTGCATTTCTTTTTACTGTAATAATAATTATTTTTCATGATATCACATAATAAAAAAAAATTTCATTTTTAGAATTGGAATGAACAAAAATCTATCGTTTGATATAAAAACTTTGAAAAGCGTTGAGGAGAAAAATTTTCTCTTCAAATGTTTGAAACACTCATTTAGAATCAAGAGTCTCGCTTTTTTAAGCCCTAATAAGCAGACATTTAAAATTTAGAGAACTTTAAGATTGAAATCAAATAAGAAAAAAAATCGGATTTCATATAGCAAAAATTGTTTCAGAAGTTAATTACCCACATTAATTAGGTCAACTAATTAAACCGTGTACGGCATTATTTATTTCCCTTTGAGCCATTAATATTGGATACAATTTTGTACATTTCTTAAGGAAAATTGCTAAAGTTATAAAGAAAGTATCCTTTTTTCCCCCATCAACTGTAACTCCATACATACAAAAAGGATACATGCGACAGTCTTCCGTTTTATATCTATAAAACAAAAATATATAATTTTCATATCGTATAACCAACCTGGTGTTAATTTCTTTGAGCTTCAAAGCATGTAAAGAACCAATGTTGTTTTTATTTTTTTACACTAATTGTATTATAGGGTCGCATGCTTGTTTAGTTACTAATTTCTAAATTTTTATTTGTATGCCCATGTAATTTATAAGCCTTTTTTTCTTATTCTGAATTTTTGTTAATAATTTGCATGTGTTAATATATTTTACAAGTTATTATAATGAGATAAATCTTATTAAATTTTAATTTCTAATTTTACTCTCCAAGTAGTATTTTTTTTTAATTTTACTGCTCAGCAACTTTAAGCAAACAATTATTTCGACACACTGCGCAGCAATTACCTAATTTTTTTTGCCCAATCATGCTTTAACAGCTTCAAACAAAGAAGAATTTTTCCCCCGCTCAATCAGTGCAAGTACTTAAAGGTCATTAAGAGTAATCTAACTTCTCCAAAACGAAAGAAGAAGAAAAAAATTTACTAGTAAAATAGGTGACATAGATTCGATTTCATTCCCTGCACAAGAAGAGTAGATGGTTCATTTTTCATAAAAATTTATTCTCAAGCAATCAGATCATAAAGCATATTTAATCGATTCTGACAACCGATCACTTTTGCTCCAATCCGTTTGAGTTAAAAGCCTGATTGATGATGATAAATCGACATTTTGGTAGAAGACAATTGACACAATGCGTTACATGAAACATTGCAGGTTAGTCAAATGGTTTGACACATTCTTTTACGTTAGGCTTCACGCTTTAGTGATTAATGAAGTGAATACTAAGCATGCTGAACTGAAAAACATAAAGACTTCTAGTCATGTTGGTACGATGCAAGACAGACGCATTTGTTGGGTTTTACTGAAGAATGCTATCACTGGATGTATATAAAATGTATATTGCACATTTTTAAGAGTTGTAATCTTTCTACTCCGAATGGATCTAATGGACCATTTCAATAGTTTATTTCATATTAGTTCCAAAAGGCTTTATTCAAGTTAGCTTATTTTTAAGTATTCCTCATACAGATGGATTTGTATTGTTTACATTTTTCCAAAGTTGTAGAATTGTTTTTTTTTTTCTTTTAAAAAACACATTTTACCCGATTTTTTCGAATCCATTCATAACACTAACATGCATAGAAATACATGAAAATAAATTTGTATTACTACATTTCAAATAGTGTTCGATAGATATCAAGTGAATGGAAAATATGTTCCTCATTTTTTGATTTTCTTATGTGCCGAAAGCGAATAAATCAGAAACCCTACTCTCAACTATGCATCATGAGGCCAAAGTTTCGGTTGTAAAAGAAAAAGAAATCGGATATTATTTAAATAATAAAACTAAAGGTGGTGTAGATGCTACTGATAAATTAGCTTCCACGTATATATACAAAGATGGAAATAGGAGATGGCTTGCGTTTATCCAACAATATAATTTACCTTGACCTTACTGCGAGGAATGCATTTGTTATTTTTATGCGTCTAAATCTTTCTTACAATCAAAGCAAAATGCTCAAAAGATATATTTTTCTTAAGGAACTTGGAAAACAGTCGACTAAACCTCACATAAGATGAAAGAAATATCCCAGAAACAATGAAGAAGAAATGAACATTTGCAGCAGAAGGAAAGTCAGAAAATACCAGAATGCCTAAAAGTTGATGATACAAAGAATGCGTCCCAAAAAGAGATCAAAAAACACAAACGAGGTGTACGTCATGTTTTGCTTCTCTTAGCCGAGAACATGTAAATGTGTACAGTATATCTTGTTTATCATAAGAACCTGTATGAAGAACAATGAAGTTAAAGTATAATAAATTTGAAATTAAAAAATTTTCGATTACTCCCGAAGTTTTTAAATGCTTAACATAGCATATACAAACAAGAGAATGGGCAGAGAGGAGGAGAGGGAAGAAAAAAAGGGAAGAGAGGGTTAAAAATGGTGTAAAACGTGTTGTCTATACTAAAACACAAAAGTAAATGAAATAAGGATGCTTAAAAACATTTGTTACGTATGACCTAGAATAAATATAAACCAAACTGGGTCTATTAGGCCCATACAAGAAAAACGTAGCTTTTTTCAACAAAAAAGGTAGTTTAAACTTGTGAAGAAAATATCCTGATTTCATGTAGAAGTGTTCTAAGCTGCTGCATCTAATAATTGCATACGTGGCTCAAATAGTAATAAACTCCATGAAAATATAAGATAATCAGAAACAGCATCTTATGACCAAAATACAAAACTCTTATTCAAATTTTCAAAGCTTTGTGTACCAAATATTTCAGAAATAAATATAATGTTTTTGAATAATTACATATGTTTCAAAGTCATTCTTTTAAATAAATTACTTTTGCTAAGCTGTTAAATATTAAACGTAAACAAATTCTAATTCCAAAATTTTTTAAATAAAAAATTTTAATATGAATAAACTTTAAAAATGAACATTTTTTTAAGAAAGCAGCAAACATGTATAGTGGAACTAAAAATTTTATAATAAAACCCATCATAAGTAATGCAACATATTTTTAAGCTTAATTTTAGAAAATAATTTGATTCAGTTCTGAAAATATTGCACCTTCTTCTTAATCTTATACGTTTTAGATACATCACTACAGATAAGGTGACCAATTTTTTTGCAATGAAAAAGAAGACAAAAAAATGTAAGAAAAAGCCCAGCGTAAATAAATCAAACATTTTATTAAATCAAACACAAAAACACTAATTATGCTTACATTCCTTTTAATTATTTAATCAAACGAGTATTTTTCCATTGAATTAATATTTTTTATCAATATATTGGAAATTTCGGTACAAGAAATGTCCTTCATATTGAATTTTATGATATGTGCTGAAGTTCTAGAGTCTCAATATTTAATTTTGATTTTTAATTTGTCCAAAAATCATTACCAATGGGATGAAAATCTTTCAACTGCTGCATTACTTCCAGGGAAGTGCAACGTATATTCAACAAGAATAACTAAATTTTCATATGGAACGAGTTAATTTTTGAAATGGTTAAATATTTCCACCCATCTTTTATCAATTTCAAGATGTTAACTTTCCCATTGTTCTAATTTATCAGAATTTAAATATACATTCAGTCTTCTAATTTCTTCAAACAGACAATTATCATCGATTTTAATATCATGCATTTTTTTCCTTAAAAACTCAACACATTTTTCCATATTTGCCTAATTTAATTGAGATGAAGTCAAAAACCACCATTGAAAACTGTTATTTCCAATGATATTTGTTCCAGACCATTCTTCGACATATTGGAAACATGTTTGGGGAAAATTCTGCTCTTATTTGGTGTACTTTTTATGTTAGCTCAGATTTGATTCCTCTGAGTTTAATAATTTTCTTTTTATTATTAAAAGAATAAATTTTCTTCAAACCGTGATTCACATTTAAGGATAAAATCGTTTAAAATAAGACTGTAATTCTGCAGCTGAAATGTGTTCACTCTCAATCTTTTGAATCGTTTTGTGGAAAATAAATGCATACATTATGAAAAAATTACATACACTAATATCTCCGATAATTCGTAATTGAAAAAAGATTCCAGAATATTTGGACATTTGTCCAAACTTTAAAAAAATGAACTGAGGGGCTAAAATAATTGTAAAATACGCTTTATAGCTGGTGTTAGAGCGAGCCATCTAACTTTTGAATATCCTAAAAGTTTTTTGTATTCAACATTAATGTAACAGTTTGGCAGGCATCTCTGAATACATAGATTAATAGATTAATTTTAAAATATCAAAAAGGAGGACAGGAAGGAGGATACTTTTTGAGGAAGGACAGAACATACAAAAGCAAGACTGTCTTCCCTAAAGGAGGACGATTAGTCACCTTACTATAGACCTAGATTTTTTTTCTAAAAAATAATAAAACTAATTTTCTGCAATATCTTAAAAAATCTAAAATAAATCAAGAGGAAATAATATTAAAATGCATTAGATTTGCATCATTCACTGTATCTACAAGAAATAAATATGCCTCTTTTATTTCTAAATCTATTGATTTAAAAAAAAAAGTACCTAAAATGTTCAAATGTATACCTTTCATAATGTATCACCAAAATAGAAGTAAAATTTTACAAAGACAGTGAATTTAAAAAAAAATCAAATAGATTGAAGTATAAAAACTATTAAAGAGGTTTCACAATAACATCGTATAATTTTTGTTACTATTTACAATAAAGATTTAAAAAAAAAAAAAAAACTTTTTTTTTTTATTTAAAAAGAAAAGAATTTACTTAAATTTAAAGTACGTATACTTCTGTAAATCATTAAAAATATACTTAAAACAAAATAAAACTTTTGAAATTTAAATACGAAATAAATTTTATTAACCTCTTAATTTAAAAAAGCTAAATTGCGTTGATCAATGCAAAAATAAAACGATGTATCTCAAAAGTATATTTAAAAATCAATATTTTAGTATCTTCTTTTGTGAGTAATTTGCTTTTCTTAGTCTATCCTAAAGTGAAATTTGCAAAATGTGTATATATATATATATATATATATATATATAACCCCTAAATTTCACGAAGTTCCTATTCAATTTAGAAATGTGACCAATGGTTCAAATACTTATATTGCTACAGCTGGAAAACTTTTTACAAAAGAATGTACAAAATGCTACTGACAGTTTTGATAAGACTGCTACTATAAAAACTAGTTATGAAATTATTAACTACATAAAATATTTAAAAACAATTATTCCAATAATAGTTATGACTTAGAAGATTTCTTTCCATTGACAAAGCTTAATTCTATTGACAAAGATGATTTAATTAGGTTTGTTTTGGCTAATTACAAAATCTTAAAAATTAATAGATCTATATTATTTAAAAAAAATTTATTTATGTATGTTTTTATGATTGATATGTTGAATTCGTTTAGGATGTGATATTTTGTGAATTATAATTGTGATGTTTTGATTGTGTGTGTGTGTGTAATTATTCTGGATCTTTAAGGAATTAGAACACGAAGCCGCAGCTCAATAATATTAAAAATGTCGACTGCCGCAGCCATTCAAAGTTGTAATGAACGAGTGCATTCAACTTTCGAAGAGTTAAAAAATCTGTTTTCACTTCTTTTTCTTTTACTCTAATGATTATATACGACTATTTGATAATTTTAAAGTTTAGAATGAACGCATGGTTGTATTATTTACCATTTCCTTCTACTAACTAAAACTTATTTGAATTTTAAAAGAAAATGGTAAAATAAAAGGCTTGTGAACAGTAATAGAAGTAAAAGTTTTTAATTTTTTTTTTCCCTTTTTCATTCATTTATTCATTTTTCCTGTTACATATCGAGACACGAGGTTTAAGTATAGTTCCTAAGATTGATTATATTTAGTCTTGTTGCTAGTTATTTTCTTTTTTATGTTAGCATATCAGAAGTGTTTGTTAGAAAATTTTTCCTCGAAAAAGGTAAAATCATACTAAAATGCGAAACCAAAGGAATCATCTTATAAATAAAGGTATTTGAGCACTGGAGAGATTAAATAGTGTAGAAATTTACGGTATTTTTCATCAATCAGAGGGAAATTTCTTGGAAAAGAATTTTCAATAATGCTGAAATTTTTAATATATTTCCTTCCAACGATTTTAATGCATTTAGAGTTAAATAAAAACGTGTAACTAATAATTTGTAGAATATAAATCAAGCCCTTTTTTATTTCATGGGATTTTTACGAATACTTTTTATATAAAGCTGAAGCTAAATTATTTTTCTTCTTTTATTAAAAAGTTTTTATGTTATAATCGTCATATGCAATGACTCTTTTCTAGAATTTAGATTACCTTTCATAATCCGGATCAACAATAATGTTTATTCATATAACAATCAACTCCTAACTGTAAAAAATATGGTCCAATCCTATAATAATATCTCTTCCTAACATACTATTTTTCTTTCAATAATCTTCGGATACATGAGTACGTGTTGTTTCATCTTTAACTGGATATATTTCTCAATTCGTTATTGATTCATTAATTGATAGTTTATAACTGTTACACTTAAAAGCAACACAAAAAATAATGATAACTGACCTTGAAATTTGGAGTCATGATCAAGTGACGAGGATGACACTCCATTCTTTTAAGCCGCGGTAACCTAGTGGTGATGATCGAGGACTTGCGAGCGGCTTCGTTTGCATCGAGTGGTGGGTTCGATTCCTGATACCTCTGAAGATCCACTGTGTATCGGGACAGTTGCATATTAAATCTGGTAAAGGTCCCACGTCCTCCCGTGGCGTGGTGTGGAATTTTGGTGAGGGAGGTCCCAGCTGAAGTGTTCTCGCCACTTGACCAAGGCTCAAAATTACGAAGTCCGTGGCCAATAGTCCTCATGTAGTATCTGAGTGAGATGCTAATAAACAATCATAATTACATCATCCATTTTTCTAACGACCACTCCTCACTAACGCGAATACTTTGATCCCTGACAGATTTAATGTGCATTAACTTTGTTACACGACAGAATATCGTGGAAGCAAGATCCAAACACGCGGCCCGATTGAAACACCTATCACTCTATCCCCATTCATGATTTTTTTAAAAAAATAAATGAATATATAGCTGTAAAAAATTATCATCGTATTCTTCAATTTAATTGAATTCAGGTTCGCAAAAAGAAATATATTGCACGAAGAAAACAATGTTTTTTTTTTAAATATTTGATTTAAAATTTATGCATGAATTTTCAACAACTTTAATTTTTTCCAAAATGGAAAGCTCCAGTATAGAGAGAAATAATTTAAGGAAACTAAATTTGTAGCAGTTCTTTTTAAGCAAAATAATGATCCATATTTCTATATTCAATTAAAAAAGATTATAAAAAAGTTTTTTTCTAAATAAAATATAAAATATGAAGTTTGTTGCTTTATGCTTCAAAAACACATTGTTTTCTTGCGGGATCAGAAGTTTAAAAATTTTCAAACTAACGGAAACAATAAATATTATGATTATACATCAATAAATAAATATGAGAAACTGGAATGTTTCAGCTTAATGATTAAAGTGCATAGTCTTTTTTAAAAAAATCATAAAGAAATTGAGTCTTTTATCAAAATTAAAGTAGTGCCCTCTTGTTAATCTAATAAACATTTTTTAAAAAAAAAAACGCAAATTTTACGAATGAATCAAAAAATTACACACACAAAGATTCCATTTTATACATATTCATAATTTTTTTAAATAAAAGATTTGCTTCACGAAAATGTACTCATGTTTCTAATTACAATCTTTTGCGAATCCATATTTTTTAAGCTTCTGGTGGATGTACCGATATCTAATCTCAGACGCTTGTTTTTAAATAAAAGCGAGACATAAACATATAAAATAGTCTTTAATCACTTTACTCTGCACTATAAGTTTATGTAAATTTATGATTTAAATATTTTCTCTGGATTTCTGGAACAATTTCTTTTTTTTTTTTTTTTTTTTTTAATTTATTACTTTTATGTGCCTTTTTATATATTTAGGGGCATTTGAGCTAAAAAAATACGAGAATAAAAAGGAGAACGAGATATACAAGATTAAAAAATAAACCAATTAAGCATTTAATTCAAATGTGTTGAGTCAGTAATAAATTTCGTTATTAGAAAATGTGCTTTCAAATATTTTGCAAATAATTATGTTTGAATATGTTGATGAACGGAGAACAAGTGTTCTAGATTTAAATGATTTCACTATCAGTAATATTTGCCTTAAAATAAATATGCTGTAGGAAGCCCTGTGCATGATAACTTAAAACATCAAACATCCTCAGAAATAAGGTTGGGGTTGGTTTAAAAGGGGGGGGACGGCAGTTTTTCTCTGTTTCTTAACAGTTTTAAGTTAAACATGGTACTGGTGTATTTCATTATAATGTCTTTCATTATCCTCGATCTGACAACTTTGGATTTTTCTCGGTCTTCTGCACCCATTACACAAAGAGTCATGTTTCTTTTTTTTAGTAAAAATAATCTAAACTGCATTTTTTTCCATTTTACTTCATTGTATTAAAGATTCTTTCTAAGATTGATCTTAAATTTGCATCGATAACTTAAAGCATTGTTATAACATAAATTTAATCCAGTTTGATCATACCAGTTCAAACAATTAAATACAATTATTTCTTAAGATATATCATAATTATGTTCTCGTAATCTAAACCAGCAGTTTTCAATTTTTTTTTTTTTTTAGCTTCTCTCTCTTTTCCTCCCTAAACTTGTCTTCTTGATTTTGATTTGACAGATTGTTTATTAACGTTGCACTGAGAAGCAACATGAGGACAATTAGTAATGGACCTTGTAATATTGAACCTCGGTCAAGTAACGAGGACGATACCTGAGCTGGAGCATCCTTCTCCAAACTTCCACATCGCACCAACGAGAAGACTTGGAACCTCGACAGATCTAACGGGCCTCGCTGCATTTGGGTCTTAAGTGGTATCAGGATTCGACAGAATAAACGATCGCCGCGAATACACAATCATGACCACTCGGTTTTCATGGCAACTTATCTTTTAGAAGTGAACAAACAAAAAATTACTATACTCTTTATAATTTAAATTTACTAACCCTATTATATTTTTCGCCATATAAATTTCGCCATTTCTGCTTTATTTGTGCATTATTCGTATATATTGTTACGAATCTGCAGGGACGCTTGCCAGCAATGTCATACTTTTTGTTGGAAAAAAGACATCTGAAGAGGTTTTGTTTCAGACCGAGGATGGGTTAATAAATGACACTTCCGACCTTGGCGACAAATAACAATTGTCGACAAATTTCTTGGAAATACTCGGATTTTCCTGATCTCTAATAGCAAATAAATAATGAACTCTTCGAAAATTTTCCCTGTGACGTCGTACCTCACCAGGACAACTCAAATACTGAGGAGTGCTGAGAGGAAGGAGTCTGTCTTTGAAGTGCAAAGTGTCACTTAGGAGTTTTGTCTGCATCTGCTGCCAATTTGGACTAGTACTGTTTTTGTTCCTGTTATGTTGCTCATCTGTGCAAGTGCTGTTTTCCATGCCTTTCATCTTTTCCTGAATATTTTGAGTAAAGCATCATTCTTCACTATCCATCTTGATGGACTGTTTTCTCCTTTGACCCACGTGACGATTTTTGTAGCAATATTAATAACATACAATGCATTTTTAGCCAACTATTATTCTTGGTAATTTTCCTTTTTTTTTTTTTTTTTTTAAGAATCTTCTGTATACTAAAAGAACTTTATTTCGCAGCAATATTTATTCATTTAACTGAACAAAGAATTGCAATACTTTTAAATATCCACCTAATGACTTTCGGTATTTTAAACATTAAACTCATTTCTTCTGTGTGTGCTGTATTATTACTTTAAAAAAAATTCCATAGTACCAGATGGCTTGAGTAACTTTTTATGCATTACTCTATTTTTAGTACGTAGAATTAATTCCTCGCCACAATAATGTGAAGTCTTACCCAATTAGTTATCAGTAATAAAATACATTAAAGCATGGTGGATTATTCTACAGAAAAACCCATATAAGAAATCGAAAAATAATAATAAATAAATAGCCTCTTACTTTATTTAACTTAAAAGTTAGAAATACATTCCATAATTTTCTAAAGTTGCATTTAAAAATCATAATAACGAGTTAAAACTAATCTTAAACCGCATAAAAAGGTGCAGAAATTTTGAAAAGTAAGCTGTTTTCGTAAATTATTTCAAGAGTCTGAAAGCAATTCATTTGAAATCTTTAAATATGCTTGCATGTTCAAATTTAACTCATTTTGTTTAATTAAAAGGTAAAATTACAGTTTGACATTTTTTCCCCTCCTGATCCATTTTCACTCGAAGTTTCCCCCTTTTTTTAATCATACTATTTTTCGAAGGAACACAAACCACACAATTTTAAAATTGCATGAAAATGATCTGCATAAAAATAAACATACCTATGTATATATTAAAAAAAAACCATACAATACGTCTCTTTTTTTTATTTGGAATTTAATGAAAATAACCTTTTTTTTTTCCTCAGTGTCTCAAAAAGTTTTTTCAAGTTGCATGAAAGATTAACTTTCAAGTATTTCAGGAACATGATTTGTATTCTTCTAGAAATAGTAAAGGCTTATTACATTCATTTGAAAAAGTGAACTTTTTAGTATGTTAGATCTTACACTTTTTGTGGATTATTATAAAGAGAGAAATCTGCTGTTCATTTTATTTACAATAAGTCAGCGCAAGTTTTTTCCTTATTTCTTCCACATGTATACCCTAACATTCTCTTCAACTATCTTAGAAGATTTGAACATATCTAAATTATAGCATTTAGCGAAGTCAGGAAAAAAATATGAAAAGAAAGAAATTTCGCTTGGGGGGAAAACTTTAATTCAAAATCGATTGGTCATTCTAAATTTGTAGAAACTGCCTCTTAAAGATACTTTGTCAAGTTTTATTTCTCATAATAGTATTTTGCTTAATTAAATTGTATCGTAGCTATAAATTTGATAAAAATCCCAGAAGAAGCTTTTGAAAAGTAAAAAAGCTGATAATAGGCATTTAATTTTCAAGCGTCTCATGAGAAAAGAAAAATCTGACTTCTTAAAAACAAAGTTTTAATTTTAAGAAATTAATTTTCGAAGTCCAAAGTATTGTTCTTTTAAACGTATAGATAAAGGTATTCATGCACAAGTAATTCATTCAATAACTGAGATTGATAACAACTCCCTAAATCATTTTTATCCTTGCCGCAGAGCGATACCTCAAGGTTTCAAGACCACGAATTTAAACTATCATTCACATATTTCGTTGTAACGAAATAATTATCATTTAAATAGGAAATTTTCGAATTCTATGTACATTGCGGCATGTTTAAATATTATTATAATTACATTTGCTATCTACTTAACTTTAGAGCCTATTTTTCAGCCTGAGACCTCAATGGATGGTGGGACACTTCCCTATGGCAATCATCCTAAATATTTAGGTTATATACTGGATCTTGATATATTAAGTAACATACATTGATTATCTGGTGGAAAAGAGCAGAAAGAGACTTGACATTTTGATATACATCATCGGAAGTGACTGGGGAGTTGACGCGAATATTCTCTGGACAACTTATGTCTCTGATCAAACCAGTCTTAAAATATGGTAGACAGACTTGTGTTTGTGTTTCTGCCACTATTTTAAATAAATTAGAGAGAGTAAAATTGAGTGATGCGCCGTTATCACTGGTATGTGAAATAGTTGCCCTGTTGATCGAGTTTTATACAAATGAAACCTTCAAACCTTAAATGTGAGGAGAATGAAACTTGTTAAGTATTTTAACAATCTTTATAGTTGTAGTGACTATAATCGCAAGCAACCACTTTTATTTTTTAAATATTGATTAAATAATCAGAGACTGGACCTTTTTCTCGTATTCATTTGATTGGCTTCTTAGATAAAAATGCTGAAAGACATTTCTAGAAATCAGTCATTAATCCTTTGGAAGGTCTGCTGAGGATTCATTTCCAAACCGGGCTCTTGTTCTAAACTAAAATCATGATTTATCTGCATGTCTACGCCAATTTTCTCTTGAAATTATCAATCAAATTCAAAAGTCTACAATTCAAGTTCATTCTGACTGCAGTAGAGATAAAAACAATATCTGTAGTGGTGATACCTTCATCAAGGTCTCTACTTTCTTTAATAATCTCAGCATTAGGTCTCCAGAATTTTGCTATCCGAGCTTATTGCCATTGAAGAGACACTTAACGCCATTAAAATTTAAGCCTCATTTGTCGAAATTTGGATCTTGTCATATAGCCGTAGTGTCTACCTGCTTTTGAAGAACTGGACTGGGGTCATCTGAAGAGCTACTGTTAATATTCGAAGCAATATGAATCTTACTTTTTGTGGATCTCGTCTCATGTAAGACTCAATTAAAATGAGATTGTTAATATCCTGGGCAAGGTAAGAATCTCTAAATATTTTTCCTTGAAACCTATTCAAAAATAAAAATTTCATTCAGCAGTTATGGAAAAGCGCTCCGACTCATTCATCGTATAATAGGCGTACTCTCAGCAATATCCTTACCATTGAGTGAGTTAGAGGCGTCCTTAACCACCATTTGTAGACTTATTATTGGACATATTAGAAATCATACTTTTGACAAAGGGTAGAAAGCCTTTCCGACCTGCACCATTTGTAAATCTTCCCAGGCCATCTTTGAACGGAGCTTCACAGAAAATATTTGTTTATTCCATCTAATTTCGCTTAAGATTTCTTGAAGAATTTTGGGCTCGTGAACCGGGTGTAATCTGAGACTAGATCAAGGCACAACAAAACAAAGCACGTTTAGGTAAAAGGTTGCGCGGGTATTTCAAACGTAAAATCGAGATAACACTTTAACTGATAACTATATTTTCACAATTTTTTTCTGATAAAACAAAGTCATGGTTATTTTCTTTATCAGCAAACAGTTTGTAATTTTTTCTGATGTCCTCGATCTCATGTCTGTTTAATAATTTGAAATAACATTTATAATACTATTTTTATCATTTTCAATATCCTCACCCCCCATTCAGATAGGAAACTTTCTCATGTTATATTTTGAATATATTTCATGTGCTTTGAAATAATTTTAAACTCATGTATTTTATTTTTTAGTTGTGCGTTCGTTTTTTTTCCCATCTAAGACTTCCAATTTTTTTAAAATATATATTTATATTTTAATTTGAGTATAATATTAGATTTTTAAAACCGAATTTAGATTTTAATTTATTCTTTTTTAAGAAATTGAATACTACAATGGCGTTATTCCACCGTGATGATTTCGTAAGATAAGGAAGGGGGAATACAAAACCGTACAATTATCAATAAATAACTTTCTCAAAAAGTTATTTTTTCAAAGAGCTAAATTGTACAGCTTCACGTTAATATATATTTTTCTTTTTATTTACCACACATTTAAAAATCAATAAAGCTAGGATTAGCAATCAAGAAGTTAAAAGTCGTTACTTTAAAAAATAATAGAAAAGTAAAAGGGAAAATATTTACTGTAGATATACGAGGGTGATTCAAATAGTACTTGTTTTTGAATGGAGATGGCGTTGCTCCAGCAAGTAGGGGTTACCATTGAGAGCTGCTATCTGTTAAACGGTTCAAAATAAATACTGCATAGAGTCATAAGTTAGTTTTGCTTAGGCAGCCATAATCCACCAAATTAAAATTTGATTGCTTCCGCGTCGAGTTGTCAACGTTCATAAGACCTGGATTCATCATTATATACTGGGAAATCAAGCAGCAATCAAAACTATGGTTTGCTTTCAGTTAATCTTAGATGACGATTTTTTACAATGCGAAGGGCGTAAAGTCGTAGATTTCTTAGAAAAGAGAAAACGATCAAGTACTGAACCCTCATTCCTAAGACCCCATTTTTCATTCCTAAAAAAACGGGTACTCTTAGAGCTACCTTATACAAACAAATATATACAAAACGAAATTTTTTCATTCACTTTGTTACCACTGAAGCAAAAATGTTGCTTTGTGTGAAAAAAAGAAAGGCAAAGCTCATTTAAGCTTAAACGAACCGATCAACATCAACAATTTCACTCTCGTCGACACCCCGATCCATTTACACATTTCTTTGAGCGATGGCATCTGTCGTTTTTAGGGGGGGAGGAGACTAGACTCAATAATCAGCATATATAAAGAGCGTTTTCTTCGAAAAGGCACCCCAAATAGAGAAAGAGAAGATCCGCGATCTGACTTGAAAAAGTGGGTCGCTTACTAAACCAAGCGTATTGTCTTCATCATCTTCTGGAAGGTTTGTGTTGTTGCGGATGAGTGGAGGCCTAGTTCTGTTCCCCGCCCTAGAGGTCTCTGTCGACGATTTTCAAATTTGCCAAAAATAAAAGCCACCTTCAATCGAGAAGTGCTCGAATTATTCTGATGAATTTTGTTAAGAACGTGCGCGTGGTTGTCACTTCCAGAAAACTAAACTTTGGCATCGCTAGGATGCGACTCATGGCGGATACGCAGGTGAGGACAGTGATTTTTTTTCCTTCTTTTTCTGTCGAACAGAGAATGACAGTACTTGAATAATCGTTTTCTAAAACACTTTGTTGGTGATGTTCTTTTATTTTATTTTGAAGCAGAAAAATTAAGTGATGTGTATATTTTCACAATTTTTTATTCACTTTTATTTAAGTTAAATGTAATTATATGTTTTGTGTATATAATTAGACACTTTTGTCAATATTTTTATTGATTCTGAATTAGAAAAAAATGACAAAAACAGTGAAATAATTATTGGATTCCTGAATTAAAAATAAAATGTAGGAAATAGAAAACGTTCGTTGGAAAATATGAAATTTCTTATTAGTATTAAATCAACAAAATAAGTTAGAAGTATAATAGGACTTTCATACCCATTTTATAAAAATATACATATCATAAACTGATATCTAAGTTTCTTTAAGAAACATTTTTAACAATGGAGTGAGTTTCTTATGTTTCACCAATACTGAAATTTAAAAGTTCAAGGGGAAGATACTTTACTTTTTTTCTTATTTTGAACAGATCAAAAGTATTTTACAGTACATCTTTCTGTTCTATTTGTGTAAATATTTTTTCCTATTAATATTAATGCATAAGTTCCTACTCTATTTTATACAAAAATATAAGTGAAATTGTTATGATTTTAGTCTAAGTGTTATGTACTTGGTATTGACTGCTGAAGTTTTCAAATAGAAATAAGTAAATAGGCATTAATAATTTGGTATGGGTTTTTAATTTCATTCTAATTTTTTCCAACACTTAAAAAAAAACTTACTTTTAATTTCTGAATTATCTGCGTCCCTTTTTTCATACCTTCAAAAAAAAATTTGAAAACTGTGATAATACATCATTAAAAATATATAAGTTGTTGTAAAATTTCTAAAGTAGATTTAAAAAATAGTATCAGCAAATTGCAAAAGCAAATAATGTAAGCAATAATTTCATTCATAAATATTTTGAATCATTATTCACGCAATAACACGTAAAAAAGTATTAAAATATTTTGTAGAAAAGCTCAAATTTCTTTTAAGTATAACACAGTAGAATGATTTAGATAAAAATGTATGATATATATGGCAAAGATGCATTTCATTTTATAAATTCAGTTTTGATTAATTCTTAATAATCAATCCATACATCTTAATAATCCTTTCAATTTTTAAAATCAAGAATTTTCTACAAACTTAATAACATTCAATAAATATTTTAACCACGCTTAGTATCGAACGAAATTAATAATTATTATATCTTCGTTCCAATAGTTTTCATTGAAAGAAATAATATGTAGATTTAGTATACTATATACACCCAACTTCTAGTTTGAATCATGAAATATTGAAACCAGAAACTGAAAAATGAATTATATTGTACTCTTAATTAAAAGTAGTAGGAACTTCTTTGAAACTTCAAAGAAAACATACTGGATCAATTGCTTTTTTACCAGAATACCGAAATAATTAATCCTTTCTACACACGGAATGTAATGTATTTAGAGAAAAAGACTTAAGTCATACTATTAAACTTTGAGTATAGCAAGACCCAAAGAACTAAAAAGTAAAACAATAAGAGACATAATCCATTTTAAAATATTTGAAGAAAAATATTTTAAATCTAAAAATTTATTTTGGGATGATGAGTTAAATATTTGATTGGAATAAACCACAGTTAGAATTTTTTTTTTTTTTAAGTTATCTCTCTATCTCTGTAATACCATTTCTCATTCTTCAAAAAATTGATCTTTCATTAAACATTTTCTTACTCAAAGTTTTATGATTGAATATTAAATGTTAATTAAGTTTCACCCCATTTATGTTATTCACATTTATGCTTTAAAAAATTGTTATTCAGCCAATTTGTGTGTGGATATCGGAACCATATTTCACGCATTCTAGAAATGAAAACCAAATTAGTTCCTATTTACCTATTGTGGAATTTCAATCTTTTAAAAAATCCAATTATCTTAAGCTCTAAAATAAAACCTTTATACGAATTATTTGATTTAGATGTGTTCTCTATTTAAGAGGATGTTTTATTAATTTAATTTGTCGCTAATACATCTCAATGTAGATTAAATCTAATCACTCCCAAACGTATGTACTCGAATAATAATCGTACCAGTATCTTCTCTTGCTTAACTTCGTTATGTAATTCAATAAGTAATAAATATTTTTCTTTATTCAGTTCATAATAAAATTCTTTTACAGTTATTTTATATTACTTAGGGAAATCTTATAATTATTTAATGAAACAAATTTCATTTTCATACTTCATTAGCTTGAATATTTAAATGAAACACATTGTTTCGTCGTTGTAAAGGATATTAAATTATTCTTAGACTCGCGTGTCGATTAGTATTTAAAATGATAAATATTAATGTGTAGGTATTAATGTTATTTTATATTTCTTCTTTTTACATAATTTCTTAAATTCATACATTCACATATATACATAACATTTTCTTTTCAGACCATTAAGATATAAAATTAATTTACGTATGAATAATTTCTAAAAAAATCTTATAATGTGTAATAATGTGTAAATGCAATGAATTGACGTAAAGAATCGCATGGAATTAATAGTTATCCTTATTAATAAACGGGGTATGGCGAAGCTGAAAACAGTATCAAAATAATAACGATCCTGCTCTTGTTGTTAATAATTTATTACATGACTGTATTCACCTTTTAATTTGCATCCTTACATTGTTGAAATTCGCTGAATTTGGGAAAACTCAAATAAAATGAATTGTTTGAAAATTGAAACATCATTTTTTTTTCTTACTTCACGTATAAGCATAATCTGTGCACTAAAATTTATAATTTTCTTAAGAACATATGAATATAAAGATGTATTTTATGAACACACTAAAATTTTGCTTATTTTTTTCGTAATTAATAATATATAATCCTTATTGAACGAATTGATTGTACATTTACTTAGTTCACTTACTTGTAACTAAAACAAAATTTACTTAATTTGAAACTTTCTTTTATATTTTTGTACTACTCATCTTTATATATTTATAAATACTATAAACTAACATTGTTAATTTATTTACAAATTTCTCAAGCACTTTTCCCTTAGAAAGACTTAAATTTTCCACTGATCTGTCTTCGAATCGTTGTCTCCTATTATGTATCCATATGTATATCTATTGCATTTTATTCTTTTACGCGACTAATTTCCTATCAGATCCGAAACCCGGATCTTCCGGGATTAACTTGTATGGGAAAAAAACGAAACAAACAAAAAGAACAATGTTGAAAATAGTTTTGCCGGCTTTTTTTAACCGGAAAATAGTTAAGAAGGACAGCGTTCTACTTCACGGGAAAACGGATTAGCCGAATATTAGGAACAAGGATTACTCGCAATATGCATATTCCGAGGGGTGAAAAAAGTATGTTCGCAGTTTTCCAGGAAGTATTTTGAAATATTCCGTAAACACATATTCCAAAACAGATTTTTTTTTTTTTTTTTTTTTTTTTCTTTTTTGCATTGGTTAGAAAAACATAACCTTAAAAAATTGATATTTATAGTTCTTTCGATTAGTTCTAAATCAAAATTACAAATATTAGTTTTTCAATTAGTTCTAAATGAAAATTACAAATATTAATTATTTCAATTAGTTCTGAATCAGAATTACAAGTGTTAATTATTTTAATTAGTTCTTAATCAAAATTACAAATATTAGTTACTTCAATTAGTCCTAGATAAAGATTACAAAAATTAATTATATTTCAATTAGTTCTAAATCAAAATTATATATACAAACATAAACTCAACAATTGACGTAAATATTCTGAGTAAACATTATGTTTAAAATGTTTGAAGTCCTCATTCATTTTTTCAATGCTTAAAAAATGCCAGAGAAAAAAACGAATAAAATAGTTATTTTAGAAGTAAAATAGGTGATCAGTTTGCAGTACTTTTGGATCTGTATTAAAATTGGTCGAGGAGATGATATAGATATTTTTCTGAGTAGATGTTAGCTTTATTATAAATCATATACAGATTGTTGTAAATGCATAATAATGTTTTATATGTCCTAATTAACATAAAAACATTAGTAATTTAGTCATAAAAGCAATGAAATATAGCAATATATTAAGTTTATAATTATACAAAGGGAGCTTTTTAATACTGCATGTTAGATACCACGCTCGTGACTGCTTGTTGAGCATCGTTATAGTTTTAACGGAGATACCAAAGACTGTACACAGAAATTTAAGCAATTAAGACTTGTATTTAACGTGTTTACGCACATTCTGAACATGTTCAGAGATCCGACAAAGTATTTCGTTATTCTAGCAAATATGAAACTAAATTCAAACATTGGAAATTACTTGAATATTCTTGTATTGATAAAAAAAAAAAAAAAAAAAAAAAAAGAAAGAAAGAAACACCACAAAAGAGATAATACAATATAAGGATAGTTAAAGCACTGTTACAAACTACTTTATGGCAAGGATGTTTAAAAAAAATACCTGATATCATCTTGGTTCGAGATTGGTATCTCTTTTTCAAAAAATCATCACGAATTATAAAGAATTCTGTTTTTACACGATAGATACGTTCCCGAAGAATACGTGCGAAAACTATTCGTGCGAAAAAAATACATTGCATTTATAGAAACATAGAAGATTGGATAGTCTTAAGAAATCGGCAAAAATAATATAACACCCGTTAGCTTTTGTTATAGGTGAATTGAGTGATATTATTTTAGGCTACCGAAAAATCTGTTTCAGTCATAATTAATAAAACAAAAGTTTTAAAACTGTAATTTACCATTTATTGACGCAAAATTAATAAAGATGTATGTCCCACCCCTGGTTGGGCACATAACTAAAATGTATAAAAATAAGAGAAAAATAAAAATTTAATTTTGACTACCTGGTTCTCGTCGTTCTTCGAGTTCAGGCAAGGCCATCTGTTTAAATAGTTTTTTTTTTTTTCTAAGACTTGTTTTGATACGTCTGAAACATTTCAGTCAAGTCAAAACAAGTGCCGCAGATGTTTTCACTTTAAACACCTAACTCAAAATACAGACAAAGCAGATAAAATCCCATATTGAACTTATAAAATTCGGGGAATTCTCACAAATGGAAATCGTATTACATTCCTTGTCTCCAATAACGCAGTAATAAAAATAAAATTAAGGCAAAATTTTCTTTTTAGAATTTGAATCGATCGTGTTGAATCGAAAAAAATCGTTTAAAAAGAAAATTAAAAAAAAAATTTCTAATTTGAGTTTAATCAAAAACGTCTAAAAACAGAATTGGGTGTATTCATAAATTTATAAATTCCACAGAGTTGTATTTTTCCCGTGAGACTAGCTTCATGTTTGAAGTCTCTTCCTTTTTCATCCAATTCCATCGTCATAAATAAAGCTTGGTCAATAAAAAAAAACTTGACCTTTCTTAAATTGTTTCTTCTTAACTCACAAAAAATACTAAATTCAAATCCACACGAAAAAATCCATAAGATAACTGTTTAATAAGTACTGGCTCTTCGCGTAATGTTAAAGCACAGGAGCCGAAATTGAAAGACCAAAATTCCGATAGTGAAAAACTCGAACATTAATTTTATATTTTGATTTCGCCATCTTTTAGAGAGATGCGTATTTGATGATATTACTAATTTCTAATTGAATCGATCACTTTTTATTGGTGTAAAATATGTTCCGCGTGTTTCGTTTTCGAAACTATGTTATATTGCTAAATGGTTTTTGTACTTGACATGTTCTAGTCAAAAATGGCACGTTTTTAGAATGTTTCTAAATATTAAGAGTACTGAATTATAAACGATTATACGTTACGATGTCACAAATTTTCATGCAAACTGGAACTATTTTCTGCCTGGAAATGTGTTCTAAGTTTCAGTCGGGATCTTTGACATTAGACGAAAACAGCCTTAAAGAGCGATTGCTGTAATTAAATAACAGTGAAATATATTTCCATCAAATAATGTACAATAAATTAGGTATATATTTTTAAAAATTTCAGTTAAAGGACACTTTCGTGATGCTTGCTCCTTGAATAAAACAAAATTTGGAAAAGTTAGGATTTTTATTAAAGAAAATATAAATGTCATCTACGATAGGTTGCTCATTATACGAACAAAATGTTTAGCTTGAAGACTTTTGTATCGAAGTTTTCTGTTTAATTTTTTTGAATTAATATCAGGATTTATTTTATAATGAAAAATTAAAGCTTTATTTTTGCAATGGAAATGTTTATAATAAAGTAATTTAAATTTTAGAAGCACGAAGAAGATTTCTCAATATGCAAAGTAAAAACTGATACATTTTTTATGAATTTTCTCATCTCTTCGTTACGTTCATTTAATTCATATAACGAAAAAAAGTAAAGAATCGTTTTTAAAGTTTATCACAAAGATATAAATCCTCAAAAAGAATAATAGAAACAAAATCATTTTCTGATTGTTCGTTATGATTAAAATGTTTATGATGAAAACTACTAAGAAATTGAAACGATCATATTTTAACCGTCACTCAAAAATTTATCTCCAATGTTAAGATATCTTCTATACCTAAAACGTAGTTTGTGACGTTGGGTTGTTCGCGATTTTCTATGCACTAACCACGGGGACTTAATAATAATTTGAATTGCATAAAATTACAATTTCTTCCCAATCAAAATGAAACGTGATTAGGTAAATTAGATGAAGACAGAAGTGAAGAAAAGTGAATAATAAAATAGAATTGAGAGAGGGAGAGAGGATAGAGATTGTGTGTGTGTGTGGTAATTTGGTCTGTAGCACTTTAATAAGTTTCATGGATTGACTGAAGCGAATTCTAGTTAAAGTATTAAGATGAGAATCGGCTGTTTGAGTGAAGCGGTTGAATCAGAACGAGAAAATTGGTAAGCTAAAAAGTTATTATTTAATCTTTATTTAGATTTAACACATTAAATGAGATTTGAGAGAAGCAGCCTTATCTATATCCTTCATGGATAAACAGTTTATATTACTTTATTTTGTTTTTATGTATCTTCTATTGGAGTTTAACACAATTACTGGTTATTTAATTAGAAGGAAAGATGTCATTAGAGTTGAACAATGAAGAGCGAGCGTTACAATTCATCTTGACTTCCTTTTCTTGAAATTCTTGAGCTAAATCATGACACACTCTATAAATCGTGTGAAATAATCCAATACAACTACAATGCAGAAAAATCGGCAACTGTGTGATTTAATACAGTTTGACAACGAACAAAATTCACTTTCCTAATAGTTGTAATCTACGTACTCATTCATCCGAATATTACGTCTTCATTAGAGCAAACTTCGAGAGAAACTAGATCAAAGAAATCCAAGATTCGTTCTCACATTAAAAATTGTTTTTAATATATATGTTGATATGAGCAGATATAGGTCAGTGATGTGTCTTCTTTTATTTAAAAAAATAAATGAAAATGTCGGCTATATCTTAAGACAGATAAAACCCATCAAGGTCGAATGCAGTCAGGTCGAAACAGACTTTTGAGTTCTGACTAGAACATTCACTTAAAGCGAAATACAAAATAAGTACTCCAAATTTCTTTTGATAATCAAAGGTCATTGAATGCTTTCATAAAGATATTATCTAGGTTTTCAACCGCTAATAAGATCAGGGAAACCTCATCTTTACTCGAAAATCTGTGGGAAAACTGGGCAGGCAGTGGAAATTTGCTGACTTTTGTATTCAAGAATTTGCCCTTGTGATGGTTGATGTTATATTAATGAAACAAATAATGAATAAAAATGTTTCGTGTTTTCGGTTTAAAATTGTAAGCGGTTTGATATTTGAATCAAATTTCGTGCAATCTAAATTTAAATCTCTCTTCGAGTCCTGATGCTATTAAAGACCTGTTATATAGCGGGTTGATGTTCGTTAAATCTGTCGGGGCTTCTAATCTTCCCGTTAACGTAGAAAGCGAAGTGCAAGTTCAAGTATTTCTCCTCGTGAATGATATTCAAAATTACAAGGTCCGTCGCCAATAGCCCACCTGCTTCTAAGTGCGACGATAATAAATCATCAATCAATCATTTGCTCTTGAACTATGTTGATTCAAATCAAACCCAAACTTGTAAGGACTTAAAAAAATCAATAATTATTATTTTGTAATGAACTATACTCGGGCTTTGATTGCATATAATAATTGATGTAACATGACCACTGGTGTACATAACTTTTTATGATTAAAAATAAAAGGAAAAAAATATATTTATTAAATGTTCTTATAAAATATTTCCTGCCTTTAAATTTGTTAGAATTTATTGATAAACTTAAAGGTAAAAATATATATTATTTTCATCTTAGCATTTCTTATGATTTTTAAAATTTCTCTAAAGATCAAATGCAATTCAACTTTCCTTTTTCTCATTTTCACTTTTTAAATTATATCCATGCACTCTGCAATTTGTTGTGCTAGCTGTTAATTTAAAAAAAGAACTTTTGTTATTGGTTCTTAAAATGTCGATTATGTATAATTTTATTTTCATATATCTTTTTATTTCTCCTTGATTTTTAGACTAATTTATGGGTCCTTTTAGCAATGTTCGTACATGTTTAATGGGTGGGTCTTAGTATTCCTCCGGTTATTTGGAGAATGACGATCAATAAAAACATTAAGTAATTTATGTACCACATTAACAAAAAAGATATCTTAAATGAACGATGAAAGTAAAGTACAGTTCCAAATAAAGATATTTTTCGTAGATTCGATAAAATTGAATTAATTTATCAGATACGGAAAAGTTTACAAGTCTGATATGACTCACAGAATCTTTGAGGAAAATAAAATAATAATAATAATTAATTTTTTTAATAATCAGCAGTGTTCCCAGATAGCGATTAGTTGATAAAAATCAATTCGCAAGTCATATTCATATAACTTGCATATTTTAATCTCAAAAATGAGGACTTTTTTCCCTTCCTAACTTAGAGTCTTAATTTATGAATGGAGAATCCCTGTTCTCTTGTGCATAGGCTGAACTTCGTTATTGTTAATATTTGCTTACCGCTAACATTCATATTAAGTTTTGGTGATGTGAGTAATTTGTTCGCTGTTGAACTAGATTTCTGTTAATAAGGAAGACTCAAACTTAAATCAACTGTTTGCATTTCCGGCGCTGTCGTCGATTTGCGTGCCTAGAGACGCCTGATATTAAGATCATCTTTGGATTCTTTTCCCACGTTATGCTGTACCGCACTTGGCGAGAAGAGTGATTCCGATTCGATACCCTTCATGCCACTAAAGGTGCTCATGCATAACTTAAACACCGTCAGCTGCATATTTTTTAATGATGTGGCGTGATGAGAAATTCCGGCTAAAAATGCGCTTGAGAAAAAAATTTGGCTTCGAGATGCACGTAAGAAAAAATTCGACAGAAATATTTTTGCAAATTTTTCAATAATTCGAAAACATTGTGCATAATTTTTTTAAATTTATTTTTAAATTTTCGCTTAAAATTATTTATTGTTTAATCTACTAGTAAAATATTCCAGGTGAGTATAATGTGATCGTGATTGCTTCCGACGATTGCTTAGCTGTGATTTGAATATGAACTCAAAATTCTCCTTCTAGGAATGATGCATGAATTGATTTTCGCTTGACACTACGTGTCTTGTGTGTTTTCCATTTGCGCTAAGGTCTCCCGTCTTCCGGCCATTTTGATTCAGTGAACGCAATGTTAATCCTATGGAAATTCTACTACCGTCCTCAAATTTTTACCATTTTATCGATTTGAATGCAAAAAAAGTACAAAAAAATGATGAAGGTCTTTGTAGAATTGCACATTTTCCCTCCAATTTTTAAAAATATTTTTAACTCCTATTTAAATGATTCGAGCGGAGGTTTTCCAGCCTTTAAAAAAATTCTAAAATATTTTCAAAAACCAGGGAGAAAATTTAATCCCGCAGAAATATTCAATCTTTTTTGTTCTTCCGGGTTCACTTTGTTACATTCAATTTGATAAAATGGTCATGATTTGAGAATGATTGTAGAAATTCCATAGGATTAACATTACGTTCACGAAATCAAAATGGCCGGGAACGAGAGTCTTAAAAACAAAAATTTTCCACGGTTCAAGTAACCTTAACATTTCGTTTATGTGCGGTACCAGGTATAATTCTTTTTTCTGAATTCAGCTTACATTTTGGACGTAAAAATTATATTTAAATAAAAAAAGAAATCCAACATCTTAATATGGATTACTTTAGTTTAATTTTTTACGCATATTTTGCGATAAAGTGACTAATAATGCTTTAACAAAGCTTAATTTATTTGATTCAAGTAATGCTGCATTGAAGCTGTGTATCACTTTGTTGCATTTTCTATCACGTTTAAATAATACCAAGGGACGACACTATTGGTGTTGCAAGTGGTTAACAATAAACTAAGAAAAATAGATAGGAGATTTGTTCGATTCAAATGAAATTATATATTTTTTGAGATAAGAATTAGTTATTTATGTGTATATATTTTGCACAGTTTTTCTTACACTTACTTGAATGCGTCTGCATTCGTTGAAAACTTCCTTTCGAATCTTGGTTTCACATTACAATCAGCAAAAAAGAAAAGAGTTCCAAAAATTCTTATATCCACATCCTCTACTAGGTGCGATTATCCTCATTTGCCATGCTTGTGGCTCACTTTTGGCGAGGGACGCATGTCACATGCGTCGCCAAATGTGAACCGTAAGCACTTCTACTGAACGATAGTCACACTTAGTCGCACAGCGGATTAAAAAGAAAAAAAAAAACACTCCTTTTTTTTTTTTTCCTCCTCTCCTTTATAGAATGTTACATTAGTTACAAAGTATAAGATT
This sequence comes from Nephila pilipes, assembly GCA_019974015.1. Classification (NCBI taxonomy): domain Eukaryota; kingdom Metazoa; phylum Arthropoda; class Arachnida; order Araneae; family Nephilidae; genus Nephila; species Nephila pilipes. The sequence goes on along the minus strand of BMAW01041170.1, from coordinate 103,116 downwards.
TCGGCGAATACATACGTATTCCAGAATGTGTGAGAAACTATGTCAAATCTTTGATTATAATTTCCTCAAATATATTTTTTTCATTTTTATTTGGTAACACATCCATTTATTTTAAGCTATTGTCATGCTAGTAATATTATTGGCTTAATGGAGAATGTAAACATAGACTTTACACTGTACACTAGAATTTTAGCAACGAAATAGAACCAGTTCTTGAAGAAACGTCCCACACGTGCGCATCTCTAATATTAATCCTTGCTATTATCCTATATATTAAATGTAATCTAGGTGATGAAGTTTAAGCATTGTTTGCATTTGCTTTTTTCTTTTCGTTCAACCCTTTTTTTCATATAGGTCATGTACAAACATAATATCTTTGATTTTGAGAGAATACTTTGAGCCACTGGATCTTCAAGGCACATTACAGCGTAATGTCCGAATTTGTTCCTTCAGACTAAAATAGAATTTACCTATAATCTGAACATGTTCCTGATAACTTAAAGATCCTAACCATAACTTAAGTAAGGAAAATATAATTAAACACGTGCCTTAAAGAAGCTACCGCATTCAACGAACCTTTATTTGAAAAACCTCGTTTAAAAAAAATCAAACTTTCAATGTATCGAAATAGTGTTTTATTTAGTAATTTACGAAGTTGGTTCAAAGGGTACCCGTGTTAAGAATGGGAAAAGGGAATGGGGTAACTCAATGATCTTTCTCCTTTTATAAGAAGTCCCTAAGTATGACGCATCATTAAAATCATGACTTTTCCGGCCGATGAGACCATTTTTGCCTTCTTTAGAGCAGATTCATTGGAAGTAGCCTATTGTTTTGATTACCCGGTGTAAAAGGACGAAACCAGGTCCAATCTACGGTGATAATGCTCCGTAAAATGTCTAGTGCAACGTTAATAAAACCAATCAATCAAAGTAACAGTAATGAAAACTATTTTTTGAATCTGAGTCAAATTTGTTTTTTAACCGTTTAACAGATGATAGCACACAATGGTAGCAGAAACCTGCCTAGACAGCGCAATATCTTGTCAAAAATAGATATTTTTAACCACTCTCGTGCATTGTCTAAAATTAATAAATATATGCGATAAGATTTCACTTACATCTGAGTACCCCGATTTTGCACTTCACGCTTACTCAGCCCAGAGATCCGACTCCATATGTTAACTGATGCGTCATCAACTCATCAACTTGTCATAAAACCCATCTGTCAATCGACACGCTTCTTTGGTTATGAGGAAGAATCAGTGATTGTTGCCTTGTCACGGATCTGTCGTGTGTCGAAGCATCTTTTTTTTTTTTTTTTTCTTTCCTTTTCATCAATGCGGCCATGACGGGAGTGTCCAGTGATGTTCGGAGGTAGCCCTGACATAAAAAAAAAAAACCGCAACAGAATGGTGAATATTAACTATATATGTAAGATAATCAGAGCGGAGAAACATAAGTGTTGTGGTCAATTCTCCTTCCGTAAGAGAAAACGCGGTGACCATTCAACTGAGCTAATGGAGCTTTAATGGTTGCACTATACGGTCTTTCGAAATCATTAATGGAATCTGTTGAAGATTTACTTTTAAAATCATTACACTAAAAGTTGCTCTTGATTTAATTATTTGTTTATTCAGTCGAAACTCATCTGCTGTGAAGAATCGTCGAAGCAATGAAATGTGTGTATAAAAATAATTCTGTTGTTCGAGATTACTATTTCATAACGTAACATTCAGTTCACGGCTAACGCATAAATGTAAGATGGTAGAGATCTAAAGGTATCATTGAAAGTGTGCCGTAAAGTGACCTAAAGAAGTAGGGGATGAGGTAAATTAACTTTACGATAATTCGAAATAATCGTAACAAAGCATTCTACATTGAAAATTTTTCATTGAAGTCCTTTATTTAAACAGTATGGGAGGATTAGTACTTATGATTCTCCCCATTTCAATAGAATTCAGCGTAATATGAAGAGTCTCAAAAGTAAATAGTTTGTTTTAATAGAAAATTCAATGTGAGAGAATAGTTCAAAAGTCTATGATATAATAAACTGATAAGCACATGGGAAAGATTATACCCTGATAACAAATATCCTTGAAATTTAAGAAATCTTTTAAAATAACAAACACTCATTTTAATTTAATGACCATGAATAAATTTTAAATACACGTTAGAATAACTAGGACGTTTCATCATAAAATTTAAAACCAGTTAACTATTTAATTACTCTGCCAGTCTGAAAAGAATAAGTTATTTCTACACACAGTGACATGTTAAATGCCTTATAGTCCACATTTTCGTAAATTGTGAAGCGCAAATAGAACTTCTCCAAAGTGAACGATCGACAGAAGCTAGGAGAATTAGGTTTGGTTCTTATTCACGTGTATAAAAAAAACAAGTTTTGAATAGAACAAAAATTGCTAACTTAATAAAGAGATGATAATCCCTAAAAATAAGAGAAAAATTCTTTCAAAAATTCATTCAAAATAACCTTAAATTATTTTAAAAACTTCAGATATATGTATATATAGTCTTCTCTTAGACATAAACAATTCAAATCTATTAATGTTTAATTGCCAATATAATAACAGATCAATTTCTCATATACGTATATAATGCACGCAGTAATATGATACATGATTTTGAATAATGCAGTAGTAATTTATAATAAATATCGTTTATTATACATGTTTTTAAAAAAAGAAAAGTTTTTATCTATTAAAATGTTTTAATTGAAAATTATTTAATGAGACTTGTACATTTAAGTAATTGCCTGTTAATAATTATTTTTAAAATAGAATGAATGCTCTTTGGAATTAATAATACAAAATTACTATTTATGTTCTCCTCTTGCAATGTTGTGAAGATGTTATGCAATAAAATTAATTTTATCTTACTAAAATAATTAGCTCATACCACTCTTTTCATTACTGAGGGAACAAATATATTAAATCAAACTGCTACGGACTGAGACTTCTATTTGTGATATTTTTCGAACTAAATTGGATTTGCATTCATTTCGAACTTTGCAAACCATTAGTTTTGAGTTGTAAAGTAATTGTAAAATACATCGTTCCCTTTTCATTGAATAAAATTATTGTCAAAACTTTTATGCATTTGCATAAAAGTTTCTTTAAAAAAATGAAACTGGCTCCAAAAAGTTAAAGAAAAAAAAATTGTGAATATTTTATTTATACTTTTACACAATTTTTCCTTTTTTTTTTTTTTTTTTTTTTTTTTTTTTTTATTTTAAAAAGTTCAGAATATAAAATTTTCAAAATTATTTTTCATGATCTATTGCTATCTGAATAATTTCTGAAAATAAAAAATGGGATTACTTTTTCTACCGTAAATCCCATTCAAAAATTATTTACGCTCAAATTTTGATTTGTTATACAATATTTTCTCGTTTATAAAACATGATTTCCCATTTTAAACAGCAATATTCCCATATTCAAGTTCTTTTCTCCTTTCAATATATTTTTGTATAAAAAAAAATTGTTTTCCTCGTTCAAAGTTTGTTTACGACTCTACCGTATCCCTTTCACACAATAAATACAGAGATAAATCTGTGCAACTTCCATAAATCTCAATCCGAAAACTATTCATAAGCATATTTTTCTATACTATTTTTCGGAGCAAAATATATTTGAATAAATTTTATTATTATTTTTATATTCTTATCTCTAAGTGCAAATACTTAAAAGAGAATCGACCCGTAAAGAATTGTTTTTATAAGGAAAATGTGAATTATTTAAATATATGCTTCTGACCTAACTATTCTAAAGTCTCTTATTTTCAGAAGCACACCACACATTGAATATTTATTCACATTTCTCCCTTTTAAATAACTACAGTAAAGCGTCGATTATCTTAAACAATCGGGGACGGGAGGTGCTGGAATAACTGATTTTATTTAATATCCGATCATTACCGTAAAAAATTGTACCAGCATCACAGAAGCGATGTGAAACATATAGAAACAGTAATATTAAACACAAAACTATATATATTTTGCGTCACGTACCTTTTACAAATGGCACAGAGAATTGACTAGCCTTCTTTAACAAATTCGAATGGCCATCAATGTAAACCTATAAGTTTAGGAAAAGAAATCCAAAGTTTTCTCTAGCCTTAGAGCTGAGACTCGTTTTTTAAAAACGTGTTATTTAGAGAAAATGGCGTCAGCAAAAAACGGGGGCGTAAAATAGAGTATACATGGTGTTAGGCTCAAATGTTTGACATTATCATTATTATAATTATTACATTTAGTTTGCTCACGGAATATTTACATAACAGATATACTTCATTTAATATTTTACTGTCTACTTTTATTTTATTTTAAAATGTGGTAAAGTTAACCTGTATATAAGAAGCATTATTTTTTTAATTTGTTTTGTTTCAGTCTTTTTGATATTCATAGTGGATTCAATTCATAACAGTCTTGTGATAGATTCAATAGCGTCATTTCTACAGAATTCAAAGCTTACAGAAGTCGTGAAAGTGTTGTTGAACTTGTAAACTCGATGCAAAATTTCAAATTTAATAAATAGGTAGTGATATTATTAGCAATAAGATTTTCTCAAAAAAAATTATTATTCGGTTTCGTCTCTTACGTATTATAAATACTTGTAGCTAAAGCTCCCTTTTTTCTCTAATGCGCTTTAATATAGTAAATAAATGTGTATTTTTAATGAAAGTTTCTGTAAAAAGCAAAAGCTGGCAACAGTGAGGTGCACAAGCTGATTGGCTGAAAACTACGTGATTATATCTGTCATGTAGTCATGATGTCACATGAATCGAGCCCATTTTAAAGCATAAATAATTAACTAAATTTCAATACAAAAAATTTCACCGCTTTTATTTCAGTCAAAATATATGCACAAATAAAAAAAAGGTTTTGTCGATCTCATTAAAAATACAACAAAAAAAAAAAAATTAGCACTATAATTATTATTGTTTGGGATTACACTATGTAGATTAAATATTTCTTGTGTTTCCTAGCGAAGAAGACTAAAAATTGAGAAAAAGTAATTAAGCAATCCGAGCAAACAATAGTTGATGGAAATCTGTCTTCTCGGTACCACGCTCCACTTCTTTTGGTGTGTTTCAAGATGGAAACTTATTTAATACAAAGTTTTGTGGGAAATGATTCTTCTGATCCGTGCATTACCTTATTAAAGGACTGGACTAAAAAGTAAAAAAAAAAATGTGTTAAATTAGTAGATTAGTAGGCTATCCCAGAAGAGTTTTACCGGCAGGATATTGAAATACCGTGTGCTCAATACGATAATTTTTTTTGCTTCGGGTCATAGAAATGATCTTCCGGATTTGCATAAATAGGATATTATAATACAACCAGCATTAGTATCTAAAAAAATATATTGGTTTCTTTACAATGCTATACATTTGCTTCTCAATTATTGATTTTATTTGTATTATAATAATTGAAAGGATTATTTAAATACCAATACTATCAAGAAAACAATATTATTCAAATGTTTTAGTGAATTATGTCACAGACGCGAAGGAGGATATTCAAAGTATTATTGCAACGCAATTCATTGTTAGTGATCTAAATTGCTAAGAAAAATAGCACCTCTCTAACCTGGTTAAAAATTTGCTATGCATTTTGAATTTTAAAGATGCGTTTTATAGCATTGCAAGCTCAAGCTCAAAAGCCAAGAATAAAAATAAGCTTTAAATCTTATACTATTAAATAGCTCTTTTACAATTACTTTTACTTCTAAATACTTATTAAAATGATTATTTTTTAACCGATTCTGATGTATTTTAACTCTTTTGATTAAATATGATAAGTAATTTATATCAACCTACTCAGTAAATTTCGTTATATTTTCGATTTTTCTTCTTCGTGATTTTTAGCAGATAAAAATGCTCTGATATTTAAGAATTCATTTATTGCCTTTTCGTGAATGACAGCGTTAAATTAAAAAAAAGCTAAAGATTACATCCAGATTTGTACATTTGCATTATTAACAAGAATCTCTATAATACTTTTTTCTTGATGATACCAGCTTACCGTTAAGACTTTCTTTTTTACAAAGATAGCATGAAATTTGGCATCATTAATTGAAGAACACTTTAGAAAGATATTGGGTGATGATGGACTTAAATGTCCATAGTTCAATTCTCCTAATAAATCCAAATCAATTGGACAAGAATAAACATCACCGACATTTGACCCAAAACCTCTGAAAACAACACGAAATTTAAAAATGTTAGTTCGTTTTAGCAATACATTTTATAATGTCAAAACTCGATTTCGTTTCGAACATCTGACATCACCTAAGAGCAACAACACTAAGGTTATTAATGGCAAATTTCTTAATTTTAAACAGCAGCATTTTGATGAGGACGAGATTGAATTGATACCTCACCCTGCGACTCCTCACCTCGTGAAAATTCTTATTTTTTTAACGACGCACTTAGAAGCAACGTGAGGACTATTGGCGATGGATCCCATAATTTTGAACCGCGGTCTAGTGACGAGGACGACACATGAGCTGACATACTCTCCAAGCTTCTACATCAAAGTAATGGGATAACTTAGAGCTTCTAAGGATGTAACGCATAGAAGCCTCGCTACACGATGGGTCATTAGTGACATAAATCTCGAAACCACGGCTAAACTAAAATAACACCAAATATGAGCACCCTGACCACTTGGCTATCGCGGCCAAGATAGCTAAGTATTTTAGCCATAGAGATTTTGAATTCCACTTCTAGTTAACATGCAGCAGCTTTCATTATTCCACACAATGATCTTTGTGCAACTAAGACTCGAACCAACACAACTTCTTCAGTACTCGAAAATTGCTACACTTACGATGCTGCGCTACATACACAACTTTTGCGAATAAGTGTTATGTTATGTGTATGTAATTCATTACATATGATAGAAATATTTTAATAAAGTCCTAAATACAATATACAATTTGTAATGTAATAAATTTATTAAAAATCTAATGTGTTTAAATTGCGCCGGTAAGCAATATTCTATTTCATTTTTAAGATAACAATTATATTCATTTATGGTTAAATAGTATTTATTCTATTATTTATTGCATTATTTATTTATATAAACCACCAAAATTCTAGATGAAATGGCTATATATAATAACATAAAAGTGTGTTTATTTCTTTTTTAGACCGCTTATAATTTTATCATTATATCATTAGGTCCTGTATATTTCTTTTTTTCAATATGTGTGTGTGTGTGTGTGTGTGTGTGACGGACTTTGTTCCGTTATAAATTCCACCAAAAATTGTATAGAAATTAAATATAAAGCAACTTGAATTTGTTTGAATTTCAGCAAATTTTGTAAGCGAGATTTAAAAATTGGGAAGAGGGAAATAAAAAGGTTAAAAATACTTATAACATAATTCATAAAAGAATTTCGATCTTTAGCTGTAGCTTATTAATAATTATGATACTTTTATTAAGTAGATATTTGCTATACCATCATTTATTTGAGACTTTAATAATGTAATAGTTTAATCTTAAAAGTTTATTTCCATCTCTAATAAATAATAACTATGCCTATAGCTTAGTTCTTCTGAACTAAAAAATCCATATAGAGAATATTGAATAAAAATTATTTGAAACATATATTGATATTTAGACAACAATTCATATAAAATAAGTATGAATTCAAAAGATACCAAATAGCCAAACTATCTTCATACTTTTGGACTTTAACATTACTGTAGTTACTATCTAGATTATGATATACATATTTTTCATCTTAATTAAATTTCCTTTTGAAAAAATAAAGAAAAATAGTTAGATATTTAAAAATTTTAATGAAATTGACATATTATTAATGAATATCAAATAAACAAACGAAAGAGAACTTTCTCAGTGTAGTGAGTGGAAACTAATATTAGCGACAGTTGTCGAATTGTTTTAGCTTCTACGGTGCAATCTCGAGAGAGGTTTAGTTTAGTTTTTTTATTAACGTCGCACTAGAAGCAACACTAGGGCTATTGGCGATGGACCTCGTAATTTTGAACCACAGTCAAGTGACGAGGACACCTGAGCTGGCACCCCCCTCTCCTAACATCCACAGCACGCCAACGGGAGGACTTTGGGCCCCAACAGATTTATCGTGCATCAGTCTCGGCTGCACGGCGGGTCTTTGGCTGCCAAGGATCGAACCCGCAACTGAACGAAAACTGCCGGCATGAATCCGAAGCCTTGACAACTAGACTACCACGGCCTCCCAAGAGTGGTTCGAAAAAGTACCTGCATTTGAAGACAGATGGCGTTGCTACGTCAAGTTGGAGTTACTATTGTGCGCTGCCATCTGTGAGATGGCACTAAGGAAAAAAAATAGACACTGATTCATAGAATAATTTGATTTTCTAGACGTCGAGTTGTCATTGTCGATGAACCTGTAATCGTAATTAAACAAAGCAACAATCAAAGTAATGGGTTGCTTTGGGTGGATCTGTTTTAAAGAAGGCGAAGTCAGTCGGAAAAGTTATGACGATGATTTTTTGGAATTTGAGGAGCGTCAAAGTCATGGATTTCTCAGAAAAGGGAAAATAATGGTTGGACAATACTACTACTATATATATATATATATATATATATATATATATATATATATATATAT
>BMAW01041170.1:30864-94465 GCA_019974015.1 Nephila pilipes | reverse complement strand
ATATATATATATATATATATATATATATATATATATATATATATATACTGAAAATTTATGAAAGAATAATTTAAAATATTTAAAAAGACAAAAATCCAGAAAGAAATGTAACAATGAAAGAAAAATAAATGAAAATATGGAACCCAGCAAGTCAAAAAGCAATATCGGGCTGAGGACCGATTAAGCGAAGTTAAACTAGTTTAATGGTACCAACCTTCCCCCTTTGCGACTTGGTAGGCTGAATTAGGAAATCCAAATTGCAAAAGAGTTCATGATTAAAAGATGCAATATATATATATACATTTCCGAATTCTAACACGAGTATTTTTTGAGCCCTCCTCGTGTCTTACAAAAATTTAATTTAATGTTCTTAACATGTTTGAGTTCCCCGATAGTAAAAACTAATAAAAGATAACATGCGAAGTTCGCAATGAAATGTATGCACAGTACAAAGTTTAAACTTTTCAGAAATTTTATAAGAGAATATAGAAGAATATTCTTTAAAATGAGATAAGTTAAGGGAAAACAGACTGTTTTTCTCTACAACAAAAATTTGTATGATCTTTAAAATTAATAACGTGTAGCAATTTTTAAAAAAATTAAACAGATCATTAGGACACTTGCAAATTTTAATATAATCCTTTAAATTAAAAAAAAAACGATAGAACTGATGGCATGTTAAATATTTTTTTTTTATTTTGCCTTCATGGGAATTCTATATGACTTATACATAATATATACTTCTCGCAAAGTATTTAAAAATATATGTTTCCTTTAAAACGTTTTTAAAATAGACAAATTAAAATGAATAGTATAGCAAAAAATATTTTCGATTTTTTTTTTTTTTTTTTTTTTTTTTCAATGGTATAAAACAAAGCTTAAGAAAATTGTATCTTCAAAGCAGATATAAATACAAATTTTCAGAAACACGCGCATCTTTTTCCTATTTTCAAAAATCTATGCAAAATCTTTTCAAAGATAATTTTTATTTTATCTTTATTTTATTTTTGTAAAATAAGCAAAATTGAATTTTAATTTTCAGAAAAGTTTCAATTATTGATTAATAATATATGTAACGTACTTATAATTAGTTGTTATTACTTAAACTTTTTTGAGAAAATTATAAAAGAGAAACTACATAGGAAACACTTATCACTATTAATTTAATTGTATCACACTGCTTTGTCTGCAATGCATTACAAAAAAAAAAGTTCTTAATGCTTTGGAGGGAAATATTTTGTATGATTATTAATAACACTTAATGCAGTAGTGAAAAAAATTAAGAGTTCGAAGGAAAAAAAGAATCTGACATACACATATAAATCATTATGATTTTTAAATTTGATGCAATTCATGACAAAAAATCACCGCTTATTGCATTCATTTATATTGCGGTATATGAATGTGAAAGATCAGAATATGTGTGTGTGTGCGCGCGCGTGCGTGTGTGTGCGTGTGTAAGATGAAGCAATGAAATTATTAATAAAAACACATAAGAATAAGAGAAATATTAAAATCCAAAACAACAAAAGAAAACATTTATAAAACTAATATATATACACAAAGACTATTTGTAATTGCATATAGAATTTAACTTCAAATATTCCCTCTCCAATGATAAATATTAATTTAAATTCAAAACTGATGGGGGAATCGAATGGAAATTTTGAAAAATTATGATGCATTTCAGTAAAGATATATATAGTTAAAAAGAAATTAAAGGCTAACCAGAACATGAAAATTTCTTGGTTATATTTTATGATTAGCTTTATTTTGTCTAACACTTCGAATTGTATCCATCAGAAACAGATGTAGAACGCATCTGTAACGCCTGTGATATTTTACTCTATTAGATATATAAAAAATACTAAAAATGCACATTAATCGTATCTCGAGCATTCAGTTTCTAAAATTTTGATTTGTACGACGCGCACACATTGAAGCGTAATATAACATGACTCATTTATAAGTATGAAATTTTAATTACCAATTATTAAAATACTACAATATTATTTTAGAAAAATTAACAGAATTAGGTTAGAGGGGAGGAGAGTTATATTTAAATTAACAGAGTTATATTTAAAAAATTGGAGTAACATTTCTTACTATACACTCGCAGAACACAATTTATTAGTACATTTTTAAGCTGTTTATTAACGATATACGAGAATAAGAATAATGAATGCATTTTATAAAATGTAATTCGCTAAAACCCTCTTACCTACATATCGGTTTAACCAAGTTTTATTACTGAAAATACAGTAGGACTTCGTTTCCTCAATTAATACTGTTTCGATGTACCGTGATCTTTTTGTTATGTTAAATGTAACCTGGTATTTTCTTGCTGTTCGTCATGTTTCTAATTAGTCGGGGTCTTCGTAACATAAACGAATTTAACATTTCTGTACGCGTGTTTATGTGTTATGTAACACATATAATATTCAAATTACATATAAAATAACTTTAGAGTAAATATAAAAAAAAAAGTTGTCATTTCGTTGCTTTATAATTTTTATTTATGATTTTTTTTTACGCTGTTTCATTTAACGCTCGGTGTCTAAAAACGCATCCTATGAGCTAAATGAAGTCTTTTACTGCGAACAAAGAAAATAAAGATTTAAGACAGATTTAAAGATAAGATACGATAAGACAAAGATAAAGGTAAGATAATATAGAATATAGGCAGACTTAAGGTATACTGTGAGATTATAAGATTGAAAATCTATTAACGTAATTTTCAAGATCTCATTTTATAGAGGGACAAATTGCGAAATGATATCGAAAAAGAAATGTTCATTGCGAGGCGTTTCTGCTCCAGATTATATATAACTGATGATGTGTGGTCATAAGCATTAATATATTAATCTCAATCGAATTTCAGCAGCTCTGAATATATATATAAGAATTTACATAATTTTTAATGATAATTAGACATAAATTTACATTACATAAAATCATACTAAAATTACATTCAGAATATATATAATCGGAAAAAATTTATCTTCCTAAAAAGATACCTTAAGCTTTTAAAAAATATTTCTGCTCCCGAATGCTAAAAAGAGTCACCGAATATTTGTATTTAACATATACGAGACATCATAAGATTCTTATATTTCGATTCGTATGATTATTTTGCATATTGTTGAATTCAAGTTGTACTAATTACGACTCATTTTCGGGAGTCAGATATAAAAGTTAATTTCCATTCCCAAAAATTCAAATTTTTTCTCCTCAACGACTTGGGGGAACCCATTATATAATATAATGTATTATTATATTCGCTGAATAAAACTGTTCACTATTTTCTTTGATTCATAAATGACATCTGTTTTTCTGATATGTTCAAGTCCACCTATTTATTATGTTCAATTTTTTTAAAATACTCGCGTATCTTGATTATTAATAATTGGTATATATAATTAACACGAAGGCGCAAAAGCAAATTATACAAATGCAATGCTTTTTCATATTCAAATATAGAATAGTCCCTAGAAAAAATTCTGATGAAAAACGTTAACTTTTTTTTTTTTAATCTTCTCGAGGCTTTTTTCCGATTAATTTAAACTTAGAAAAAATGTTAGCAACCAAGCGTAAAACAAAAGGAGAAAATATTTTATCAGAATTGTTTCGTTTTGTATGAATGACCAAAGTTGCTGTTGATTAGATTTCAAAAGATATCTTTTAATTTCGGCAATCACCGGTAACACTTCGCAAATCGGATTAATTGGAACCAGAGTCAGTCCGAGTTATCGAAAATTCGGATTAACTGGAGAATGTGGAAAAATGAAATTAAGTAAAATATTGTAACGGAAAAGCATGTTTTTATTGAATAAATGGAGTAGAAATCACGTTTACAGAAGATGAAGACATCTATTTTATGAATAGAAATGTATGCGCTTAAAATTATTTTATTGTATTATCCGTTTAGACAATGTAGCAAAGTTGTAACTAACAACTTATCACCAACTAACTTTGTAACTAACAACTCTGCGCAACAAAAGTTGACTTTGAGCAGAGTATTTGTAAGCCCCCCCCCTCCTAACTCATTCATAGCTGTTAAAAGATTTCAGAAATATTATATATATATATATATATATATATATATATATATATATTCATTCTAAAATACATGGATGAAATGAATAAATCTTATTATGGAAATAAGCAGATCGCTTCTTATATTTAAAAAAAAAAATCTTCGAACAGACCGATCCAGGTTATCAGATCACTTAATGATGTTCTACTACAGTTCTAAAAATGAATATAAATAATACTAAGAGTTCTTTTATATATGAAAAAAGTTATAAACCATAATCCTACTTTTCTATGTTTAATCTCAGTTAGGACCCATGCAAATTTTCAAGACTGGAATAAATTCCACGCAAGAGCACGTAAATATTAGAAAGTGCATAACACAGTTTCGAATGCAAATTCAATCCCTTACAATCACAGTGATTATGTTGTTTGTTAATCACATTAACGATATATCCACAGATAAAAATCGTATCGAAATATTGCTATGAATATAATTTGTTAGAATCACAAGCTAATCAGGAAATCGCAATTGAAAGAATATTAATACACTAAGAGAAATCTTCTATTAAACTAGTCATTTGCGGATGTTCCATAAATTTCTATCATTATTTTTTCGTTGCCCAAAGGCAAGAGTCGAGCAGCAACAGTGACTAACAGCAAAAGGAGTTGAATTAGTAACGGGCGAGTTGCGTTCTCGATAAACTGGATACAATTCAAAGGACCGCAACAGTGCACTTTTAGGTTGAGATCTCTTTTTGAGATCTTTACGAGGCAGCAGTCGGATTTTTTTTATTTACCTATTTTTACTCATCCCTTTACATAAGCCGGCAGAAGTCATTGTCATTGAAAGGAATCCATTTGCTATTAGTAAGCTAAATATTTATTGGTGAATGAAATGGTATACGAATCGTTGGTTTTTTGATGGATACGTTTTGGGCGCTCATAAAAAAAAAGTATGATGTATTTATTCTTAGATCTTAATCTTGGCTACTCGAAGGTTGATAAAACTACCAACTTTCCGTGCGCTTTTGTGATTATCGTGAGCATCATAAATCTCTCCTCTGTCACACACACATTTGAATTATGAGCATTCATTATTTAAAAGCTTCTCTTAAATGAAAGCACGTGAATTTAATGGAACAGATGAAATAAATGTTCTAAAATTAAATCAGAAAGAAATTTTCTTGAACAATCACATAAAAAATATTTCAAGTCACGCACTTTTTTTAATTTAAATCAGTAGTATCTCTAATTTTGATGCATCATTATGCAGCTTTGTACAAATTTATAAATAAGTTAAATATTTTTATACAAATTATTGAGCATCATCTATTACTTTACAATGAATATGCAACGAAACAGTTTCCGGTTCTGGGCTTTAATCAATAACCGAATCTACGAAAATCATAAAAACCATTGATTATTTGGCCTTTTACTTAATCCTAGAATATAAATAAGAGCTATGCATGAAATTAATTACGTGTTATCATTCTTAAAATACACTATGAAGACAATATCTATAAGCAAAACAACAATTTTCGAAAAAGCTTACATCATTTGTAAACCTTTCCGTCAGTCTCGCTTCTTAAATTGGTTTAGATTAAAATTTTCTTCAAATATTGAGGACATATAGTTGCACATATTACCTATTTAATTAAAAATATTGTATGAAATAAGTAATATATATAGCTTTAAAAAACATAGCTTTATTGCTTTAAATACCAATTTTAAAATTAATTCCTTTTCCTTCATTTTTTTTAATATCAGTTAATATTATAGAACGATACAATAAATTACCAATTACAATTCGACCAGACTTAAAACATATGATAATGAAATATATTAATTTTTTGTTTATTATGAAGATTTAGAGAAAATGATTTTCAAAAACTATTTTTTTTTTTCCTATAGATTTTAGCTATCATTCTTCTGGCTTGTTTGTGGACAGCTGCAGGAGGTCAGCTAAACAGATTAAAGGTGCCTCGTCACAGAGTTGGATCCTCAAAATTTTCATTGAATCCCCTGAAGCCCTTAATGAACCTAATGCGCCAAGATCCAATGAAAGGTGCAGCAACAAGACACCACGTAAAATACCTACCACCTCCACCAGGCATGTTCCAACCTATGCCACTCCCTTCAAGAGTATCTAGCATTGTATATGGTGCACATCCTTACCGACCTTATCCTTCCCATCACGTCAGGATGCTTCCACCTTCAACAGTATCCTTACTACCACCATATGCATCCCCATCCTCCCACATGTATTCAAGCATTTACAATGACCAACAACAATACAGGCCCTTACCTTCTGACATGCAAATTAAAGCAGTTCGAATACCATCTAAAACTCGCCGACCGGCTTCCTCAGTAGATACACTGAACATTGCAGACACAGTGGTACGTCAACTATTGGACATGTCCAGCCAGAAACAAACGAACGAAAACAATAATAATAACAACAACAACAACAATTCACCATCTGTGCTGGTCATCGAAGATCCCGATGTGACTTCTTCTAGTGCGCAGTCCGAGATCTTTGGCGACACTTTGGCACAATCGCCGCAGAAGATAATGTTGGCGCCACCTGTCCATGCGGACTTCTCGCAAGATACATCATTGGACTTGTCCAGCAACTCTGCAAACAATCCGGAAGTATTTGTAATTGTTTCTAAAAATAAGGGTAAGAACAATTACTACCTAGACGAAAAAAAGCCCGATCTCCTTTCTTCGCCAAGCACATCGTCGAAATTGAAGAAATATAAAATAACATCAGCTTATGATGAAAATGGTGATCGGCAAGTTTGGATCATCAAGTAAAAAAAAAAAAAAAAAAAAAAAAACCTTGAAACTTTATAAACCTGAAAGTCAGTTGATTCGTCTCCTTTTCGAAAATTGACGAATTTTTGCGAAAAAGGGCAGAAATGTTCAAAGAATTTTATCTTCTATGTTCATGAAAAAAATCAAAACGAAATTGATTGTCAAGAACATAGAACTTACACTCACTCCTGGAGAGTGATTTCTTAAGACATTAAAGGTGCAGGCACATGTCTAACTTAAAAGTAATAATCTGTTTTATTTGTATTGACAAAATGAGACTATTCAAGTCTAAAGAGAACACTTGAATCACTATGAAAATACATAAATATCGCTAAATATCTACCGAAAATGTTCAGTAAAAGATGAACTAACACACGCTGGAACGTGTATATGCAAGGTCTTTTTTTTATATATATATAAATGACGCGCCATATTAAAATGCAAAGTGATTCATGTACTTGTTATAAATATGTACTTCACAGAATTGGACAATTATATTGATATAAATATACTTTATATATATATATTAAAGAACTTATCTATTTTTCATTACAAAATGAAAAAATAAAATATACAAAAAAAAAATTAATAAGATTGTGATAATAGCTCACACCTTTCTTTCAAAAAAAATTTGAAATTTTTCTCCATTTTAAAAATTAATTAAAAATATTCGAAACAATTATATTAATTTAATAATTTTTTTAAAAAAAATTGCAGTTTGAACAATATTAACTTTAATCCTTTTTTTTTTTTTTTAATCTTTAAAATTACCTGATATTATGAGCGAGTAAAATCAAATACAAATTTCCAGAGAGATAAAAATATTCAATTTTTAGATGAATAAATACAGAAATACTATTTGTAACGATACGTTTGTATAAATAAATTATTATACTGTTTTATGTGTATATGTATATCTATATTAGAAAATAAAACTCAATAATTCAGTGTTACATTCATTTGTAAATAATTATTTTAAAAGAAAAAATTTTGAATTTTCGATTCAAGAATTTTACAAACTTAACATATGTTGATTAGATTTTTCAAAAAGAATAAAATCTGCAGTGTAATATACAAATTGTTTACGCAAACATATTAACATAAGTAATGACCCTTAACTACATTTGAAAAGAAAGTAGATGATTTGCACACAAAAAAATTGTAACATACAATGTTTCGATCGGGCGCAGACAATATTTTAATAATATTATTATAAATTTCCTGGTTTGTAGTTTGAAAATAAATAAAATTTCTGATAACAAAAACGAAAAATAGTTAAATCTTTCATAAAATCTATTGTAATAGAAATAAAAATGCTTCATTTGTGTTACTTAAGGTTTAAATATCTATGCCAATTGCAAATAACAATATTTTTTCATAATGAGCGAAATATATACGTGATAATATAAGTAAAAAAAACCTGTATCTCAATTTATAAACTTGGCTCATGCATAATCACATAAATATTGAGATCCGACGAATTTTTCCTCATAAAATATCAGTTGAAAAATTTGCCTGCATTATATTTCTTTATTTACACATTAAATATCTCACTTTCAATTTAATTTTTTTCAAAAGAAATGAACAGATTTTTAAGCTACCACAAAATATAAATTATAAAAATCTATTAATAAAATATTCCCAAATCGGATATATAATTGAATGAATAACATTCATGTGTCGTTACAAAAAAAATATAGATTTAGAAGACAGTAAGAAAAACTTATATAATCAACCTCTGAATAAAATATTAAGTAGGTATTAATGTGATAAGAAAAACATTTAAAAAAATTCTGAAACGTTTGGCATTTGTATTTCACCAACGAACTAATTTAATTACTAAACAATTCACTAACATTTGCAAATTTAGTTTACAGTATTTTTACTACAGAAAAATAGGAAATCTGTCTCCTTATCATGAGAATTAAACTCATTTTCCTCAGTATTATCAGCATTTATAAAATTTTCTTTAACTTATAACAAAATTAATTGCTAAACAAAAAATTTCATTATATAATAAATTAATAGAACAGATACATTTATTCATAATTTGTCAGAGGAAAATATTTAACCTTGAAAAAGAAAACCAATTTCATGCGAAAAACTTTAAAAATTATATTTAATGAGATTAAAATTTGAATAAAATATCTGAAATTCACATTTTGAATTCGTGTATCGATAGTATATCAATCTTTTAGTACATGAATTTATTAATCTGATATAATACGAATTTAAAAGGGAGGGGGGAAATGCTAATGAAGGGAAATTGAAGAAAAAAGAATTTCCCCAGAGTAAATAAGATGAAAATTGTGGAATATCATAAGGAAAAATTCAAATACAATATTTCAGTAAAAGCAAAAATATCTTAAAAAAATAAACTTCTTAGCACTATTTTTATAACGCAATTTTTTAAAAAATTACATAGTTTAAGATAAAATTCAGAAATTTTGCACTAACATCATCACTGAAACTTAATAGTTATCTATCCCATGTATATAAATAATGTAACAAGAAAAACAATTAGGCATAGTAAAAAAGAGCGAAATTTCAAGGATACATTTCAGAAATATAATTACACATTATAATTAAAAAATATTATTTAAGGAGATTATCCTTTAAAAATTTAACATATGAATTATGATATAGAAAGGAATCTTTAAAATAACTTAATTTTCATTTTTAAGTCTATGATTGAATTAAATAAGGCATTAAATTTTAATTATCTCACATACAAACATTAAGTTCTCATATTTAGATGGTAAATTATGAAAATTACAAAGAAAATATTTTTTATTGCTTTTCTATGCAAGATTACATCCATAATTTTGTAACTATTTCAGAATTAATAGAAAAATTATTGAAATTTAGTTTGAAACTGAATGCATTATTATACATTTATTGCAAATTTTTCAAGATATTTTGCGCTTTTTCATTTCTTATGTTAAATTTATCAAAAGATTTAATTGTTTAGAGCATATCACAAATAGAAAATCCATATATATTTTCAGAATAATAAGATTTTGATTTTTTAAAATTTATATGAGTATAAAAAAGTAATGACAACGAACAAATTACATAATTCGAGATAATAAAAAAAAAAACGTTTTTTAAAACAACGTTTTTAAATTGTGGCAAAGTTTATTAAAAAAAAAATTATTGAAATATTTGTTAAAACTTTATAAAAAAACCCTCACATCTCTCCCGCCTTTAAGATCACTATCTCTGCGTAGTTCACTATATCTTCCATAGATGGCGCCAGGTTACTACAGAAAAGATTACTTACGTTATTATAAAAAAATGAAATATTAGTTAAAACTTGTCGCAAATGTCTAAATATTGCATTGTTAGACGAATAAGAACGATTCCCAAAGTTTCAGAGTTCTAGCTTAATGGGAAGTTGGTTAAATTAACGATCGAAATTTTGATGACACACACACCAGGTGAAATACAGAAAAACGTAAAATATGAAATCTTGTATAAGATATTTCTCTGTAAACATAATTATGAGATATTTCTCCAGTATAATTCTGTACCAAAAAATGAAATTCGCAAACAGTCGCCTCTCATTTACACGGTGATGAAATATTGTTGCAATAGGAAAGTTACAATTATGATTTCAAGTTCTAAAACAAGGATGGTCATAGTGTCGCTTGCTCTATCAGGCAAATGGTGTGGCTCATATGCAAATAAAATATACATATGAAATATAAAAACAAAAACTATATCTAAAAGTAATTACTTAAATTCTTTTTACAAACGGCTTAGTAAATTTAAGTTGATAAGATCTAAAAGTAATTATTTTATTTCGTTTCTTATTAGTCAAGGAACTTTCAAAAATACTAAACATATTGTATTGATTTTTAAAAAAAAATTAGTAAATAAAATCTCTAGAAATTAGATATGTGTTTGTGGATGCTTTATAAATGTTTTCCATCTAAGCAGTTTGCTGACGAGAGTTTGGTTGATGGCTTGTAAGGGCAATTCACACTAGTTCAGTTAAATGCTTGTCAGTTAAAGCAGACTGAAGTTTATTTTTAATATATATATATATAAATTTAAGTATCGAATACAAATACTCACAACAATATGAAGTAATTAAAACTTGGATTAGTTTCAGCACACACTCTTAGCTAGGATATTTTTGTTCCAGAACCCGTTTCCAAAACTTAACAATGAACCACTGCTTTGTTTTACTTGTTTCAATCTTTCATTTCCTTGAAATTCAAAAATATCAAACTCTACATCCGCAATGTCCATAGCGGTGACATAGGATTGCCATTCTTCAAAATGTCAACAAGGGAAAGGTTTTCTTAAAATGTAAATTTTAGCTTCAATGCCCTTTTATTATCAAATCTATCAGAAATATCTTCTACAAGTCTGTTCAGTTACCATGTAGAATCTGCAGCTATAATTTCATATACTTGGGTAAAGTTTTCACGTTTTAGTAAAACATTAGAAGTGAATGAAGGTTTTAAAAACCAGGTCTTTTCCAAAGAGTTTAATCTTGTTATGGAAGCTGAAGACACTCTGAGCTAAATCAGAAATAAATTTACAATCTCCTTGCAGCACTTAATTTGATGATTATAACACATCGATCAATAACTCCCGAGTCTAAAATTGAAAACAACATTTTTTTTGCGAAATTTTTTTTTATTCATCAACATAACACCTTTTGTTAATCACCTTTTAGGGTGATACAATCGTTCCAACGCTTTTCCAAATCTTTTTTTGTTTTTTTCCAAAAAAAAATTTTTTTTTCTTTTCGCAAGAAATCTTTTTTGTTGCGAGTAAATAGCGATAAACAGCTTTCTGAATCATCGACTCGTTGCTGTTTTAAAGCAATCGCGGCACCCACTTGAAAAAAACCTTTTTCACTTCACTTCAAAAAACCTTTTTCCTGGTCCGATCGACTTAAAATTTTGAAACGTTTCAAACAAAGGTTAGTACTCTAGAAAGACCTGGTTACTGGTTTACTACGAGCGCCATCTCTGGGTTAGTCTTTGGAGTTATTGATCGATGTGTTAAATGTTTCTCTACATTTGGGGGAAATGCCATATATATTAACCATTTGGCACTTTTCAAGTTCTGGAGAAAAAAAAATTCATTTTTAAATGATTAATTACTTGATTAGTTCTAGCTCATTAAAGGGTTTTGTTAGCACACTGATTACAGACGGCCACCTAATTAAACATAACTACGATACATCGTCTGGCAGCTCATCGGTTTCTATATTTCATACAACGGTTTTCAACCACCGATGAGTTCTGGCGCTTGAGTGTAAGTAGTTAATTTTTAAAATTACCACCTAATGTGGACATATTTAAAATAATTAGCTACTAGGTGTTCCATATGTATAATGAAACGGAGGTGGTAAAATTAGGATACTATATGTCGGTATTTAAAATTGCCAAAATCCCTTTAGTAGGACTTCTCACAGCTGAAAAACCATCAGTTAGTGAAGGCAACTAACTTTTTAATTATAACAGAACGTTTCCCAAGTACAGCATCTAGAGTACTTTTTTATATCTTCTCCTAAAGTTGCATGTTTAAATGAAATAAAATCCTCTCTTCTAGTATAGTATAGTCTTTCTCTTCTAGAATATTTGTCACATAATGAACAAATACAGCAAGTTGCAGTTTATGTTCAATGTCTGTAGATTTGTTAAAGGCAAAACATAGCGGTGAACAGTGCGTCAAATTCTTTTGTAAGTTACTTATGATGTCATCGGATATGAAAGAAAATCACCTTTCTGTACAATGACTATGAGCAGCAATTAGTTCGATTAATTTGAGCAGGTTCTTATTTTCTGGATCTAAAACATAAATTACTTCCGCAATATTTCTATTTATGAACTCTCTTTCGGTGTTTTTGAGTGAGCAATATCCACAATAAATCTGGCCAATATCCACAATTGAGGCCACAATAAATCTGGCCTCCATTGTTATATCTGCCTCTTTAATAAACATTGACATATCTTTATTTGGTTATTTAATTTCGTTCTTTTAAAGACAATAGATTCGTTTGACTGAACTCACAATTGCAGGAAATTGTTGGTAAACAGTAATATGATTCATAATGTTGCTAAGATAACTGTCCTTAAACTGTGATATTTTTTTGACAAATTAATAATTATTTAGAAGGACACTTTTAAGGGGAAAACTACTTTTCTTTTTCACACAAATTAACTCAGAAAATTAATAATAAAAAAAAACCACTATTAAACTACAAGTCTAGCAATTTATACTATCTGCAGTGAAAAAATTGAAATGATGACAATCTGGAATGCAAGGTTATATCAAAAATAAAGGTTGAAATGCGGTTTAGACCACACCCTTGATGATGGAAATATTTGTTGGCATAAAACCTCAAACGTAGCAATCCTCGATTTTCTGGTTTCGTATGCCATTATGCATGGCAACCCTAAAATGTCATCTTTAAAACTCGGCAATTTTGGCCATCCATCTTGCAAACCATTTGTATTAATGGCTCTTTCAAATATTCCTTTCAGAAATGTGTCTTCCGAAAGCAGTATTGCTGACCACCCCTGTTCCACAGAATACTTTAATATTAGAGCTACTTGGAAAGTAATGTTATATATCACTGATAATTGAGGAAAAAAATACTTGTGATTTATTATTCTTGGTATATTCTTGATATTGGTATATTCAAATTAGTAGATTGATCAAGATAAATTTATGAAAAACATTTGAATAATTTTGAAAACTTGATTTGCAGGGTATAATTATTAATATACAGAGTATAATTTTTCCTTCAAACTATAGATGACAATAAAAAATATATCGTATTTCATAGTATTAATAAATGAAAGTGGTGAAAACTGACATTTCAATCAAAAATATTTTTACTGTAACCAAAAGCAAATTTTCATTTTTGCAACATTTCTTAAAATTCAAAGGTATAATATTTAGAAAATTTCAAATTTATATCACACTTAAAAAAAAAAAAAAAAAAAAAAAAAACATATTATATATTTCTGAAGTCTTAAAAATGATATATCCAGTTGAGTACATCAGTATTATTTGTATTTAAATATTTACAGCTTAGCCTTGATTTAGCACTGATTCTTATGAATGGAAAAGAAATAGACTGTGAATTTGAATTAAATTATACATGTTATTGAAATGCATGTAAACATCTTTATTATTTAGTATGTTTTCATACCGAAATTAAAAATTTTCAAAAGAAAAGATGCGTTTATTTGTAATGTAATTTTTTTCAATATATAGTTTTTTAAATGACCCTTAAAAGTTTGAAAACATTTTTTTAATTCAAAAATTATATCTAATTATATATGGATCAAACCCTTGGAAATAAGACTTAGACATCATCATATATTTGCTACAGTAGCCTTCTGCAAATGTCAGTCAAAATGCTTAAAATGCAAAAGGAGAAATTCAAGTACTTACTAACTAAAATGTGCTTACAAAACCATTGATACCGATAAGCAATAGATATGATATTCTAATTAAGAAGCAGATCTGAAAAGGTTATAAATAATTGCCTTTGCTTTACCCAGAAATGTGTTATCTTTTTTATACTTTATTACTCAAGTTTTTGCAAAAGTTTTATAAGTTAAAATGATTACACATTTTATAACAGAAGCTATCTTTAATTTTTATCAATGTGTAACTTTTATTTAATTTTATGTAACAAAAAAAAAACTTTTGAAATATGAATATCTTTCATATAAGATCTATTTAAACTAATTTAAGACTTTTAAATTCATTTTCTTTAAAAAAAAAAAAATGCATCTATATTGAAAATGTGCATTTTTCTAGCCAAAAAGCAAAATATATTGGTACTACAAACTCATACACAAAATTAATTCTAGGAGAATAATTCATGGGATTTCTTGAAATATTAAATAAATGTGTTGGAAATATTTTAATACTATTCTGACTAATCTTATTTCAAATGTTTTTCACTCTGGAAAAAAAAACTCAAATAGCTTTAAATTCATTAATAATTTAATTAAATTCAGAAGTAAAATATATAATTTTGAATATGTATTCATCCATATGTATACTTCCTACTAAAGAAATTTTTCCCATCATTTTTTTAAAAAATTACCTCAACACTTTTGTTAAAGAAAATAAAAGTAAAATACACACACTATATATATAATTCATATCATTATTTCTTCAATTAAATTTAGTTTCCCTTTTATTTTTCTTTTTATCTATTAATATTTTCCCAGCAATTTACAACCAACAACACAATATTCATTTTAATTATTACAATTTGGGAGATTCATTTATGAGAACGCTTGTGCCTTGCTAGGCTACTACTATGACGAAATGTTCGACCACATGTGAGGCATTTAAAATGTCTGGCTGTATCATGGGAATATAAGTGGCTTTGCAGGTGGTGTTTTTCTCGAAAAACCTTTGGACACTTGGGACATTTCAGAGGTTGCTTCTCATGAAAATGAGTATTCACATGATGAGTAAAGTCTTCTTTATCAAAAGAAACAAATTTGCAAAAAATGCACCTGTAAGGAAAAATTATATGTAAAAACAAGTAAACATAAATTTAGGGTTTGAAGCATAAATTCAAATTAGTTTTGTTCACAAAAAATTTCATAAATGAATTTTGATGAAGTCAAAATTTTAATATTTTACTGACAATTTCACTAATAGAAATCGATAAATAAAAAAAAAATCATGTCCGTGACAATTGTTTAATTACATACAAAATTATCTTATAATCTTTTAAGTGGCATAAAACAATACCTGCTGAAAGTTTAAAAAATACTATTAGTACCCTTTTACTATGCCTCAGGTTTAACTAGTCAAACAGGTAAGAAAATAACTAATTACTTCATTGCTTTTGGTTGAATTATTTATTCATTTGAGTAGAGAACATATTGTCATGAGAACTTTGTTGTTTTGTAAAAGCAAGTGATATGATTACCTGTACTCATTTACAAAAATTTTATAAATAGGAACATTTTCATTGGCATAGCAAGTAAAGAAACGAAAATATAGTATGATAAGAATGGAATAAAAATTAAAGGCTTTCTATGATGTAATTGTGGAACTAAAATTAAAGCAAAATGATTAATATGAATGGCTTGTGTTTTTATGTCAGACTAATCCTCCTCATCTTCATTTTTTTATATTCCACATAAACTAAGTTAATTGGACCTTTCAATAACAAACCAAAAATCCAATATCTTCATGGCCTATGAATAGAACACCTAATCTAGTACTTTTGATCCATTCCTCAATGAGGCTGAAGAACATATTATCCCATGTTTATATTAAGAATTAATACAGCTAAATGAACTTTACTATGATTGTAAGAAGAGAACCCAAGTACAACTTAGAACTTTCAAATTCATTTACTCTGTTAAGAATTTTCTTTTTTTGAAAACCTGATTATACATAATAAGAAAGCATATCATTTTTACTATCCATAAAATTATATTTTAAACATTATTTATATGTTCAAATATCAAGCCAAACCTTTCAAGCTGTATATTTATCCCCAGCTCCTGCAATAAATTTTACACAGAAATTTTTTTTTAATTAATTCTCTCATTTCTTCCCACTTAGAACAGATATTTTAATATTGTTGAATTTATTACTTAAAAAAATGCTAGAAAATAACAGATCAACAAAAAAATAATGCTACAAATAGCTTATGAAAGCAAAACATTTTGAATGAAACAAAAAATTTATGAAACATGTGCATTTTAGTTAAATTTTAAAAACGAAAGTTAAAAAAGAGAGATAAAAGAGGATTTTTTTCAATTTTATCAAAATTTGAATGTTGTACATAAAAATATTTCTACAAAAAATAAATAACTTTTGGTCTACATGAAATGATCCATAATTTTAGGGTAGAAATTCATTTTAATAAGTGAATAAAAATTTGTAAAGAAAAAAACAATCCAGCAAACTTTGAAAATAAGAACTTTTCCACTAATCACCATTACCTTGATATTTTAGGCTTTGATAACTGCATCCCACCCGAAAAGGTAAAAATGTAAATACATCAATATTAGTAAATACATCAAACTTATTTTTTATATTAAATTATGATCATCAGCCTACAAGCATTAATGGAAATGCATCTTTAAATGTTTGATGTTAAAAATACATTTTGATAAAATAAAAATAACATTAAATATTTATAAAAAATATGGAATTTTTTAGAACAAAAATGATCAAATTTTACAGAACACATGTTAGTAGCAAATGCAAACAAAAGTAATATTAATCAAATATATAACTTTCCTTTTCTATAATAAAAACTATACATAATTAGAGAGTGTGAGTGAGTGAGTGAGTGATAGTAAGTTTTAATGGCACAAGAGCCAAAGTAGGCTATGCTGCGCCAAACACTTGTTAAAAACTATTCAAAAGTAACAGCCTTAAAAACGCAAGACAAACACAAATAACACACAAAAGATAAAAAGTTAAAAATCAAATGTGGTGTAAAAGATGATGTAAAAAGGCAAAAAATATGATGTAAAAAGGCAAATAAATTATGGTGGGGGTTTTCCCCCACCAAGTCAGACAGTTTTAAAATAGATGAATGAAAAAAAGTCCGGCGATGATGATCAAACACCGGACAGTCAATTAAAATGTGATGAATTGAGTAAGGGGCATGGCAGGAAGGACACTCGGGAGCATCTTCTCCAAACAAAAGATGTTTATGAGTAAATCGACTATGTCCAATGCGAAGGCGAGTCAATCTGACATCTGCACTTCGCATTGGAAAAACAGGCCATTCTCTAATAATCGGCTTCACCGAGTGTAATTTGTTATTCATCAGTAGATTCCATGATTCCTGCCATGTCTGATGAATGAGCATTAAAATATGACGTCGTATGTCTTCAAGAGGGACTGCAAGCTGCAGAGGATTCGTTGCCGAACGTGCAGCCGAGTCCGCTTGTTCATTTCCTAAAATACCTACATGACTAGGTATCCAGCAGAATTTTATAACATAACCCCTGCTATAAAGCTGGCAAATAATGTCAGCAATTTCAACCACGATAGGATGACTGCGATCGTCAAGATGTACCAATGTTTCCAGGACGCTCCTGCTGTCAGTATATACAACGAACTTTCGAGAACTGGATGTCTCGACTAATCTAAGGGCACAGTAAATGGCGACTGCTTCGGCAGTGTAGACACTGCAGGAAGAGTCGAGCCGGTAACTGTGCCTGATGTCGTTCGAAACGACACCACAGACGACGTATCCAGTTCCTTTCGATCCATCCGTGTATATAGGAATAAAATCCTCATACTGACAGCGATGGGAAGCAAAGATTCTCTGGAGAACAATGGCACATGTGGTGCTCTTGCTGTAAGAAGCAAAGGGGTTATGATAAATAAACTTTGGAATATTCCAAGGCGGAAATTTAATAAAATTTCGTTGCTGAACATCCAAGTCATGTAGGCCGAGTTCCTCGATGAATACCTTCACCCTCTCAGAAAAAGGCCGGATGAAGGAAGGACGAGCACTGTACAGTCTCCTTAAAGACGGGCTGGTATTAATGTTTCGTGATGGATGAGATGACATTTTAAAATGATAGTAGAGCAACAGTTTCAGGCGCCGCAAAGCCAAAGGCAGCTGGTTACAGAGGACATAGAGACTCTGCACAGGTGACGTTCGGAACGCACCACAGCAGATTCTCAGAGCATTATGGTGGACTGGGTCAAGTTTCCGCAAGGTAGTTTTGCAAGCAGATCCGTAGACGACACATCCGTAGTTGATCCGAGACAGAATCACCAACTGATACACTCGGAGTAATGAAGTTCGATCCGCTCCCCAAGAGGTGTTGGACAACACCTTCAAGATATTCAGGGATTTCTCACATTTCCTCCGCAGATATAAAATGTGCGGAAGGAAAGTGAGTTTGCGGTCGAAAATTACTCCGAGGAAGCGGACGTCAGGGACGACAGGAATAGACGTATTACGGATGCGAATGTCAGGATCGGGATGGAGACCCCGTTTCCTGCAAAAATGCACGCAACTACTCTTGCTGGCAGAAATATTATGCCTATTCGCGTCACACCAAGTAACCAGGTTATTGACTGCGGTCTGAAGTCGTCGCTCAATGATACGCATTGACGATCCTTCGCAGGAAATCTGCAGATCGTCAACGTATAAAGAACCACGAACTGATGGTTGCAGATGAGAAAGTATAGGTGACAGATGACAAATAAAAAGAGTGGGGCTCAAAATGCTCCCCTGAGGAACTCCTTCAAATTGAATAAAAGATGAAGATAAAATATTACCAACCCGTACTTTAAAAGATCTAAACAATAAAAACATTTTAATAAAAAGAGGTAAATTGCCTCTCAGACCATAATCGTAAAGAGTGCGCAGAATCCCATAGCGCCACATACGGTCATATGCCTTTTCGATATCAAAAAAATAGAAACCAAATGATTCCTCCGTACGAAAGCAGAACGAATCTGATTTTCGAGTAGAAGGATGTTATCTACTGTGGATCTTCCTTTACGGAAGCCACTCTGAAACGGAGGAATGCATTGATCCTTTTCCATTTGATAAACGAGACGGGCATTGACCATACGTTCTAGCGTCTTACACAGGCAACTCGTCAGAGCGATAGGCCTATAGTGGAGAGGGTTCTTTGGATCCTTACCAGGCTTCAGAATGGGAATAACGATTGCTTCCTGCCACTGGCTAGGAAACACATACACCCTCCATATTCGGTTGAATAGGTAAAGGAGACTGACAAGTGAATCCTCGCTCAAGTGGCAAAGCATATCGTATGTTATACCATCAGAGCCTGGACTGGTATTTTTAGCAAAGGACAGAGCCTTTCTCAATTCCCACATGTCAAAGTCACAGTTGTAAGGGAGTGGTTGCCGACACCTGAAGTTGATAGGTGTCTGCTCAGAACGATTCTTAGTCGCTAAAAATGTAGCGCTGTAAGAATCGGAGCTTGACACACTAGCAAAAGAGTGGCCAATGACATTGGCCACTTCGACAGGTGAAGAATGCACAGCATTTGCAGTTTCCAGTATCGAGATAGAAAATTCCCGATACAGGGAGTTCGCAGCTTTTACCTTTCTCCATAACTGTTGACTTGTGGTAGACGATGTGATGGAAGAGACATGCCTGATCCATGATTCCCTCTGACTATGTCGCCTTACTCTGCGAGCAATCGCCCTTGCCCTTTTAAAGGCTATGAGATTTTCAGTTGTGGGATATCGTCTGAAGATACCCCACAATTTCTTTTGTTCCCGGTAGGAGGATTGACATTCCTTATTCCACCATGGTTTACTCATCTTCCTCTGTGATGTTCTACTCTTCGGTATCGCTGCATCAGCAGCGTCCATGATAGAGGTAGTGACATGTCGGACAGAGCTATTTAAATCTCGATCTTGAACCATTGTACCTGTAATAACTGCTAGCCGTGTGAACAAATCCCAATCTGCCCGGTTGAAGCGGTAAGTGGGGGGACGAAATCGCACCCCACTACCATGAACCTGGGAGATCAGGAGAGGGAAATGATCACTATTATAGAGATCATTTAGAACCTCTAAATTCAGCGACGGCAGCAGAGTCGGTGAACAAATGGCTAGATCAAGGGAATGAAATGTCCTAGTGGGAGCATGGAAATACGTCTTCTCGTCGGTGTTCAGCAGACAGAGACTGTGATCAGAGATCAATCGCTCGATCTGCCGACCACGAGAATTTGTACCATCATACCCCCACTGAGGGCTGTGTCCATTAAAATCACCAAGCAGAAGGAAGGGAGCTGGTAACTGATCGACTAGTTGGTCTAAATCCATTTGTGACACTACATCGTTAGGTGGCAGGTAAATGCAGCAGACTGTGATTAATGTGCGAGTGTGAATTCGCACAGCCACAGCTTGCAACGATGTGGTCAGTGTAACGACGTTATGAGGAAAGTTCTGGGATGCCAGAATGCAAACACCTCCAGAAGAAGGTGATGCGACATCAACATCCCGTCGTACACAATGATATCCACGCACGCGGGTTGTCATATTACTCTTCAGAAAAGTTTCCTGAAGAGCAACACAGACAGGTTGGTGCGTAGATAGTATGGATTTGAGATCCTCTAGTCTGGGTCGTAAACCACGGCAGTTCCAGGAAACAAAAGCCATTAATTGGGCGCACTCGAAGTGGAAGGTCCCGTTTCCAGGACCCCCATGGAGTCATAATCTTCGGGCGATGGGTGTAATACCACCGCATCCCCGTCGATGACTCTAGTTTTTTTGCGAGGAACGCTGTTCTTCGCATTTAGTTTCAGTTTTTGTCTCTGCAAAGCCTTGGACCTGGCCAATGGCCTTGTCTGATTAGCTTTTGCAGAGGAAGGGGTTTTAAGAATATTTATTTTTTTATTGGTTTGCAGAGCTTTAGTGGCTGGTTGCGGTGTCTTTTTGATAGGTTGCGTAGTCTTAGTTGTAGGAACAGGTTCAGGATATTGGGTGGATTTTGAAACTTTAATAGTCTGGGTGACCGTAGCGTAGCTTTTTCCCTGTACAGGAGTACGGGAAGAAACTACACGGCGAGCCTCGGGATATGACAAATTCTGCAGCGTCTTCACCGTTGAAATTTCCTTTTCCTCCGCCCATTTAGGGCAAGAACGAGAGTATGCAGGGTGGTTGCCCTGACAGTTGACGCACTTTTCTGCAGCGTTACAGGAAGCACTATCGTGTCCTGTCGCTGTACAGCGAGCGCAAGTCAACTGTCCCCTACAAGCGTTCTTGGAATGGCCATATGGTTGGCAATTAAAACATCTCAGAGGGTTCGGAATATATAGTCGGACGGAGATATGCGGCCTGAACTGTCTGTGGCAGGGTAGGAGTCGAAAAGGTCAAGATGAGGTGCTGGGTGTTAAGCACCTTACCATCTCTCCTAATCGTAATCCTCCGGACACCACAAACCAGCTGGTCCTGCAGATTCTCCAAAATCTCTTCCTCCGACACGTTTTCCAAATCCCTTGAGGATACCACGCCACGAGAGTAGTTAAGATTCCTATGCGGTGAAGTTGTCACAGAATAGGGTCCTAAGGTCTTCATATTCATAATCAGTTTTGCTTGATGTGAATTGCAAACTTGTATTAAAAGGTCACCAGAACGTAGCTTCTTAACATCCTGAACTGTTCCTACCATTCCTTGTATACCCTTTTGTATTAAAAAGGGAGATATTTTTTCAAAACTGTCTGTTTCTCTTTTAATGAGAAAGAAACGGAAATTGGTATAATTATTACAAGTGTCTGGTGTTGAGTCAATATTTACAGAATTGGATTCATACTGTTCTAATCGATCTGCCCAAGTTTTATTATTTGCCTCATTAGATTTTTTTATCGCTTTTGGAGCCAAAATCGAATTCTCTTTAGTTGTAACCATATTTGCCTTAGAAAAAAAAAGATTTCACGGACAGACTTCTAGTTCGATGGGTCCCCGCCAGACCCATCTCCCCACCCTTTCCTAACGTGGAAACGAGTAACCTCCGGAGAGATTCGTTCCAGCCGGACAATGTGACCTGCCCCATTACGTGCCCAGGCAGAGGCACAGGTCCAAGGCCGAAGCCAAGGAGGATTTCTCGCAATGGGAGGGAGGTCACACCATCCAGCCACACGCAACCAAGGCTCTCCCTCTGGGAACATTTTGAGGATGACGTTCCGAAACTGTCACCAACGGCGCACGCAACTCCTCTCCTCGCACACCCTTCCCCAACCAGGGCCTTTTCCAATCACGCCCATGCGGTCTCCCACTAGGTACCTCCGCATGAGGGGTACTGGGGCTCCGTATTGCCAGAGCTAGGCATGCAGGAAATCGGCATTGATACGCCGTCGGCCTTTTAGTGTTTTAGTAGAGACACCACAAATAATTTTTTTTTTTTTTATTTTTAAATATTTTTATTCATTTTTTTTTATTTTTATATTTTTTTTAACACAAGAGTTATCACTAATGAGAAATAAATTTAAGTTAGTTTAAACTATTTTCAGCCCGATATCACGAAATATCAAGCGGAAAACCCCCCAAAGCAAAACACATGACAGGGAAAAAAGAGGGGGGAGAAGAAGAGGAAAACAAAGATCACTGAGGTACCTCGGGGTTGTGAAGCCCGTACTCATCGCAGGTAGATGAGCCCCCTGAGGGGTACATAATTAGAGAAACATCAGTCCATTGTGTCCAGTTTCTTTTCTCCTGGACATGATGTAAAAAGTAAATGTAAATAAATATTAAATGTTTAATCCATGTTTGTGAAAAATTCAATGCAATTTAATGACAAAAAACTTAATGAAACACAGGATGGTAATATAATAAATCAGAGTGCAAAATGGAATTCTAAAACTTACAAGCTGTGTATTTATCCCCAGATCATACTCTAACATCAATATGTTATTACAATTATACATAAATAAGAAAATAGCTTACCTGAAATTATTAATGGGATTCACTGGTATCTCTTCTACCAATTCATTAACATCAAAGGTGGAATCTGATAAGAAAAACAAAAATATTACTTATGAATTTAATAATGTTAATACCATTCAAGATTCGAAAAGCATACATTTTCCCAAAAAACAATCCTTCAAAAATTCAGTTTTAAATATTTGTAACAAAAAAACAATCCTGATCAAAATAAATTTTTCAAAAATAATTCTCTAATCTCAAATACTAATATGTATAAAAAGCAAGTATGCATCAAACATTCATTGTGAAAAAAAAAAAAACTAACTAGATTGTTTTATTTAATATTTCAATAAATATCAATGTAATAGATATTTTAGAATAAGTAAAAAATATGTTAGCCAAATTTCTAGAAATTATTTTTAAAACTTATTGAAACTTTTTTGAAAAAAATCATAAGGTTTGATATAAACAAATGCCTATGCATCAAATAATTATTCAGTTTCCTTATATTTGTTGTTATACCATTTTTTATAGCCAATACAAAATCATAGATTAATCATAAAATAAAATCTATGGAATAGAAAAAGCACAAACACATGAAAATTCTATATTTATATAAAGAAATAAGACTTTATTTATGAAATATATTATATACATGAAAAATTGCATCAATATTATCACAGTCTGTATTCACAATCTTCTTTTTCTTTTCAAGCTGACTCTCACATTCGGTACAGAAACCTAAAGATAAAAAAAAAAAAATGTTTTTATTACATAATTTAAATTACTAACAGTCAACAATATTATTTAAAAAATAAAAATTATTTATGAAAATAAAAGCATAACAGAATATGTTGAAATTAAAAGTTACATTGATGTACACAAATAATACAAATAAATGCATGTAATTTAAAAATTCTTTACATTTCAAAACCATTTCCTATATACAAATATATATATACTGCTGGCTATTAAAATTGCAACATCATGAAGGAAAGCAAATACAAAAAAGATATTTATTGTATGTAAACAGTATGGCATGAAGACAAAACGATAATGGGTGACGGATATGGAAACCATGTTGCCCAAGGCAACAATCAAATACCCTGTGTATTGAAGGTCAGAATATGATGTGCAACACGTGATCTTGCATTATCTTGCTAGAAGATGGCATTTGGCAAGCCTCATTGATAGGACACAGCCACTGGACATAAGATGTCAGAAATGTACCAATCTATGTTCAAATTACCGTCGATCTGAACTAGAGATGTGCATGTCATCTCTCTTTTTATATGTCAAGGGAAACCGAAATAATGGTCCCCGTACTGACAGTCCCTGCTTCTGTAAATATTATTGAAAGGTATGAGTGGATACTGGGCATCTGCAAACATGCCCATTTTCTGACTAATAGTCCAGGATGTGGTTGTAGTGTTTTTCAGGGCCGAACTCACAATATGCTTTTCCTCTCAGATGTTTGTCATGGGAGGGTGAGGAGATCTTGCATGCTATTCAGTATGACTCTCAGCAACCCATGGATTCTATGTTTGCATGACAGTGTTGGATTTGGTCCAATCTGACAGGCAATATTGCACAACAATAATCCACACTCTCGATAGGCAACAATTCCGCCACTTGCTGGTAACCATTTCTTCTCCTTATTAGAGGCATAACATGAAATTCTGAGCAAACTCCGACCTTACAAAGCACTTTTTCAATGAGATATCCACTGCACAACTTTTCTTCCATGCAGTACTTCAGATGATGTTTCTCCCTCCTGCACTGTCTTAATACGCTGAAATACTAATCATTTGCATATCCCAACCTCTTCTTCCTTTCATGTGATTTTGATGTTCAAAAGATCATTCCTTCCTCGTGTTGCACTTTTAATGGCTAGCAGAGTACATAAATAGATATATATACACACACATATATATCGAACAAAAATTACTTTTCTTGTTAGTAACTTGATGAAAGAACATTTGAAAATCTATTTTAGTTTCAAAGGGCATAAAATTTACATTGATTGAAAAGGGGAAACATATTTTAATCTTTTAATGATTCATATTAGCTATTCCAAATATTATTGAATAAAATGCAAAAGCAGAAAAAAATCTCAATCAAATAAATGTCAACTATTATAATTTAAATTAACCTAAAGTGAACCCTGAAAGTACAGAGTTATACGTAATTGAATTTTAACAAAAAAATAAATAAATAAATAAAATAAAATAAAAATGCTATATATTATAATGTATTTTAATAAATACATTTTGATATCTAACATTTTTTTAAGTCAAGAAATTTTTAAAAAGAGTCCCCTTATATAAGATTTGATAGTAATTTTGATATAAGAGATTTAAACACACAATTAGTACATTGCAAATCATATTCACACATGTAAAAATGAAAAATAAAAATGAAATAGTAACATTCACAAGAACAGCATGAAATAACTTGGAATCAATTTGAAAGATTTTGTGAATTTATGCAAAATATTCAAGGTTGAAAGTATTCTCATATTAAATATATACATTCTAATCAGTTTGTGAAGCCAGTTGAATGTTAACAATTCCACACAAAACTTTTATAAAAAACAAATATCATTCAACTGAAGTTGAACCAGAAAGATTTCTCTTCATAAATTTTATAGATCAATAGTTGCATAACATAATAAAACATGGAAATGCAACTTAATGAAGATTGTGACGATTCATGAAAATCTGAAGAACAAGACCCTTCAATCTTACTTTTGAAATTCTGTTTCTCACATCAGTAATAGTACTTTGATAAGAAGAATCATTCACATGTGACAAACTTCTGTTAACAAGTTTTGAACCTTGATTTGAATAAACATTAGCTCCACTAGAGTTTTTTGAAAATGAAGAATTGGATTTCAATTGACGAGGCACAAACATATTTGGTGATGATTTTAGTTTCTTTTGAATAGGTACATCTTCAACAGGTAATTTGGGATATTCAGTATATTCTTTTCCAGCCCAAATGTAAGTAACAGGTTGTACAGGAAGTGCATTATTTGAAGACTGTTTCACAGTAGTTTGGTTGTTAGGAGCTTTGCCACACAGTTGACTGGACACATTAGCTTGTTTTTTTCCTGGTGAGGAATAAAAAGAATTAACTGCAAGCAAATGGCAATATAAAGAATTTAATTTCAAACTTTATTTTTGATTTGGTATCATAATTACTAATAAATTTTAATAATCCATAAGAAAAAATTAATCAAATGATATCTCATGCAAAAATTTAAATCTGATAAGAAATATTCAGTTTTATAGTAAAATTCAATTCCAATAAAAACAGAGAGGAACAGAGGGAGGAAAAAACCTGTAATTCAAAAGTAAATTTAAAAATTCAGTAATTTTTTTTAAAAAATAACTTTAAAAAGTAAAAATAATAACTTAAAAACTTATTATTTTTTTTAATTAATAAAAGAATATCAACTCATTTTACAGTAAAATGAGTAAATACTAAAAAATTAAATTAAAAATTTCTTTTAAATTTAATCACCATCACAGACATTAATTAAAGCTTAGAAAACTACATAATAGTAGAGAAGTCTGAGCTGCAAAACTAGATTTGCAGCTCTATGTGGAAAGGAAAAACAACTTTTCAAAAAAATTAAATAAAGAATAAATGAAAAGGAAAAAAAATTAAAGGACTTCACAAAATATATGCATAGTTGTTCTTTAAAAATCAATAACCTATTATTTAGCCAAACATTATTTGGAGATATAGGTTTTTGACTATTTCAATCAGGAAATATTTATAAATTATAAACATTTTAAATGATTGTAAAAGGAAGAATATATTTCTTTATATCCATTCAGAAATATATTCCCTAATTACATCAAAAAAGAATCAGTCTTTATGGCAAATTCCAAAATCTATATGAAAGATTTTAAAAAATAAATATCCTTAATATAAAAGGAATATGGGTAAAAATAAAAAGGTGTCTAAAAGAATAATAACATGATAGAATAGAAATACATAATGCACGCAGATTAAAGCAAGACAATAGTGATTCAATTCATAATTGCACTCTTGAGTAAACACATTCTTAAAATCTATTATTGATGCAACTTCAAATATAACAGAATTAAGAGAAAGCTTTGGATAATAGCATATCATTACTTTTAATCAAGAGGGGGGAAATGATTTGTAAATCTTTATAAAATAGGTCTTTCCGAGTTTATTTAAAAGTATTACCTGAATTGGTTTTCCATGCTATATATTTTCTTCTTTCTTGTAATTTCCCT
Source organism: Nephila pilipes (assembly GCA_019974015.1). Taxonomy (NCBI): domain Eukaryota; kingdom Metazoa; phylum Arthropoda; class Arachnida; order Araneae; family Nephilidae; genus Nephila; species Nephila pilipes. Next base: position 66,941 of record BMAW01041170.1, on the reverse strand, counting down.
TTAGTTTCAAGAACAGTTTCAAATTCTGGTGCATAACAAACATGAAGAGCACTTCCAAAAAATAATTTATCATCCAAACTTTTCTTTGCAATCCTATCATAAAATGAAAAATTTAACATCTCGTCAACTACACATCTCATTTTAAAAAAACAACTTTAGAACAGTGATACATATCCCAATCTTTAAAGAATTTTTCCTAAAATATTTTACATAAATTTAAAGATATGTAAATGATATGAATAAAGACATTATTATATATATATATCAGGATTTTCCAAAAATAGAGCAGGATGCAACAGTTGGAAAAACTATTTTTCTAAAAGGGTACAATTTTACTTAGAAGTTAATAAAATTTAATGAGGGGAAAGTATATAAAATAAAAATAATAGTAATTTATCTGATAGAAAAATAAAAATTTATATTTTTTTGTTTAAGAAAAAAAATTATTTTTCCATTAGTGATTAAATATAAATAGACAGAAGAGGGTCACAAGATACTAATTAAGATGCTAAAGAAAAGTAAGAAAGGATGTAGCACAAAATCTTTCCAGAAATGAACACAGAACTTAAGGGGAAAGTGTAAGATAGGGTTCAATAACTTGGTGAAAATTCCATTCTACAATTAAAAATGTAGCAAATAAAGACACAATAGAAATCTTATACTTGAAGGCTACAGAAAAATGTTATAGGTATAATAAAATTTACTGTCCTTTGATTAATAAAAGGAGTGAAATTGGCAATTCAGCATCATTTCTCAGCAATGAACCACAAAGAAAGCAAGATATATCATTAAGTTGCAAGTTTCTAAGGCTGTGGTCCTACAGAAACAGAATGTGATCGTGTTAATGACATACAGCTTATTCATTAATATTTCTGATTCAGTTATTATTAACTGCTTTTTTAAACTAACTAACTTTTTTAAAATATGCTGTTAATAATCTTTAATTTACCAAACAACGAAATGGATGCCATATCTTATCCAGAGAAAAGTTTTTATTGAACAAACGATTATGTAAAAATTGACCTGTCATAAAAATGTATGTTAATGATGAAACCAATTCGAGGTGCAAAAGAGTCAATGTCCATAAAATGGGGTGACAAACAACTGAATAGTGTGAAAGTGCAACAATTTATTAGAATTACATGAGAGAAGTATGTTCTCTACATCTAATGGAAAAAATTTAATACCTAAATAGGTGGATCTAATAAAACTGCTGAGATTAGTGAAAGTTTATTTGTCCAGCATATGAACAACAGAGGTAGAGTACTCCAACAACAGTGAATTTGTAGGGGAATATGCCGGAAAGACGGCGAATGCTTTCCAATTCAAGTTTCTATTAGAGGAGCTGTACTCTATTTCTGAAAAAAGTCTTGCTGCTGCTGAAAAAGTATTGAACAAGTACAAGAAGAATCAACAATCTATTCATACTGTTGTTAGAAGGGGTACAAAATTAAAACACTTGAAGAAGCATATTTCAATCATTTTATTGCGAACCATAAGTGCGATTTTGTTACGAGAAGAAAATATGCAGGGGAAAAAAATGTTTGTGATGAAATATTGAAAGCATTTTCGGAAATATGGTCTGCAATGTAAAGGTTTGATTTTATTAATGACGCACTAGAAGCAACACAAGGGCCATTGGTGACGAACCTCATAATATTGAACCTTAGTCAAGTGACGAGGAAGATACCTGAGCTGGTACCTCCTCTCCAAACTTCCACACCATGCCAATGGGATGACTTTGGGCCCCAACAGATTTTACGTGTATCAGTCCCAGCTACACAGCAGATCTTTCACGGCACCAAGGTTCGAACCCCAGACTCAACGAAAACCGCTAGCCACAAGTCTGATGCCTTAACCACTAGGATAAAGCGGCCACATTGCATGTGGCCGCTGTAGCCAATGTGATGTCCTAAAGATTATTTAAAATATTCTTATGAAACATATAAGTTTTATATTTATTGGTGATTTTTCTACATTCCAATTTCAAACCTCACATGCTTGGCAAAGTTGGCATATACGTAATTTAGCAGGTGCCACTATAATAGGAAATTACCAAAAAAATCTACTGTTCCTTGAAAAAAAAAACCAAAGGTGTCTCTTTTGAGGCAGAGATGAGTAAAACCAGGTACTTTGAAAAAAAAATGCAAAACATATCCAAACACTCTATTTTTAATTTATTTTAATTTTTTAGTCAATTATCAAACTTACAGAAACACAATGGAGAACTTATAGAGAAATCATGTTAATTCATTTGATTTTGAAGATTCAGTTTCTTGCATATAACTTGCAAACAAATTCTTCTTTGTCATCAAGGTTAAATCCATAGCAAAAATTTGATATAAAAACCAACGTTTTTAAAACCAACGTTTTTATATGGTGGCAAAGTTTATTAGAGAAAATTATTGAAATATTAGTTAAAACTGTTAGTTATTTTTAACTTTAAAATTCACTTAAAAAGAGACATTTGTGAGAGTTTTAAAAAATTCATAATACTCATAAAATCAAAACATGCATTTGAAAGTTTGTAAGTCATTCTATTGAAAGAAGAATGGGAACCAGAATTCAGAAAAAATTATTGTGATAAGACACGGCGCCAAATATTGGAAGCTTTCTTTCTTGCGAATGATTACTGACTAAAAGTCAGCAACCCTTACTATCTCGGAGATAGTAAAGGGGAGATATCTCCCCTTTGTGAGTACAAAAGGTTTACGATACCGCATGCTGCGTGGGGAGTGCCCGGTGCTCCCAGAGGGGGAAAGAAATTTTTTCCTCAATCCTAAAAGCGCCAAGAGGAAAGAATATTTTGACTTATTAAAATTATTGAAATATTAGTTAAAACTTGCCGCAAACGTCTAAATATTGCATTGTTAGGCGAGTACGAACGATTCCCAAAATTTCAAAGCTCTAGCTTGATGGGAAATTGGTTAAATTAACGATCGAAAATTTGATGACACACACACTCACACACACACCAAGTGAAATTCAGAAAAACGTTGTAACAACATGAGTGCAATCTTTGCAAATGGTAAAAAAATAACCATTTATCTGTAGTTAGCATGTCAGACATAACTTGGTCACAATGCATGTTTACTTTACCACCATCTTTAGCACTATCGAAGGCAACCAGTTTTTTGTCTCCTCTTCAAATAAGCTCTACAATTTACCCTTTCTTGCCCTTCTCCTGTTGTAGTTCTTCCTAGTTACAAACATCTTGATTTTCCTTTTTCACTAGATTCCATTTTCAACTGATGTAGTTTCCTTTCTCTGGCTGATAGTTTTTTCAGATTTAGTAACCATTTAGTAAATTGGACTTGTAAGGTGATGAGGACAAAATGTCTGAAAAGAGTCCCCACCCCCAAATTTGATTCATTTTCTTTTTTTTTTCTCTCAGCTAGATAGCCACTGGGAATAACTGATATGAAGATCTAATGCCTCTAAGTCCTGCTAATACCCCATTGTCATAAGCTCAATTATTTTTTGTGTAGTTTGTTAAGCCTTGATTAGCAATGCTAGTAGAAAATGAGAAATAAACAGAGCTTTAGAAGAGCGTTATGCTGCACGTTCATCGAATACAAATCTCCCTCTAGAAAGAAAATTAATCCCACAGACCATTTTATGTTTGTGTATGTGTACATCCAACTGATTAATAAACGGTTTAAAATGACATTTTCTATTATAAAATTTGAAGCTCTCCCAAACTTTTGAATATGAAGATCGATCGAATTCAACATTCACCATGGGTACCTGGTTTTACTTCACATGACACCGAATGAAATTTGCCAAACAAATGCCGAAAAATCTAGCAGAATAATCTCATCAAACATTGTGTCACTCACCTTAAATATAAAGCAAAGTAAGAGCTATATAGCAGATGTAAGGAGTGGCCATACAAGTAAAAATTGTTCAATTTTTTTCAAAAAATAGGTGGAGAATGCAAGGAAGAATTAATTTTGCATGGGAATCAACAACATATATATATATATATATATATATATATATATATATATATATATATATATATATATTTGTATTAATGATTAGTTCTATTTCATATGTAAGCCAATAGGAAATATCATCTGTTTGAGGGGGAAAAGGGTACACCCAGGTTTACCCCCAAATACCCTATATATATATATATATATATATATATATATTACTAGCTGAAACACCCATTTGTTGCACAGGTGAATTTTAAAATTTTATAATATCCAAAAAGGCATGATTTACAAGTTGAACATTAAATATTAAAAAAAAAAAAAAAAAAAATTACAATCCAAAACTTACTCAGCTTATTTCTTCTTAATAATTTCACCAAATCCTCACTAAACCTCATGAATTCACAAGAATATTTGGAAAAAATCAACAGAAATAGATTTGGGGAAAATAACCAGTTTCAATTTAAAGGTATTGTAAAAGAAATCAACCTAATATACTAATTCTGCATCGAAAATGCAGAGAAAGCTTAAACAGAAAAGAACCTAATTTTCATGCAAAGAATTCTTTGAATTAAAATATCACCTCTTTTTTTATTTCCTTTTCACCATTAAAATAAAAGATCATTAGCAATCTTTATAATTTTCGTTTGTTCAAGTTATAGTTAATTAATATCATACTAAAAAAACATTTTATTTCAAATATTTAATATTTCATAATTATTGATTCTTCTAAAGAATACAGCTATTTTACTCTAATTGCTTTCATAATTAAAGAAATGTTTCACAAAAATAAGTAAGCAAAATGAAATACTTTTTACATTAAATTTTAAAACAAATAAAATTTAGAAATAAATACATAATTCTATTTACCTTGAAGCATTGAATAAACTGAATTTGACCAAGTATACTTCAGTAAATTCTTCGCATGGATAGTCATCAAGAGGTCTAAAATCTTCAACAATTCCATACTGATCACAGAGGGCTCGAAGATTTTCAGCAACTCCAATTGCTGGTACATTACTGATCAAAAGATAGACAGATTCTTGATTTACGGTGTATACCTGAAACAAAATAATAATGAACATTAAAGAAACCACTAACATTTTAGTCCTCTTGTTCTAATTTATAACTTTTGACTCCAAAAATAAGCTTTTTGATTTAAAGAAAATAATAAATTCAGTATAGAAAGTAGTTAACAAATACATTTCAATTCTAGATTTTTTAATACCAAATAATCCTGAAAATTCAAAAAGAAAATTAACAGTTTTAAATCACCCTATTAAGAATTGATACAGTTAAAAAGTAAAATTAATAAATGCTTTAAATAAAAATAGAGTAATGACACATATTGACAAAATAATTACCATTTTATATTTAAAAATTTAGTATATATCAATGAAAAGATTATTAAACCTGATATGGAAGCATCACCTAATTAAATTTTCATTACATTCATTAGGAGAATTGTTATAAACTATACTATATACTGTACTAAAGCAATTACGAGAAATAGTAAGTCCAAGAAGAACAAACCAAGTTGGTTGAAGTTCAGTATCGGGTGTCCCTTGGTGATTGGCCATTTTTGGGTGCAATAACGATTTAAATACAGCGATTTATGTCATGGTAACCCTAACGTATACAATTTAAAAGAAATTTGCATATGTCACAAGTTCTCTTTTCTCGATTGTTATTCGTGAAAAACAGTGCTAGATTTTGAACAATTTATTGTGCAATCAAAACTTGCTATTTATTTCTTTGGTGGATTGTTGTGAAATATTGAAGAATGTTGGAAAAAAATAATTTTTTTTTTTTTTTTCATTTGGAAAGAAAGAGTAAAATGAGGTCAAGTCAAGTGTTATTTATGCATTATTAAGAGAAATATATAATATTACTGCTTAATTATAGTTGTTTATTTATACAAATTTTAAAAAATTCTTATTTATTAATAATTCATATTCATTAATAAATCTTACTGATAAAAATTCTTTTTTAAAAATAAGAATTGTTATTAAATATAACCAATAAAGTTTGTCTGACGAGATTTGTGCTGGAGAAATGGAAAATTACTAATAATTTTTTTATAAGCAATTTTTTTATTTATAAACAATAGTTTATAAATAAGAATTGTTTATAAATAATGCTTTTTTATAAATAAGATTTGTTCATAAAGAAAATTCTTTTTTACTCACAATTGTTCATAAATAAGAATTACTTATAAATATGAATTTTTTTTATAAATAAGAGTTATTTATACATAAGAATTGTTTATAAACATTACTTATTTATAAGCAAATAATTCTAAATAGTTTTTATAACTCCTTATTCATAAATACAAAATACCGATTTATTAATAATTTTATATACATATATACAGGATTATGACTAATTCCTTTTTATTAATTATTACTATGAATACATAAAAATTATTTTAGACATTTGAAAGTATCCTTATGTTTTTTTACATATCGTTAACATTTACATTTCATTCTTCTGATCAAATCTCCACCATTTTGATTAGCTTCTCATTTGCAATGTCTTCATGATATCACTAATGAAATTAAAAATTTGTTTTAAAGGATATAAAAAAAAAAAAAATTGGGTTTGAAATATAGGTACTTTATCTATAAAAGTCCTACAACCTAATGCCTCTTTTTTGCATAGTTCCTCAGCACTTGGTAATGACTCTAGTATTTGGTTAGACTACTTTCTTAACAATAATTTTAATTTTTAGTAACCAAGAGAATTTGTTAGAAAACATAAGGAGAAATTAAGCAAGAAAGGCTTGAGAAAAGTAATGGCTATTGTTGAACCAAAGTTAGCTGTGAAAGAAATCACCCATGTGTGTCCAATTTGGCACGAAATCTTACAGTAAAGTACCAAAATATTTAATAGAAAGGGGCAAAAAATTCAAGATTATCATGCAAAATATCTATCAACTATTTTCAACAAACCAAATAATAATGCCAAATGATACAATTTGCTGCCAATAATAGAAGGCATCATTACAAAATGTGATATTCCAACGATAATGGGGAGTGTAATATTAAGCACAGTTTTTCCTACTTTGCGATTTGACATGGCACAGCCTACGTTTCTATTTACCTTGGTAGTTTTATATATCTTTGTTTACTTCTTATTTAAACAAGTGTTCTATCAACTATCATCATTAACTCCTATTTCTGCACTTTCATCTCATATTTTGAAAGAAATGATAAACAAATTTTGGACCTCCTACTATAGAATGCAGTAGAGTATTTGTTAAGCCATGGAATCTGGCATAAGAGGCATGTTAACAAGCACAATACGTTATTATACTTAAAAATGGAGAGCAATAGTGTTGTATGCAATGTTGGGGGAAATGACCCAAGTGAAGTATGCATAACAAAACCTTCTTATAAAAGCTAAAGTAAAAAAATCAGTGGTCTTATTCACACAGCAGAGATCGATAAAACTTTAATTTACAAAATGAGAAAAAAAAACTTAAGCCAGATTAATACATCTTACGAGATACTGCTTAGAAAAGTTTTCAAAGTGAACAAGTTTCTTTGTTAGTTTCTGATAGAATGGCATTTACCCTTTTCCAGTTATAAAAGAAAATATCGAAGAAAAATCTCATTTTTGCACTCGGAAGTGTAAAGTTGAAGAATTAAAAACTGCACAATTTTAATATTTCAAAGTTAACCACCATTAGGATTTTGTGGATCCAACGACTGGTATGCATGCAACAAAAAAATTGAAAGATTATCAGGCTTAGCAAATGCATTGAGAAACCATGCACAAAAACACTTACATTCACACATTATTCATTTTTTAAAATAATAAATTTAAGAATTATTCATCAACAAATTACTATTCTATGCCATGCATCTTTAGAAATATATAACTGGAGAAAATTCCCTATTTAGCTTTTTTTTTAATGAAAAAGTACAATAATGAGAATAATAAATATGTAGCCATTACTGGTCTGTAGATTAAATAAATATATATTACTTTACATATAATACACAGAAAAATTCAAATTGATCAAAAAAAATTTTAAAAAAATCACAATATAGCTGCTAACAGAAGATGCTACATTGAAAAATCTCAAAAAAATTTTAGCTTTTATTTAACAAATTTCTAAATATTTTATCATGCATGTTCTATACTGGGAATCGCAGTTATACAAATAAGAAAAACTATTCAGCTACAACTACAACTTCTGTACGAGAAGCAGCAGCGATCATTACTTTGACGAAAATTGTCGCCTCGTTGGATCTCCAAACTAGGACCCAAACAGCCTCCGAGACAAAAATTGCAACAATTTAAAAAGATAATATTGTTACAATACATTAGAAAAAGAAATAATAAAACAATCAAATGTATTCGCAATTATTATGCTTTGCAAATATATCTGTAATTATACTATTTAAATAACAGAAATCTTAATAGCATATAATATTAGATACAAAATTAACTGAACCTTCACAGCTCGTTCTTTCCGACCGTCCCGATATTTTGCACGTGTCCCACAAATACTTTGTTTTAAATGATGAGGAAACACAGAAATCGATCTAAATGAATACACTGGATCCATTATTTTACTTGTTTTTTTTTTTTTTTTTGGTAAAGCTTATTTCACAATCACAATGTACACTTTGATTGATTGATTGGCTAATTGAGACATGGACGAGTTTAACTGTAAAGCTTACTATGGTCTATAGAGAAAATTGACGTTCAGTGGGTTCCTGCCCACTGTAGGGTCCCAGGTAACGAAGAATAAGGACATCTGGCTGAGAGGGGTGCTTTAATTAAGCAGGATGTTTCTCGTCCTTTGCCTCTCTGTACAACTGAGAGCCTTGTTAAAAATTCTATTAAAACCCATGCTCAGGAGGACCTTTAAAATCGTCTATCTCACAAAGCTTGGAAGAATGCTCTCTCCAATTTGAGTAATGGCCCAAAACATAGAGCAGTTATAATTCCGCCTAGCCAGCGGACATGATTCCTTATGTAAACATCTTTTTATATTCAAAATTGCGGGGAGTCTTTACTTTACTGGGTTGAAGATTTCCCCCCTCCAAATCCTAATTTCTAGTTACAGGTTGATGGCCAAGACATTGTCCGTGGGAGAAACCAGTTTGTAGCAACCATGCGCAAGACGATCCGTGGGGAAAACTCTCTGCGTAGTAATACACTATATTTTCAAAAAATTGCTCCTTCCTCGGCTTGTATTCTGAGCAGCTCTGGTGAAGATATGGACTCCACTCATCTGCTCCACTGTCTTGCGCTTCGAAAGTCTTTTCTTTCTGAACGTTACTGGCAGAATAGAGACATGTTGGGTTAATGAACTTTGTTGCAGCATTTCTTAATTCTATTTTGTGTTTTGTTCCCTTTTTTTTTTTTTTTTTTGCTGTTAACTGTATATAATCTGCTATTAGAAATTAAAAAAAAACTTACTATAGAGACGCTGCAGAAGTAATATTTTACCTGTATTAGGAAAATCTCCGTTCGGAAACTTACTTCATTTCCCTTTATTGGCAATTTAAATAATTTTTTTCATCTTGAAATGAAAGTCCAGGAAAAGTGTAGACCTGAAATTATGTGTTCGCTTTTTGATGCAGCATAAGATGCAGCACAAATTTATTATCTGCCATTATTGATTGATTTTCGTAGGATACGGAGCAGCAAAGGCTATAATCCCGTTTAAAAGATGTATTTCATTCAGTAGATGTCAAAGTACTTAAGTTTCTGCAGGAATATTCTAAACACTTGTTTATTCGCGACTATTGCTTCCAAGAGTTTTTTGAAAGTGATATTCAGCAGTGGTTTATCTTGTAAGTATTCCAGAGATTATTTCTTTGGGAGGAGTATTTGTTACAGTTTAATAGGATATGATTTGGTTACATGTGCTACAAATTGCATCATCCTGTAGATGGAGTTTGTGTAAAAGTCCAGGAGTTATGATCATTTTACAGATTATTCGAATGATAAGAATTTCCTCTCTTCTGGTTCTTGCCCACTTGGATATTTGTCTATAGTCGGAATGTTTCCCAAGTCTTCAAAATGTTTATTTGAATAAATTTTTCACTGGTTTTTGTCTTTCCATTTCTGTGGAGTTTTCTATGGATATCCTCCGAAGCAATCCAATCGATGAAAATGTTGGACTCCGTAATCGATTTTGCGAGATAATCCGCCTGTTCATTCCAAATAATTTTCGAGTGTCCCGGAGTCCATAGCAATACCATTTGAGTTTGAAATTACGAAAGGATGAAAATTTTGCTGGCTAATCTATGAATAACTTTTCGAGAATTTATATTATAATTTTTTGAGCAGTTAGAACCGAGTGACTATCTGATAAAATTAGCAATTTTTTTTTATTTAATTCCATGAGATCATCTAGAGCTTGGCATATGGCTAGAGCTTCTGCTGTAAATATAGTGTTAATGGGATTTAAATTGTAAGCAAAGGAAAAGATTTTCATTATGCCGGCAATAGAATTCATGTTATGAATTTTTGTAGCATTCGTAGCTACTATGAAATAATCTTGGTAGTTATTGCTCCTTATTTTGTCAAATAATCCTCTGTTGATAAAAGTAGGAAAGTTATTGTCCTGAAATTCAAATTCATTGGTGTAAATTCTACATGGAAGCTCTGTGAAGTACATCAACCTGGGGATAGAAATTATAAGATATCCATTAATATTCAATGAATGAAAAGTATTAGAGGTATTGCTTTTGTCCTCTTCTAAAATATTTCGATTCATTGTATCAGGGCTATTGAGATGCAGAGGGGGAAAATCACCGTTTGAAATTTGGAAAATAAGAAATTTATTCACTAACCATTTTATTTTCTCCGACAATATTTCCTGATCAGCTATTTGTAAAAGTATAATGTTTGGAGTCCATTGTGGTAAACCCAATGCGATTCTGAGTGCTTTGGTTTGAATGATGTTTAAAGGTTTAGCTTTGAACTGATTATCTGACCACTTATTAATGATATGACATGTATAATAAAAGGTGCTGCAGGTACTATTATTAGTTAATTTTATCAAGTCTTTTGCTCTTGGACCGAAGTGCTTATAAGCTATTCCTTTAAGGCCATTGACTTTTTTCAAAGCTTTGTTTTTCAATAGGTCATTGTTGTAAGATTTTGATTTTGTCTAGAAAAATATACTCCTAGATATTTAATGGAAGTTTGCCAAGTGAGAGGGAATCCTGCCAACAGGATATTAGGAAACATTTGTATTCTTTTATTTGATAGTTCTGCAATTGTACTTTTATCAGGACTTAGGGATAGTTTCCAATAGTTGCACCATTATGTTATTCTTTCTAAGGTATTTAGCAATTTTCTACTGACTATATCCGGGGACTGATGAGAACAATAAATAAAAATATCTTCCGCATGAACCGAGCACTCCAATCCTATTTCCAGTGTTTCGAATATATCATACATATAAATAGTAAACAATACGGGTGAAGGTACACTACCCAGGGAACTCCTTGCAGAACATATTTTTGCGCTGATAGGCTGCCTCTCCATAGAGTCTGAAGTGATCGAGTAGTTAGGAATTTGTGAATCCATAGAGCTATTTTCCCGGTAATTTCAATTTGAAGACATTTGTAAAAAAGACCATCTATATAAACCGAGTCATAGGCTCCCTTTATATCCAGGCTAATTCCAACAAAGAATTTTTCATTCTCGTTTGATATCTAATATAGCTTTTTTAATTAGGTATGTGGCAGTTCTACTGTCTTTAAATGGTACATAGCCGTAATGATGAGAGTGAAGTTTTCGTTCTATTGTCAGAAAATAAGATATGCGTCCAGTCCAGATTCTTTCGAATGTCTTAGAAAATACGAAAGTTAAAGCTATTGTTTCATAGGATGACATTTTAGTTTTGTCTTTGCCCGGTTTCGGAACAGGGAGAATAATTGCGTGTTTCCATGATTGAGGTACAATGGAATTCTGAAATAAATGCTGGAAATAGCTTAGAACAGCAGTTCGTTGACTATCGTTCAGGTACTTTAGTAAAATTGCATTAATCTGATGTGCTCCTTGGGTAATATTTTTAGCATATTTTATAGCTCTGTTTAATTCCGAAATATGGAGACGTTTTTTAAGAAGGTCGTTTTCTTTATTGAGAAAATCTAGGGGAAGTGGTTCGAGAGAACATTTATTGGATGCAAAATAGTTTGCAAAAAGTTGAGCTTGATTTTGAGGTTGAGTTACATATTTATTATGGTACTGGAGAAGATTTAAAAATGGTTCTGTATTCTTGTTCATTGTAAGTTTTCTGAGAAGGCTATAGAAAATTTTAGTAATAGGCACTTTATTAGATATTTCATCCCAATACTTTGCTTTCTCTTAATTAATACGACATCTTAGTTTGCTCGAATAATATTTATATTTTATCCATAATTGGGGTGAAATATCGTTTAAAGTCTTTTTGTGGAAAATTTTTTTGAGTCTGTATAGATTATTGCAGGTGCTGTTCCACCAAGGAGGAAAGGACTTATTGGATAATTGCATTTTTATGGTATTCTTTAGAATTTTTTCTGAGATTGTATCCGTGAGTTTTCAAATTTGTTTTCTGGTTTTTTTCCTAATGATGATTGTACTTGTTTCATTATTAAGTGCCAGTCTGTTTTATTAGAGATTCGCTTATTCTGACGTTGTAGAAATAGTTCCGTGATTATGGGATAGTGATCGCTATCGAAAGAACATTCCGATACATAAGTATTAGTGTTTCCGGATAAGTTTGCAGAGAAGAGGGTGAGATCAATCAGAGTAGATGAGCTTATATTATCTCTGTGAGTTGGGATAGTAGTTTTGAGAAGGATAAAATTGGAATCAGTTAACCAATTTATAAAATCTGTACTATGAGACGAAATATGTTTCGAACCCCACATCGGGTAATGCAGGTTAAAATCTGTAAAAATTAAGATAGGATCTATTAAGGATTCCAAGTAGGATTTGATTGATGAAATATTGAGTCTCCTAGGAGGGTATAAGTTTATTATGTTAAAGGATATATTCTTAATATATATTTATATAATTAGCATTTCAATATCTGGCGATTGTACTATTGGAGAAGCGATGAGAAGAGCAGAAATTGTTACAGGAACTGCTATTAGCAATCCTCGTCCTGATCTGTCGAGTCTGTCTTGCCTAAAAATTATTTCCCTGGAAGGTGACCCGTAGTGCACTATGTGCGGAGTGGGGGGTTGGTCTCTCGAATTATGTCCCTGGAAGGTGAAATTTGTCGCCAGGATTCAAAAATGTTTCCTGGAAGATCCAAACGTCAGTTTTGCTGAAGGGAGGAATATGGAACCAAATATTTTTGTTTTTGACGCTTCTACAATTCCATTGCAGAAAAAACATTAAAGAGAAAAGGGGAAAGGCTATATACGAAAATTCTCTCCTCCCCTGGAAGGATAGAAAAAAAAATTACCACATAAAAAAATAAATATTATAAACTTTATTTAAACAGATCATCCAATGTTGATTTCATTTGATGCATTCTGCAGGTTATTTGATGCACTCGGTATGGGAACGCAAAAGTTCTGATGCAATTTATTTGAGGACTTTTTTCGACTAGGAGATGTAGATTTTCCCCCTGTTTCAAACACATTGTACAGTTATACAAACATGGTTTCCTTCATTTTCTGGACATTTTCCATGATGACTATAGTTTGTTGTTCTAATGCATCCTGGAAAGATGTAACAATGCTTTCTAATTTTTTTAAAAGTTTTTCCGAATTTCACTTGGTGTGTGTGTGTAATCAAATTTTCGATCGTTAATTTAACCAACTTCCCATCAAGCTAGAGCTTTGAAATTTTGGGAATCGTTCGTACTCGCCTAACAATGCAATATTTAGACATTTGCGACAAGTTTTAACTAATATTTTCTTTAATAATGCAGTTTAGCCCAAACACTTGGCGCGATTTCAAAAATTGGCGGTTTTTTTTTTTTTTTTTTTTGCTGAGCGTTAAATCCGTGAAACGGAACAGGGTAGCCACATTTGGCAAAATACTGCCAAATAATTCTTGTCGCCAAGGGTGGTTGCGTTAAACTGCATTCCAACCATTAATTTACCGGATGAATTAATTAATTTTAGTTAGTTTTTATGTATTTCACTTGGCGTGTGTCTGTCTGTGTGCGTATCAGTGTGTCATCAAATTTTCTATCATTAATTTAACCAACTTCCCATCAAGTTGTTACAGCTCTGAAATTTTGGGAACCGTTCTTACTTGCCTAACAATGCAATATTTAGATATTTGTGACAAGTTTCAAATAACAATTTCTTTAATAATGCAGTTTAGCTCAACCACTTGGGCGATTTCAAAAACTGCCAAACTTGGCGGTTTATTTATTTTTTTTTTTGGCTGAATGTTAAATCTACGAAGCGGACCAGAGTAGCCACATTTGGCAAAATACCGCCAAATAATTCCTGTCATCAAGAGTGGTTGGACTTAACTGCATTCCAACCATTTAATTTCCCGGATGAATTAATTAATTTTAATGTTTTTATCAGTGTGACATCACATTTTCTATCAATTATTTAACTAACTTCCCATCAAGCTTTAGCTCTGAAATTTCGGGAACCATTCTTACTCACCTAACAAAGCAATATTTAGATATTTGAGACCAGTTTTAACTAATATTTCAATAATTTTCTTTAATAAACTTTGCCATCATATAAAAACGTTGTTTTTAAAAACGTTGTTCTTAATATTTTGGTCTGGAGGGTTTGTTTTTAAAGTTTTGGAATAGCTGTCCGAAGATTTTTCCTGGTATTTCCTCCATGCTTCTCTTTAGGTTAGATGGTTTTTGCCTTTATATTTCATGATCTGCTTTTATTTAATGAAAACAGGACATAAAGGTGAATTAGCGGGATGGTCTCGTTCGCAGTTAGTGCATGTAACAAAAGTGGTCCAAGAACCAGTGTGTGATATGCCGCAATTAACACAGATGATGGGGGATTGACAAAATCGAGAGATGTGATAAAATCTGAAGCATCTATTGCATTGTCTGGGTTTATCTATGAAAATTTGGATGCGATGGTTAATAAACCAGAGTTTGATATTTTCAGGTAAATCAGTACCAAGGATGGTGATTAGTACTGGGGAAATCTCCTGATTGCTTCCGCTTTTCAAAAAGCGACGCATTTCTACTATTTCAATATTATTCGTACTCTGGATATCTGTTGCCAAATCTGTTAGTGGTACATTAGTAGGAATTTCATAGATTAGGAATAGAGAAGCGAATCCTTCCCAAACGATAGTGGACTTCATAAGTATGTTTAATATTTGTTCTATTGCGAAGATTTGTGCTACGTATGCAGTATTAGATGTACTTAATTTTATTTTACCGTTTCGTGTGAAAGACATGTTTGAAATTTTTTCATACTTAGGAATTTTCCCTTTTATCTCTGCATGTAGTTAATGTGGATTAAATTTAAAAATTGGAGATGCCTTTTGTTTATTTTCCAGAAAAATTGTAAATTATGCTATTTTCCTACTTCCCGCCCATATTAGGAGCTCTTGGTCACTTTTAGGGCTCCGAAAGTATTTAGAGTTATCAAAATTCATCACGTCATTCATTGTGGGATTATTGTCCAAATCCCTCACTCTGAATATGGAATGACTCAGCTTGATTCACCTCCAGATTTTCGAAATAAAAAAATAGATAAATTGGTTGACTTACCAAGTCCAAAGAAATAAAGATAAATATAAAACACTTCCTTCTTACTCTGTGCTGGAGAGAGGAAAAAATGACTAAAAAATATAGTTAAGAGATAGATTCTCCTCCTTATTTCTTCAGTTCTCCTCCAAAAACCAAATCAAACCTATTTACCATTAAAATGTATCCTGAAAGTTGTTCTAGATGACAACAGTAGGAGGCTGCTATCATGAGGCAAAACCAATCCCTTTAATCTCTTCTAGCAGAATAACACCAAGTGAAGATTCATCTTGCTGATCAAGACAAAATTGCATTTGTGTATCCATTCGGAAAACGCATCATTTCTTAAGAATGCCATTCGGTCCAAGGAATGCTCCTGCAACGTTTTAGAGGATTATTGACCGTTTCCGCAATGGACTTGAAAACATCATAGCACTTACTTGTCTCGACGATATTATTTTATCGAAGTCATTCGAGAAAGGCTGTTTCTGAAAATCTCCAGGCACATCTCCAGGCTGTTTCCGAAAAATTGTTGTACTTCAAATTTCAAGCAAACAGAGAGAAGTACAAGTACTTGAGATTTTGGTTCTTACGAGATTGAATAGCTGTTGATTCCGAAAAAGTTTCCACTATCCAAAGCATTCAATTTCCCAAAAATGTTAAGGAAGTTCAAACCGTTCTTCAAACTTGTTCCTGGTTTGAAAGATTCATTCAAAATATTGCAGAAAAATCACGTCCTCTAAGTGATCTAACAAAAAAAAAGTTCAGTGAGAATGGGACTTCAAACTGCAAGAAGCATTTGAAACAATCAAAAACTATCTTATAACACCTCCCGTGTTAAAACAAGCCGATGATACAAAATCATATATTATTTGCACAGATGCGAGTAATTACGTTCTTGGAATAGTTTTACTTCAAAGGAATATCCTATCGAATACGCCAGTAGAATGCTTTCTCAGGCAGAGCGCAAATATTCCACAATAGAGAATAAGGCTCTCGCTGTCATATGGTCTCTCTAAAAATTTCTTGGCTATGTGGAAAGAACAGAAGTAATTGTGGCTTCCGACCACCAACCTCTAAGATAATTTTTCAACCTAAAGTCTCCAACTAGACGACTTGCTAGATGGGCACTTGAAATTAAATCTTTCAATTTGGAAGTACAGTAAATCCCTGGGGAGGAAAATGTTATTACAGACATGCTCTCCCTCCCTGCCTGCGAAGAGGAAGACTCTCCTTGCGAGGTCTTCAACATAGTTGTAACTGACATGCACGTCAGAAGCACAAATGACAAGCTCGAATCCCAGATAAGAGATACAATTTGAGAAAAATAATAGTTTCGAATCTGTACAAAACACTGAAGAGTATTCTAACTGAACTGAACGAGGATTTTTGATGAATCAAGGTGTTCTCTACCGATAAGTACCAGATACTGATTCGGAAGAATCCAAGTTAGTCATATCATTTCATGAGCGTGAATCCATCATGCAAAAGCACCATAATGATCCAATGGCTGAGCACTATAGAGAGGAAGGAACATTCCAGTAAATAGCAAGACGTTACAACTGGACGGTATGAAAAAATATATCTTTGATTATTAAAGAACTATCCTGAATGCAACCACTACAAGGCTATCAACCAAATGACAACTAATTGAGGACTTGACACTGCTACTTGAGATCATATCTATAGACTTGTTTGGATCGCTGCCACGAACGGAAACAAGCAAACAATGGATCTTCACTGTCGAAGGCTGTGCTACAAGGTGGGTTGAATAATTCCCAGTTGCTCATGTCACTGCACGGGACTGTGCCTCGTCTTTAATAGAAGAAGTGTTCATGAGTCGTGGGATACCCAGAATAATAATCAAAGACAATGGACAATTTATTAGCTCCATACTTCAACAGGTTTGCTGCACTCCTAACACCAATCAAAACTTAACTCCAGCTTACTTTCCACAATCAAATCCGGTAAAATTGAAAAATAGGAATCTAAAACATTGTCTCGCAATCCTGGTAGGTGACGACCATGAAAATTGGTATTCAAAACTCCCAGTTAAGTTTCGCTATGAATACGGACATTTGTGATATTACGCATCTTACACCCGCGTTCCTACAGTTTGGAAGAGAATTGCGGACTATCGACGATGTCGTGCAAGATTTCACGACTGTTGTTGTAAATGATAACTTTGAAACGGAAATCACTCTTTACCTTAAAAGACTTGCAACTACCACGAAAGATATAAGGAATGAACAGAAATGAAACAAGGTCTAAGGAAATAGCAATATGACAAGAAAAGACGACATATATTCTATTCTCCTGGTGAAAAAGTATGGGTCACTTTACATTCCATTAGTCAGACAAAAACCAAAAAGACTTCGAAATTCACGCCAAGGTGTGACGGCCTATACTTGATCCTCACTCAGACATCGCCGACTTCCCATATCATTGCAAGTCTTGACAAAACGACGGATCCAATAGCTACTCGCCATACATCTGCACTCACACCCTTCAGAACTACGGACACTATTCTAGTTGTCCCGCTCAGAAAAACACAACGTGTAAACCAAGAACATTTGCGTACTTAGGATGCTGGTTCAAAGTCAGATCTCCTTGTCCAAAGAACTAAACAGCCTTTTAGAGCCAATGTTACCAGTTCTTACACCTTTCTGGGGATAGAGAGGAAGATTGTAACTCCCCTTATTGACTGAACTATAAGCTGCATGTTTCAAGTAACGGATGAGCCCTCTGATGACCAGGAAATACGAAGAGAAATACCTCAATCTAGACCAATGGATCCCAAAGTGGTCCCTACGGACCCCAGGGGTCCTTGATATCATTCAGGGGGTCCCTGAACAACGCCAGGAGGTCCGTGCAAGGTTTAATATAAAATAATAAAATTGTGATCCATTTTTATTTTTATGGAAATTTAAATTTTTAACAATAAATAAAATAGAAGCGATTTTTACGTCCCGAGTAAAATATAAATATAGATGAGTGTTTAAAATGCAGGATGTTACTTAAGTACTGAGCGTTATGTAATACCTTTTGCAAATGAACATTGACAAAACTTATTTCCACAGATTTGTCACTTGAAGTAACAATGGTGTGCATAACTTGTTAAATGTTATTACCAAAACTTAGTTATTGTTCAATTTACTTCAATAAATTGAAGCTTTTAATTTCCATCAACACGCTAACAACAATGAAACAACAAAATAATAACGAAATAACAAAAAAACTGAGATAATCCCTCAAAAACGAAAATAAAAAAAATTCACTAACACACGACAATAATTTAATAGTTCTAGATGGCTCCAGCTACTTAAGTTAATAACAAGCATGGCATGGTGTGAGACAGACGGCCGAAAACAGATTTATACAGGAACGCAATAACGCCGCTACATGCACTAATTTGTCTACAATATAAACATAAACTAAAAGAGAGTCGTACATCTAATTAGCAACTTAGTTCTATGTTATACTGATAAGAAAGTGTATAAACAAATTCTCCCAGTCGTAGACTAAAAGAAGTTTTGCATTGTTACGCAGAGAGAGATAGAAGTGTATTTGAATAAAATTGATCTCTTTTGAAAACATTATATATCACATTTTTACTATAGTTACTAACGTTAAGAGATTAGTTATAGTACTAACAATATAGATATCCCTTAACGTTAGTTTTGTTATAGTTGCATTTTTTTTGTATTGTTACGCAGAGAGTGTACTTTTGGTATGTAAGTGTATTTGAATAAAAGGGATCTCTATTGAAGAAAATTATTTATTGTATTTTTCAATATAGTAATTCCTTATTACTATATTGAAAAAATAATCCCTACATACACTCTATAATAAAAAAAGCACCAATAAGTTGCCCGATTGTAATGAAATTTTGTATTCATAGACATTTGGACCGAACATGCAAATGATTAAAATTTGGTATCTAATGTATGAATAGCGGGAGTTACAGCGCATCGGAACTGCGCACTCAGCAGGTGTATATAAGTAGCAATTCTCAATCTGATGGTCAAATTTTCTGTTGCATTGTGATTTAGGATACCTTTCAACGACTGAAAAAAATGCCTCGCCCATGATTCGAGCTCATGACGAGCAACATGTCAGAGTTTGAAAGAGATAGTATCATTGGACTAAAAGAGGCAGGTTGGGCAAATCGGAGAATCACTCGTCTTATGGGTCGAAGCGATTAGACGATGCTGGTAAGAATGGGTGGACAATGGCAGATTTCAGCGTCATAATGATAGCGGTCGACCTAGGGCCATAGCAGATCGGGTGGACAGAATTATAGTCACATCAACTGTCATAGCGCCTGATTCGTCGTTATCAACCATCGGACGAAAGACCCACACACGAGTGTCCCCCACGACTATTCACAGACAGCTGATAGAGCGAAATTTACGCTCGTACCGACCGCTACGCATCTTGACACTCACGTCTGCACACTGTCGAACCACATTACATTGGTGCTTGGCTCGATCAAGTTGGAATGATGCTGACTGAGGGCGTATAGTGTTTAGTGACGAATCCCGCTTCCAACTATGTCCTGACGATCATTGAAGGTGTATCTGGAGACGCCCAGGGTAGCGTGGCGATCCTGCTTCAACAATTGCACGCCACACAGGCCCTCAACCAGGAGTTATGGTCTTATTTGTCAGGAGTTATGGCCATTTCCCATGATAGCCGGACCCCTTTAGTCGTCGTTAGAGGCACACTTACAGCACAATGGTACGACGACGATATTCTGAGACCTGTTTTGCTACCGTTCCTCTTGCAGTACCCTGGCCTTACTTTTCAGCAAGATAATGACAGACCATATGCGGCATGTGTTGCTATGAACTGTCTTACAGCTTGTGAAACACTTCCTTGTTCATCCATATCTCTCTTCAATCGAGTATGTTTGGGATATGATGGGAAGGCGTCTGCCTCCACAAGGGAACGTTGATGACGCAGCCCGACAATAGGAAGAAATTTGGCAAGAAATACAGCAGGAGACCATCAGGGAGCTTTATCACTCTATGCCACGTCGTGTGGCAGCTTGCATCCAGGCTAGAGGTGGGTCAACATCTTATTGAGCTCATTAATTTACTTTGTAACTCAGAAATAAATCATTCAATTTTTTTTTGAAATTTTAATCATTTTCTATTCTGTACATCATTTTCCTATCCGCCAATTTTTGCCTCCATCGGACTATTCCTTCTTAGTGCGTCGGTTTTTTTTTCTTTGTTATAGAGTGTATATTGAAATATTAAAAAAAAAAGTAATCTCTTAACGTTAGTTAAGGGTTTACTTTTTTTTTTATTAAAAACTTAGGAAGAGATCGTAAGTTTTATATATATATATATATATATATATATATAATGCAGATGTTTTTCGAAAGAAGTTAATTATTGAGAATTATATTTTATTCAAAAATTATATGAAATTTTATCCTTACGTCAAATAATTAATTCAAAGGGGCTTTACTGCAGCATTCCATTGAAAATAATAATTAACAGTGGTTTGCTGCTGATAAAACATTTGTTATACAAATTTTCTTAAAATTCTTTTTTGCCCTTTGTAACAGATAATAGTATGATGAGCCGAAGAAAAATGCCGACAATACAGTGTTAAATATTTGAAGTATAGCTTTATTTCATCACCAGGAAACAGTACTTTACCTATATTGCAGAACATAAAGAAACAGTACTTTAGGTGTCTTCTATGTAATAAAACTATGTCAAATGATTCAATGAAACCTTCCAAGCTTAAGGAATATTTAATAAAAATCTATAGTGACAAAAAAGATAAGAATTTAATTTTTTTTTAAACAGTCCAAGAAAAATATTTGAAAACACCGTAACTGCAACAACTCATAGGGACAGCATCTAATCGACATGACGATGGACTGTGTGCTTTTTATAACATGTCTTTATTGATAGCAAAGTCCGGAAATCCATATATTATTGGTGAAGAACTTATTTTACCAGCTGTAAGTGAGGTATAAATACAGTACAAAGAAGGATTGACAAAATGGCTCAGTGCGTAGAAAATTCTTTATGTGTATACTTAAAAACATCTGAATTTTCTATACAGCTTGACGAGTCCACTTTACCAAGAAAGGAAGCTTTACTTTTAGATTATGTAAGATTTGTAAAAGAAATTTTTTGCCAAGAATTGTTATTTGATAGATGTTTGGAAACCGATACGAAAGGTGAAACGTTATTCAATGAATTAAAAAGATTCTTGGATGTAAAAGCTATACCTTTGACTAATATAATTTCTGTTGTTATTGAAGGTGCTCCAGCAATTGTACGAAGATACCGAGGCTTTCCGACACACTGAAAACAAGCTGTACCGAATTTATTTTCAGTACATTGTGTCATTCATCGACATTATTTAGTCACAAAAATTCTTTGTGAACGTTTGCGTGGATCACTATATTATTCCATTAGAGCAGTTAATAAAATCAGAAGGAATACCTTTAATGAGAGATTATTTGCTCAACTTTGTTTAGAAAATGATGAAGACTATAATCGTTTGCTATTCGCATTGCTCTTAAACAGCTAACTTGCCATTTGTGTAAAATTAAAAATGTAGAACTACTGTCAGATACACAAGCTACCAATCAATCCATCAGTTCCATTCAAGCTCCACAATCAAAAGAAATTTCCCAGTGTCAACATCTGCTAATTTTGTTGAGGTCTCATCAAAAGCGTATTGTTTTGCAGTGGATCCCAGGCTATTGCAATTTATATGGTAATGAGCAAGCAGGATTCCTTGCCGAAAGGGGTGCTATGCTGATCCATAATACAAAACGAGAAAGTTCTTTTCTCAGCGTAAACTATTTATCAAATAAATCATGTGGTCGACTGAGCTCTTATCTAAAATAAAAACAAATAGATATATCTGATAAACCTAGATGGAGGCAGTGGCTGCTTTTCATCTATTATAATTGCTTTGCTGCCAATCTGCATCGCATTGGTATTCTTACCGAGGCTGCCTGTCCCCTGTGTGACAAAAGAAATGAGCTTATGGACAAATACCACTTGCGTACCAGAGGAACTCTCCACGGAAATACGGAATCATCGAGATATTGGGAGGCGAGAGGACTTTCGGGACGATAACCTCAAATCTAAATAATCCTAGCCATTGCGGGGGGAAATCGTTTACTACTTCACACATAAGTTGTGAAATTATAAGTAGTATATCGCATCTAAAGGTGCATTTTTAAATCGATTTTATGCGCTCTTTGATTTAATGTTGGAATTCCTGGAAAGCTAAGACAATTATTTGCGACACACTTTAATTAATTCAAAAAAGGACATATCTTATATAACTGATATGTTTGCCAAATTTAATGAAACTAATTTGAAATTACAAGGTGACCAATTAAATTTAATCAAAACTAAAAGCGTAATACCTGCGTTTGTTGCAAAACTTTTTCTATACAAATATAACTTGGGAAGAGGAGAATGTTCTCAGTTTCCAAATCTTTCGAAATTGCAAAATAGAGATAAAGATTTACTTGCTTACTATCAATATATAACGGCTCTTCATACAGACCTGAATCAAAGATTTGAAGACATTCTTCACTTGTATATTCCCGACTGGGTGTTGAACCCTTTTGCGCTAGACAAACTCAGATGAAAATACAGATGAATTCATACTAATACAGGAGCAGCTTATTGAAATATCCACAAATGAGGAATTTAAACCAGTTTGAACAAGGATACCACAAATGGTTACAAACACAGATCCCAATTTTATATTCTGCATTATGAGTTATTGTATAAAAGTTGTTGACTGCTTTTCCGTCTTCCTATTTGGCAGAACGTGGATTCAGTGCCGTTATGAAACTCATCACAAAATAATTCGAGATAAAAACCAACGTTTTTATATGGTGGCAAAGTTTATTAAAATTTTTTTTTTGAAATATTAGTTACAATTAGTCGTAAATGTCTAAATATTGCATTGTTAGGCGAGTAAGGATGATTCCCAAGGTTTCAGAGCTCTAGCTTGATGGGAAGTTGGTTAAATTAACGATCGACAAT
Source organism: Nephila pilipes (assembly GCA_019974015.1). Classification (NCBI taxonomy): domain Eukaryota; kingdom Metazoa; phylum Arthropoda; class Arachnida; order Araneae; family Nephilidae; genus Nephila; species Nephila pilipes. The sequence continues at coordinate 43,296 of BMAW01041170.1, read as the reverse complement.
TTGATGACACACCGATACACACACAGACAGACACACACCAAGTGAAATACATAAAAACGTAAAACTAACTAAAATTAATTAATTTATCTGGGAAATGGTTGGATTACAGTTTAGCCCAACTATCCTAGGTGACAGGAATTATTTGGCGGTATTTTGCCAAATGTGGCTACCCAGGTCCACTTCGCGGACTTAACGTTCAGCCAAAAAAAAAAAACGCCAAGTTTGGTAACTTTTGAAATCGCGCCAAGTGGTTAGGTTAAACTGCATTATTAAAAAAAACTATTGAAATATTAGTTAAAACTAGACACAAATATCTAAATATTGCATTGTCAGGTGAGTACGAACGATTCCCAAAATTTCAGAGCTCTAGGTTGAAGGGAAGTTGGTTAAATTAACGATCGAAAATTTGATGACACACTGATGCACACACAAACACACCAAGTGAAATGTATAAAAATGTTTTAAAAAAGAAACTGACTAGAAATTAGTGCTCGTGGGGATTTGCTGTTGCTCTTCACAAACATTGAGCCGGACATTAATACCACTCATAACATCTCATCAAGTTCATCCAAGAGTCATTAATTTTATTTTAAACAAAAGCTACAATTCAATAAATACTTCTTCAACAAAATGTTTTTTTTTAAATTTGTAATTTTTATACTATGCATTTATGTAACTTCGGGATCCGTGGGCTAGTTTTGATTATAAAAAGGGGTCCATGGCTTAAAAAAGTTTGGGCAACCACTGGTCTAGACCAAGGAAGGCTAGACGTGCGCATATGCTGAAACCTTTTATTACATACAATATTTCGTAATTATGCGTGTAACTGTCCATGTGTAATCAAAACTTACTGATAAAATAATGTTACACTAACGGGTAAATTTTTTTCTGAAAACGATTTGACCCCTCACCGTAACTGGTTTCCCAATAGCCTCCGACATTGACGCCCAATGGCTCTCACAAAGGTAAATTTTTGAAATGTTAAATGCATTTAAATTATTTTACTTTGAAAATACTTTCAGGTTACCCATATGCCAAAGGATATACTCAACAAAATTGTTAGTTTAAATTTAAATATTAAAAAAAACTTTCCTTTAATTCGCAAATTTACTGGAAGGCAAAATTTTCCTCCTTCATGAAATAAAAATTTAAAGTTTAATTAAAAAAAATACTTTTAAAATCCTTGCAAAAATGTATGTAGTTTCTTCTGAATAATTCTCTAAACCATTTAAAAAAAATTAATTAAATAGAGATTACATGCATGCATGCTAGTTCCTTCTTAAAATAACAAATCTTACATATTTTAAGAAATTGTAATGAAAGTAAATGAAATAAAAATTAAAAGGCGTTACACTTATCAAATAAAAAAGGTTTTCAACAATTAAATTTGTATACGAAAACTAGTGTAAGTGACGCATTAATTGAAAACTAAAATAATTTTAATATAAATGTTTCAACATAAGTTTAATTAAAAGCTGTCAGTAAATGCAAACATTCCAATTTTAAATTTTTTGCTCTTTACATTTCATTTTTATTTGCATTCAATGACGAATTATGCCAATTCATTTTTTAAAAATAAATTATTCAAACAATGAAAATTGCATCGGTAAAGAAAAAGTGAAAGGTAAGTGTTCTGCCACGTATTTGTACGTCATTTTCCAGCCCCTCGAATATATTATTTTACTTTTCAAAATCTTCGGTTGAATTTTGAGCAATGATTAAAACTGGCCGGATACTCCTTTGCACTTTCTATAGAATAGTTTGAGGATCTCTTCTCCTTTTGAACTTGCCTATTCAGAAAAGCTAAACTATGTTCTATCTTGCGCATAAGTCTAGCAATTTTAAATTATTAGAATATAGACAAATAATGAAGTGGGGTTTCTAGAAGTATGTAGGGTGTTTCACTTCAACCGCTTTCCTGAGGAACCGGGTTCATTTTCAGAATCAATAGATCTTTTATCTCCTCTATTTGTCATCAAAATAGTTTCCTCAATCGTCTCATCTCGGGTCTCTTCCTCTCTAAAAGTATTAAGGAGTTCCGTCATTAAAATATGTAACCTCTCCTTTCTCAAATCTTCATTTAAACCACAACAGTTTTCTTCAATCTTTTTTTGGTATTCGATCACCATTTCTTCATCTGTTAAACACCAACGCAGAGGTATTAAAAATCTAACCATCGATTCGTATATTAACTCATTGGTAATCATAGAAACAACATTTGACGAAAATATGGTGTCTTTTTTGAACTTTTTTATTTCATCAGGTGATAACTCAAACCATTTATACAAAAGCTCCACATTTTCCCACTCTTGTACTAAAAATAGTAGGAAACGATGAATACTAAGGCCTACATAAGAAAATAGTTCCTTTTTAAAATGTCTTATTTTTTCCTCCGTATGAAAGGTCCAGATTAAAATTGTATCCATCAGCCCCCAATCACATTCTTCTAACAAATTACTAAAAGCAATTTTTAAAAACTGCATCTTCTTATCCAATGGTATACAAAAATGGATGATGCGGTCCACTTTAATAAATTCCGATTGACGCCAAAGTTCCGTACATGTACGTAAGCCGCTGCATTTTGATGTAATTAGTTCAAATTTGTATTGAGTTTTTTCTTCCACCAAATCCAAGGACCAATTGATTAGATCTTCCACCAACCCTTCACGATTCTCTTTTAATACATTCAAACAGAGCTCATGACCACACTTCGACTGGATAAATTCCTGTTTAAAACTTCGAATTTCCTCTTTCGGCAAGCATTCCTCTAACAACCAATTCACGAAAGACCAATTTTCTTTTTGTATTAATACGGAGCAAATCTTTTCTCCCTCTGAAGAGCGCATCATCGCTCTTCTCTGTTCTTGTGGTTGGTAACAAAAAATACGTTTAAATAAGGTCCCTTCGTTTCCCTGGCAGGGAGATTTTCTTATCAATCCAGATAATAGTACAGCACCATCATTTAACAAATAATAATCCCAATCTGCTTCGTAATTGAGAAACAAATACCGTTTATACTCTTCAGGAGTCTCTTCCCATAACATCTCCAACAGACTTCGATAATCGTAATAATGCATTTCATTTTTATCAAGTGCTGCAAAGGCATAACCTTCCATACCGAAATTTTCTACGTTGAAGTTTTTTATGTTGAACTTTTCTGTGTTGAAGCTTTCTGTGTACTTACTCGCTAAGGTTAATAAGCATCTTACATACTGATTCTTAGGCATTATTCCCCACAATCGGCTTATCGTTGGTATAAAATCGTCTTGATGCGGCCAATACAAAAAACATTTTACAACAGAATCACAATAGCTATTCTGAAAGGCTTGCTTAAAAAAAGTCAGCTGCTGTTCTTCATCCATCTGTGACAGAAAGAAAGACATCAGATCACTATAATAAGAAGGTAAATTGAAACCGCTGATAGAATCAATGGATTCTTTCAACGGGAAATCATTCGATACGAATCGTTCTCGCCAGTCTCTATACCACGGTAATTTATATCTAAGACATCGCAATGTTTTTACAGACTGCAATGCCATTTCGATCATTTTCTCTTGTTGCAAGTGTGTTTCTAACATTTTCCAACATGACATCAGGGCAGCTCGATTTCCATCCAGCACTGCTAGATGCGCAGCCTCAATCCATTGATAGTCGTTTCGCAGGGCTGATTTTCCCTCCAGATGTTCCACCATCTGATGCGACCATAATAAAACATTCCGAGAAAGATAAGGAGGGTTAAAACCACTTAAAAGCCTTTGCCTTTCATCACAGGTTAACCCCATCCACAACCGAGGAATGTGCACATGCAGACAATATACACAGGCGATATAATAACGTTGCAAAATCGTCAAACGATCATCTTTCAGAAATCGCTCCGCTAGCTTCTTCTCATTTAACCGACCGACTTTCGTCAAATCCTCATTTGTAAGAACATCCATTAAAAAATAACGCGACATTCCAAATAAAACTTCTTGTCGCCGGCTATAACTTAAATACTCCAGGGCGATGCGGTTGATCCAGGCTTGAACCCCTCGCTTTAAGAGATGAGGTATGTCTTCAGTCAATCTTTGACACTGCTCGCCAATAGCTGACTCCCATTGCTCTATCATATGATCAGCCCGCACTTTGCAAGATTTCCTGAAATCGTTAAGAGACTGGGCGTCTTTTTGCGCCTCGATCCATGTTGATAATATTTTTGTATCAGTTATGAAAGGAGCAGATGAATATTCATGAACAAAAGCGCCGTACGTCGGTTTTTCTAAAAGCAATGCTACTTCCTTAAAACCATTGTCTTGACATAAGTTGATCGCAACTTGAGCTGAAGCACTCTCTTTCAACGAAGAAATTTTCCTCGAGTAAATCATGTTGTTCCTCCAACGGTTGAGTGTATAATGAGGTGGATATACAGCCTAAAATAAAAAAGAAATTTTAAATAAGTTGTAATGGAAAAAAGTTTGGTTTAAAAATTAGTATAGTCACAAACATACTTTTATATTACACCGGTTTAACAAACACAGTAACCTCAGTGAAAAAAACTAGAAATTTAAATCAGAAAAAAAAAAAAAAAAATTCAAAAAGTGCTTATTCCTATTTGCACGAATTCATCTATTCTCTAGTCTAAAACTTCTCGAAAATTGAATTATAAAATAGGCAAATATCTCTGCGTAAATAGACCTGTTAATGATGTTTAAGTTTCATTGCAAAGAGGAAACAGCACACAAAAATGGAAAAGACTACTGAATTGCACTGAGCTGTAAATAGTTTTTGGAAAGAATTCAACAGGAAACGGGGAAAATATCTTATTTAATTATATTACGGTTACTTTTCGAAAATAATTTCTTAAATTGATTAGCTATGGTAGATTTATGTGTCTTTTACAACACCTTGTGTTCCTTCATCTGCTTATCTTTTACACGACAGAGGAAAGGTTAACAGAGTTAGCTTTATTAATTCAACAAATTAAAAGTGTGTTATAATAAAATAATAATAAGGAATAAAATTTTTAAAAATAAAGTAATCACACAGAAAAAAATTCCGTTTTTTCACTATCTTGAAAACATTTTATTCCATTCAATTACTATACTGTGCTAATTAATTGAGGCAATTTTTTCATTTTGGTAGATGTGTCTGAAACCACTTCAAACCGATTTTATCTGCTTAGACTGAATGGGAACCACCTAAAACCGGATTTTTTTTTTTTTTTTTTTTGCTTAGAGTGTGTGTGACTGATCGATCTAACAGGTTTTAGCGTAAAAGTAAACTATTCTTCAGTTGTAAGCCTTGGAGTGAGGCAGTTAGTAGTTAATGTTTGCGCTCTCTTTCACGCGTTCGAAAATGGATATAGCTCCAAAGAAGCGTGCTAAAATTATAGTTCTTAAAGATCATACTTCTATGACAGTTACAGAAATAGCTTCAGCAGTTGGTGTACGCATATCAAGTGTTTCAAGAATCCCAACTCTATTCAAAGAATGCGGATCAGCTTCTTCAAAAAGGAAAGGAAAATGTGGGAATAAGCAGAAAAACTACTGCAAAAACTGATAAATTTCTAATAAGAAATAGCAAAATTAATCCAAGGTAAACAAGCTCAGACCTTAAAGGGGATTTATTGGCATCTGGTTTTGATGTGAGTAGTTCAAATGTACGGCGTAGGTTTCTGGACGCTGGCCGTAAGACAAGGAGACCAACGAAAAAACAATTTTTAACTCCTAACATGAAGAAAAATTGTTTAGCATAGGCAAAAAAAAGTACATATCATGGACTGCAGACGACTAGAAGAAAGTAGTTTTCAGTGATGAAACTCATTTATTTGTTCAGGGATACATTTCAGATGGTCAGAGACAAAGAGATTGTGAACCTTCGAGACATTCCCATATCCAACATACATGTAAAACATCCGTTGAAGCAGATGTTTAGGGTGGTTTTTCACGACAAATGGCATTGAAAGCATAGTTCCTGTTCAAGGCATGATGAATTCGACTAAATTCATTGAAATAGTACGGCATAAGATTGTTTCATTCAAGAAAACCCTTAACGGAACATTTCAACATGACTTGGTTCCTTGTCACAATTTAAAGTAAAAAAAAAAAAAAAATTAACTGGTAAAGACTTTTATGCTGGAAAATTAAATTAAAGTGCTTGATTTGTCTGGAAATTCACCAGACCTAAATCTCATTGAGAACTTGTGGAATATTGTGAAGAGGCATTTAGGTAAGATGGATTGTACAGGAAAGAACGCATAATAAACAATGCAATTCAAGTGTGTTTTTATGATGAACTCAAGAGCATGAGTACTAATCTAGTGAAGACAGTGCCAAAGCGTCAGCAAGAGGTCATTTCTGCTAAGAGGACATAAGTCACACTAGAAAATGTATTAAACGTATAGAAAGAATAAAAGCATAGTTTCTAAAAAAGAGCGATTTTTTTACTTTGTTCCAATTAATTTGCACAGATATATAAGAGCAATAATCGATCTTTAAAAAGCAGGAAACTCCGTGCGATTAAAATAACTTGGAAATTCGTGGGAGGGTATGTCGGCGGGAACCTTAATCTTGTGGAAATTTATAAGTTTTGTTGACCAAGCAAGACATATGCACATCCTTTGTGATGCCTGCTGAGCATGTACTAATCAAAATGGTATAGGGATTAAAGCTATTTATGTAGCTTTATTTAGCTGTAGTAGTATCAATACTTATTTTTAATAAGGAGAGATCTTGTATAAAATACATTCAAAACTATTTCATGAAACATACGTGGGATGATTTTTAGTATTAATTTTTCTGCGCATTCGTGCGAGTACAGCCCGGGGGGGGGGGGGGCAATGGATTAAATTCACCGAATCACGTGATATGTATCATAAATAAACCGGCGTGATCTGTGTTTACATAGGATTTCCTTGTATGCAAGTTGTACATATATAGTATATCCACACTTTATTTCGATTAATGTATTTAATATCATATTTCTTACATTATTCAGTTATTTACATTCGGCAGGAAATAATATAAGTATAATTTTGTGTGTCTATAGTCTCATTGTCGTTTAATAGTTAAAATAACGCTCGGTAAGCTAAGCCTATTTAAACTTGCTTCCGGCGTTTGTTTGTATACTTCCGATATAAGCTTTAGATTATTTTCTGCTTTAAAAAGATACATTTTCGAACTGCTAATAGCCATTGACTTAATTTCACATTTTTGTTTTGATAAAGCTTATTTCATATTTCAAATGATTTGATTTATAAATATTGTTATGGTACTTAATTATTTCGCCGACGCAAATCTCGCCTAGCAGTATTCATTAGCGACAATACACAGTAAACACATATTCCGTTTGGCGTCGGTTGTATCATTTTTGGCGACTTTATCGCTTGCGCGGGCGAAATGGAAAAGTATCTTAAATTTTAAAGAAGATCAGTAAAAACACTTTTTTAAATACAAGAAAATGACAGTTAAATTACAATGTTTTCATAATTATAACTAAATATCTACATGTAAACCAAATAAATTTGCTGCCATTATTTCAGCTCTTTGATATAAGAATGGTTCAATACCTTCATACTGCAGCTGTGGGAGCGGTAGCCTAGTGGTTATGGTTTTGGATTCGAGGCCTGCGGTTTTCGTTCAGTCTCTAAAGAGCCGCCGAATAGCCGGGGCTGATGCACGTTAAATCTGAAGGGGACTAAAGTCCTCCCGTTGACGTGGAGATTAGGAGAGGGGGTGCCAACTCAGGTATCGTCCTCGTCACTCGAACGAAGTTCAAAATTACGAGGTCCGTCGTCAATAGCCCTCGTGTTGCTTCTAGTGCAACGTTTCTAAAAACTAAGCTAATTTTTCTGTAGCAATCCAAAATTTCGAGTTTTGCATTTATTTAGGTGAAAAATATATAAAACAAAATTTTGTGATAATTTCTCATTCAATTAAAAAGAAGTATATTTAGTAAAATGTAAATTACTTAATCTTATGAAGCATAACACATTTCACAAACGCAGTGCAAAACAAACGAATAACATACTTGTTTACATCAACGAATATCACGTGATCAAGCTATCATGTGATCGTGAGGTCACATGAAATTAGTCCAATGGTCTTCTACGCCCTCTAAATTAGCTTGGGATCAGAAAGTGCAACCTTCGGGCGATGCGCTAGTCGAGATTTTCTCTTCACTAACCTAGGGAACTTTATGATCGTTTAAATTGTATCAAATTACAATTTCTTCATTTCCCAAATGAAAAGTAATTAGCTAAATTGGATGAAGACAGAAGTTAAGTGAAAAAATAATGCTATACAAATGAAATGGATTGAAAAAAAAATGGAGATAGAAGATAGCGACCTGCTGATAGAAATTCTCATTTGAATTGAAGCAATTTAATTAGTTTCGTGGACTGAATATATTTCCAATTAAAGTATTAGCCTACAGAGTTACTGTTAGTGAGAATAGTCCAATTTTGAACGAGTGAATCAGTAAGCTAAGATTTCATACTTAATTCATAAATTAGGATTGTTAAGTTGGGGATTTTAGAGAGAGCGACATTAGCTATTCTACAGTGATAATTAATAAGGCGTTTTGGTTTATTCTCACGTGTCTTCGATTGGAGTTCAGTCATTATTGCTTAGTTTCATTAAGGTTACCAATAACCCTCGAGTTCCTTCTAGTACGACGTTAATAAGACCAAACCAAACCTTATATCATTAAGATATGGCAGAAGAGCACAGTAATGAAAGGCAGTCGTTACAAACTCTTAGACGTCCACTGGTAGGTGGTACTGAGATCATAGGTCTAAATTGTTTATGTTCTAAATTTCATTCGATCATTAATTCTAGATATTCGGGAACAACTATTACATAACCCTATGCATGAATATTTTGTAAAAATGATTTATCTAAAAAACAACGAATATTTTTTTCAGGTATATCACAGGTTTTTTTTTTATATATAAAATTAATTTTCACTTAAAAAAAATTCCTTTATTTTTTTTAATACAAGATAAGATATTTGTATTAGTAATGTCTATTGAATAAATGTAGTTAGTACAAAAATAAAAGATTATTCGTGATATTTATCGTTTTCGAGAATAGCATGATAAATTGATCGTTAATTAATTGTAAACCAATACAAAACCCAATATGAAGGATCATTTTCAATATCGGACATCTATATTCAATCATTATTTTCTAAACTAATTAAAATAAAAGCATAAAAATAGGATTTAGGAGATTCAAGATATAAAAAAATCAAATATCTAAAAAAAAAAATTGTATGAGTTACATACACATAATTCCTTTTTTCTACGTAACTCTCTCTACTCTTGTTAATATAATTTTTTATAATATCACATCCGCAATTTTTTTTTTTCTTTTCGGGATACTAATTTTTTAAGAATTGGAAAATAATTATAAATCGATTGAAATAAACATCTTTGTAAAATGTTCGGCAGAAAACTTTCTAAAGTCAAATGTTTGAGACACTCGTTAAACATCAGGGGATCTATTTATTGCATATCCTAATAACTCAAGATATTTCAAAATAGAATTTCACAAAACTTGAAATTGAGGGTTATTTCATGATGTTACGCGATATTTTTGGTTTTAATTTACGTCGCACAAGAAACAATATGAGGGCTATTGACGACTGACCTCATACTTTTGAGCCTCGGTCAAGTGACGAAGACGACACCCGAGCTGACACCTCCCTCTCTTAACTTCTACACCACGCCATTGGGAGGTGTAGAAGATTTAACGTGTCCCGACAGATTTAACGTGCATCAGCCCCGGCTACATGGTGGATCTTTGGTGGCCAAGGATCGAATCCGCCGGCCATGAATCTGAAGCTATGACCACTAGGCTGCCGCGGTTACTTTGTCTTATGCAAATCCCCGGTCAAATTTTTTCTTATTATCTCTTTGTTTATGTTCCTAATATCTGATATCATCCGAACACTCAAACGTCGATCGTCATGCACGATTTTATTTGGTTTTTTTTTTTTTTTTTGATGTTTTTATCAGTTCTTGGTGTCACAAGTCGACCAGAACATTCAACAATTTCCCGACCTTCCGAAAATCGTTTGAGCCATTCAAAAATTTGACTACGTGACATGAAATTATCTCTAAACACCTCCTTTAACAATTTAAAACATTCAGTTGGAGTTTTCTTTTTTTAATTTCAAATTTATACGCTGCTCGATTTTTAAGCTTATCATGATCGCGGAACTTCGACACAATAAACAAGGATGAAAAACAAACTGGATTAGGTAGAGGGACAAAATAACGTGCCACCTGTGCTGGAAGCATCAAGGACAACTACAATCTATTCCTTCACACCAAACCTAACACCTAGGGCATGCACAGTCCGGTTATTTAATTGTTACTCCTTGTATTCTCGGAACAGGAGCACAACAGTTTGGAGTTTCGGCTGATTTAGCGTGCATCAACTCCGCTGTATGTTAAAATTTTGTTGGCACCAGAACTAGAAACCCATACTCGATAGAAACAACGCCAAGCGCGTGTTCGCGACTATGATCACTTAACCGCAGAATTAATGTGAATAAAAAAGTAAAAAATATACAGTAGCAGAAACACAGATGAATGCAACTCATTATGCTGTCATTTCAACGTGACCAACAAGCTGCTTTATACACAAATGATGATTGTGACTCGTTAAGATGGTCAGATAGAGTGAAGCTAGGAAAGCGCAATGTAACTCACACAAATTTCCTCCTTTTTAGAAATCTGAAATATGGAATGGCAAAATGGGAAAGGCGATTTTTTTTTATATAAAATTAATGCTGCTACAGAACTAAATTACAGGCTTGGCAATGAAAATTAATTTTTCGAGCAGATTGTGACCTTTGAGGTGGAACTGAACTCGCCTTATTTCCATGCCATTCCACAAGAGCCCTATTATCACGTCTGACGAATTCAAGACTTACAAGCCACCTAACTTATGAATTATCAACAGAACCAAACTATTTCGAGATTTACAAAAGAATGCTTCAGACTAAATGTCCCATAACATAGCAAAAATATATATTGGGAATTATTCTCAGAGATGTAAAATTACCAAGCAGAGTTAAACCTCGTGAAGTTGGATAATTTGGAAGAAGAGTCGATCCGTAGCATGGAAAAAATGAAATAAAATAATACATAAGAAATAAACATGTTGAGGGTAATGAAATAAAATAATACATACAGAAAATCATGTTTTTATTAAACGAATGGAGTATGCATCATGTTTACAGACGATGGCGGCGTCCACTTTGTGAACAATAGAAATGCGCTTACATTCATTTATAGCATTTTCCATTTAGACGATACAACACCGTATGTCATTTGTAACTGTGGCCGCGGTAGCCTAGTGGTCATGGTCGTAGACTCATGGCCATCGTGGGTTTCGTCCGGAAGCAACATAGTGTTTACGCTCACTTTTATCTTATCCTTTTTCTTGCATAAAATACTACCTCTCTATGTCAAAGATGCTTAATATACCCGGTACAATGAAACTTTAATGCTTAAATTATGAATCTGTATGCGAGGTATGGCTAATAAATAACGAGACTGATGCCGTAACACATTTCATTTTGATGTCATACATATTACTTATTACCCCTCTTCCATTGTTCGTAACACTGCTGGAAGTCTTCTTCTGTCAGCTCCTTCAAACAGAAGACGACTTCCAGCACTGTCCCATTTCACAGCATCAACGAACTCAAATTTTGTTCTTTTTTATTCAGATTTCACCTTAGGATAGATATTGGAATGAGCCGGCGCATTGCTTTGGTGGAAAAATTTGCCATACAGATTCTTCGTCAATTACTACAGTCCCAACAATCGTATTGAAACTTAACCGAACAGTCAGATCGAACTAGATTACTGATTTTTTATTCCGGCGTTGTCATCTGTTTTTGAGGTAGAAAGGCGACCGGGCGTGAATCACCTTCAACGTCTTCTCGGCCATCTTCAAAACGCTCAAACCAATCTAAAGCACGTGCACGCGATATACATCCATACACTTCTTTCAATAAATTACAAGTTTCGCTAGCGGTTTCTCCAAGTTTCACGTGAAATTTCACGACAATTCGTTGTTCTATTGTCAAGTAAGATTATGCTGCGCCAAACAAGGTGTACATCTGATCTGGACGAAATAAAGATGGAGTAGGGGGGAAGGAAAAATTAGTTGACAAGATAGAAGGTCGAAAATATAGAAGATCGCTAGGGTACCCAGGGTGGTGAGTTGGTGAATGATGGCGGAAATTAATGACACACAAGAGTTAGATGTGGCTGTGCAGCGCCAAACATTGGCGTAACCGTGGTCTAGACCATGCCTGTCCAACCCAAAATACTTTGCGATCCATTTTGGAAACGCATTTTATTGCGGCGGGCTTCATTAACTATATGTATATATATATATATATATATATATATATATATATATATATATATAT
>BMAW01041170.1:0-30854 GCA_019974015.1 Nephila pilipes | reverse complement strand
TATATATATATATATATATATATATATATATATATATATATATATATGAGTGTGTGGTGAATTCGATTTATCAGGCCTTTTTAATTGTGGCTCTTTTAACGCCAATTCAAATTAAAAATTCTCGTTAAAAACTACAATTATTTTACCTCTCAAGTCTCGGGAAACAACTAATCCTCCCCAGTCCCATTAGAGATATCAAGAACATTTACCAAAAAATTAAAAAGTTATATTTTATTGAATTAAATGTATTTGTATGAAGTTTGGTTTTATTAACGTCGCTCTAGAAACAACACGAGAGCTATCGGCAACGGACTTCCGAATTTCGAGTCTCGGTCAAGTGACGAGGACGACACCTGAGCTGGCATCCACTCTCCTAGCCTCCACACCACGCCATCGGGAGAACTTTGGGACCCTACAGATTTAACGTGCATCCGCCCAGGCTACACGGCGGGTCTTTAGTAGCATCATGTATTTTGTACAAAATTTGGAAAACATAAAATATTTATTTATTCAATTTTGAAACTAGAACGTGGATATTATTAATTAATAATAGTCTCCTTCAATGGGTTGATTGCTTTAAAAATAATCAAATTTATCATTAACACTTTCATACACATACTATAAATTTCTTTAACTCATCCAGTCACTTTAACCTCTAGTCGTAAATTTTGAACACTCCCTTCTGTACTTTAATTGGTACTGCTTGAAATTGGCTCTCATCGGTAATCTCTTATCCAAAATGTTGTTGATCTCAACTTTTGAATAATAACATGAGATATTTGATAAAGATATGGTAATTTAATAGCTTTGTTTATCATTAGAAATGTTTATTAGTCAATATGTAGCTTTGAAACAAGTAAAAAGACCAGTATAAAAAATGTAATAGCAATTAGTGCAGGAAATCAGAAATTTTGACAGATGTCTATACAAGGTTTAAAAACACAAGTTAAATTTTCCTATATTGACTGTAAACTTTTAAATTTAGCCAACTTTTAAAGTATTTAAAAAATAGTCTTTAAAGGCGAATGCTGGATGTAAAAAAAAGGTGTTAGTCATTTTTGGGCATAATGTAATTTATAAAGATAGGTGAAAAGGAAATGAGAATGCAAATATGTATGTTCGAATTTTTTCGAATTAATTTGACTATCTTTTTTTGTCTACTTCCAAAAAGCAAAAGAGAGAGAGAGAGAGAGAGAGAGAGAGAAAGTATATCTTATCTCTTGAGTAAGCAGCTCATCACACCACTTACAAAGAAATATTCAATTTTACACTTAATACCATTCCAACAGAAACTTCTAAGAGAAGGAAGGGGGATTATTTGGTAATTTTGAAGTAAATTAATTATAAATTCATTTAAAGAAATAGATACAAAAAAAATTTACTACCTTTAAAAATAACCTTTTTCATATTATATAAATAATAAATCTAAAATGTATTTTTATAGACAAAACTAAAAATTTTGAAAATTAAATAACAGTAATGAGTCCTGAACTACACATCTAGGTATGCTCCTCTACATGAAAGAAAACATGAAATTTTACATTATATTTTATTTTTCAAAAATTAATTGTAGAGTATTAAAAACTGATGGAAGAATTTTAAAAAAATATGAATATATATATTACTATTATTTTTAAAATAAAACATCGAGTTTAACATAATATTTGGAGGTACGTAGGCTTTTCACTACTTCAATCAGCAAATTCTACGGGAAGATGAAATTCGTAGCAATATATTAAAAATTTTAAATATTGAAAAAAAAAAAAAAAAAAAAAAAATATCACCGCTACAAATTCATTACAAATATTTACTTATTACATCAGAAAAAGAATCATTGCTCCCCTCAGCAAATTGTAAAATTCACATAAAAAATTTTGAGCAATATATAAACTAAGTATAAAAGGAATATTATATAAAATTAAAAGAGCATATAGTAAATAATAAACATATACATGACGTAAGTAAATATTACAAAGCATAACACAAATAGATGAATGCAAGACAACCGAAAACCGATTCACTACTTCACTCCAGAACGAACACATTCATAAAATCTATTATTGATGTAACTTTCAATTATATCCATAATGAAAAATATATGTCTGAATTATCATATGTTATGTCTGTCTGTTCTTAGTCTTGTATGTTATGAATCTTCTTATGTTAGTGCATATCATTACTTTAAGAAAAATAATCTTTTAACATTTATAAATAAATTTTTCTTAGTACTCATTTAAAGATGTCACCTTAATTGGTTTTCTAAGTGACATATTTTTGTTCTTTTAAAAATGATACTTTTATTTCAAGAACAATCTCAAATTCTGGTGCACAATGAACATGAATGAAAGGTGCTTTCAAAAAATAATTTCTTACATGAAGCCTTTCTTTTCTTAAAAAATTTTTTTAAAAAAAGTATAACACATCAACTGTAAATCTCTTTCAAAAAGTTGAATGAAATATTCATCGCAGAATTTTTGTAAAATACATGGAATAAATTGAGATATACAAAATGAGCAATTTTATTTTCAAAACATGCACATAAGTATATGCTAGAATTGTTTTCTAAAAATAAAAACATGATTTCTTACATTCAAAAATGAAGTTATTAAAAAAACAAATATAGAACAAAAGTGATTTAAAAAAAAATCTTCCTTACAACAATTTTTAATTCCAGTTAAATCTAGTTTCAAACTTTTTAAAATTGAGTTTTGAAACATATTCCAGTGTAATTTTTCTGAAAACAAAGCCTAGCATGCATATATATATATATATAATTAGAACTTTCTAGGACTTAAAAACATGCAAAAATTAGAAAGAAAGGACTGTTAGTTTCTTTAAAGAGAACAATCAGGTAACAATTACTTATTTGTTTGAAAATAAGAAAGTCTTCTTAACAAAGAAAAGTGTTTTATTAATTAATGATTACCTTATAAATATTGAAATTGACTCAGAAATTTTATTAGTTAAGATTTTAAGGACAAGTAAGTTATTACACAATCTTTTGTAAATATAATGAATTAAAATCTACAAAGTCATAATATTGTTAAATATTAAAAAATGGTGAAAGAAAAAAAAAATAAATGTGATAATTCTAATTTGATCTGACCTAATTTTGACATTTTCTAACAAACTTGGTGAACTTGCTAGAGAAATCGAGGAAAAATAAGCAAAAGGATATGGTAAAAAAAAAGTTAATCATATTCTGAAAGATATTAGCCAAATGGATATATTGAGCACCAAAAATGTATGGTTTGGATCTTATAGAAAAATACCACAATATCTAATACAAAAGGGAAGAAAATCCAGTTCTTCAAACATAAAATTTTCAAATTTTGCTACTATTCATCAACCAGTTATTGCTCTGTTATGCATCTCTGGATATATATAACTGAGGAAAATTCCTTGTTCTAATTTTATAAATAAATAGATAGATACAAACAATGATGAGAATAAAATAAATTTTAAACATTACAACATTTTTGGCCAGTACATAAAATCAGATATAATACACTGTTACTTTCAATATAATACAAGACAAAATTAAAATTAATCAAAATGAATGAATTTATATTTATATCAGGTTGAATATTTATATAGAGTACAGTATTAAAATATATTGCAATTAAAAAAGGTATAATTTCTAAAATAGCTTCTGATAATAATTTGTTTTATGTGCATGGCATTTATAATTAAAACTTAATCTAATTTTCAGAATACTAAACATTTATTTATTTTTAATTTTACAAATATGCTTTGCTTTAGCTTTTAGAAAAATTTTATAAATAAATGGTAACCCTTAAATTATTGTACATTTCTAACTTTCATAAAATACTATAAAATGAAATGAATCATATTGTCGTGTCAAAATCATTTGCTAACATATTTTGACACATTCAGTTTTAGTATTTTTCTTTAATAATTAATAAATACCTGTTGCATGGACAAATAAAAAATACAATTGTTCTATAAAAATTCTGATTTTGTTTATCAGAAATAAGTTCTTGAAATAAGAATACTATGTTAAAAAATTTAAGACCAAACAGACATTTTTTCTTTTTTAAGAACATTTAAATAACTAGGGAGTCTAGCTTCACAAGCCTTTTTTTGCAGTCACAAATTTCATTCCATTTATTAATGAAGAATGTGAATTGCTTTTATTATTTAAAAATCTAGGCAGTATCTAATTTAAACAACAAAAGTGCTGATAAAACCATTACATCCAAAATTTGATCTGTTGAACATACATTTCCACTAGCCAACAAGATTAGCCTCAGTTATAAAAACAATTATAAAAAATAAAATATCTATTTTTTCAATTTTGAATAAGGAATGTGGATGTTATAAATTATTATTAGTCTAATTCAATTGATAGATTGCATTGCTAATAATTAAAGTTATCAATAACATATTCCAACAATACTTAGTGTTTTAAATTCACTAAGTCATATTCTTCAAGATCAAATTTCCCTCTTGAGGTATGTTTTCCAAAGTTGTATACTTGTTATACTGTATTTTAACTAATTATGCTTAAAATACAATCTCTCCCTGACCATTACCAAAAATATCTTATAGAAAAATTGATGATCTCAAATTTGGTTTTATTTTATGACAGATTTGATAAAAAGGAGGCCATTATTAAACTTAGTTTATCATTAGAAAAGCTTTATAATCATGTTAAACCAAAGTAAATTTTTGTTCCGCTACCATAATGTTACTTCTTGTAAGAGTCATGTGAAAATATAATAAAAACTATATGCTCCAGTATAAAAAATGATATATAAAATGCATATCAATTCAAAACCACATTTTTCACACATCTTACAAGTTTTTCCATGATAATTTTCTTAATTTACAAGCTTAGCACCTAACACTTGAATCACATTTAATGTAATCTCCCTGAAATGCAATGCACTTTTTCCAGTATCTCTGCTAATCCTTTAAGATATTTTCAAAACCATTCTTCGTAAGGGCCTTACAAACCATCACTGAAGCCTTTACAACTTACTTGCACTAGGAAAACTGCAACATTTGAGCTCCTTTTTGGCTTGGGAGTATAAAAAAAACTCACCAGGAGCTAAATCCAGAAAGTAACCCAGATACCATTCAACAAGGGATTTTTTTTTTTGTTAGAAACAAATAGACAATATGCACTGCATGAGCCCATGTATTATCACGGTGCTATTTCCAACAATTAACAAGGTTTTGTTGCTTTTTTGGAATGTGATCCTTTAGAAACTGCTTCAATATGGTGATGTAAAGAGTCACAATGACTGTATCATTGTAGAACAGTGTGAGTGTACACCACACCCTGATAATCAAAGAAAGTAATCACTAGTGCTTTTGCTGCAGATTTTTGTATTCATTGTCTCTTTGGCATTTCAACTGTCTCAACTCATAGTGTACTCCATTATTTTGTCTCTGGTTTATAGCAAAAAATCCAACTTTCATCAGGAGTGATGTTTTTCCACCATGCATTGCCTTCGTCATGCAACAAGACCTGACAGGTGTCAATGTGATTTTGCTTTTGAAATAGTGTTAAGAGGTGCTGAATCCAGCATGCACATACAAAACATGCTAATGATTATGTAAAAGTGTGTGTAAGCTACCTATCAAAATAAGAAGCATAACAAATAGCTTCTTATAGTTAAGTGTGGGACAATGCGTATCTTCACAGATCCCATGTTGATTGTTTTTGTGATCAGACCGGCAACAGGAGCATTAACTCCACCTTCCAGTTCCCATGATTCTCAGCTGAACAACTTATGCCATCGAAAACCTGTTTATTTACTCATTATAGCATCCTTAAAAGCTGTAGAGTTATGCTCTGTAACTGAACAATTCCCACTATTAAAGTAGGGCTGACATCTACCCGATGTCGGATCTCAACAGATAAATTAAATATATACTGAATAATCAAGATGTGACACATAACAGAACAAAACATTTATTACACACCAAACATAACAACAGCTCAACGTTCATGACAGTTACAATATATAAGAAGAAGGAAATAAGAACATCATCATCTGATGTTAGCCAGCACTGCTCCTCATTGGTAGGTAAAGTGCTGCCATTTGCAACAATGCCATATGCAACTTTTCTAATTGTTTGGTATCTGTTCAATTAAGGAAAACATGATACTTTATCACTTTTTACTCAAGTGATGCAGATATCATTAACTTGTGCAGCAAAATGGTGCTAGGAGAACTTATTCGCTTACTATGACAAAAATGTCAGCTTTTATTGAACATGCCTTGTATAATTATTCACTTTACAATACCTGCAGCTCAAAATAATCAAGTATATAATTGTAAATATAATTTGTTACAAAAATATTTTAGCTGTTTAGAATGATAACATAATAGAAAATGTTAGTGCATTTTTGAAAAAACACCTTTAAAACAGAAGTTTCTAAGCAGCAAAATTCAGATTAAAAGTTTATTTCCATGAATTTGTTTATGCCTTTGGACTTCACTGAGAAATTTAGAAGCATGCTTGAAAATTTCATAAACTTGCAGCTACAGTTTTTGATGAATAAGCAAATGACGTTTCAGGTTACTAGTATGAGAGAAAGCCTTTTTACAATTTTCACAAATGTGAGGCTTTTCATTCGTATGAATACGTAAATGCATTTTTAAAGTACTTTTTTGAGAAAAAGTCTTCCTGCAAGTATCACAAACATAAGGCTTTTCATTGGTATGAATACGCAAGTGTTTTCTTAAAGAACCACTTTCAGAAAATGCCTTCTGACAAATTTCACAAATGTAAGGTTTTTCCTTGGTATGAATACGCAAATGCCTTTCTAAATTACCCCTTTGAGAAAATGCCTTCTTACAAATTTCACAATCATAAGGCTTTTCGTTAGCATGAATCTGCAAATGGTCTTTTAAATTACACCTATGAGAGAATTGCTTCATGCAAATTTCACAAACATACGGCTTTTCATTGGTATGAATACGCAAATGCCTCTCTAAATTACACTTTTCAGAAAAAGCCTTCTCACAAATTTCACAAACATAAGGCTTTTCATTGGTATGAATACGCAAGTGTTTTTTTAAAGAACCACTTTCAGAAAACATCTTATTGCAAATTTCACAAACATATGGTTTTTCATTTGTATGAATTCGCAAATGATCTTTTAAATTACCTCTATGAGAGAATGCCTTCCTGCAAATTTCACAAATAAAAGGCTTTTCATTGGTATGAATACGCAAATGGTTTTTTAAAGATCCACTTTCAGAAAATGCCTTCTTGCAAATTTCACAAACATAAGGCTTTTCGTTAGAATGAATATACAAGTGATTTTTAAAAGTACTACTTTCAGAAAACATCTTGCAGATTTCACAAACATAAGACTTTGGGTTGGCACGAGAACACAAATGTGTTCTGAAAGAACTTTTTTGTGTCAAAGACTTCTTGCAATGTCACAAATAAAAGTCTTTTTGTAAGTTGGAATGCACAAATATTTATTTATATTACAAAAATGAGAAAGAGCTTTGTCACAAAAATAACAGAAAAAGAAGTCTATCATACTTTAGTGAAATGAATTTTGTAAATTTAGGATGAACATGATATCCTTTCTGCATGAACACAGTAGTATCACATTAAATTTTGCATTGAAAATAACTCTTTGTTGTATACATCACAATTACTTAGTCTTTCCCTTGAATGCTGCTGCTCTCACCTCAGGTTTATTTCTCTTTGGCTCCTTCAAAGGAATATAGCTTGTTTTTCATTAGTGTGTGTGATGATCGGATAATCAAGGTTTGTCTGGTTTGACACTTTTTATGCTTAAAACAGAAAAATAATACATAATTGTTCTTTTAAATCTGAATTTTTTTTTTTTTTTTTTTATAAATTTTGTGTTATAGATGAAATATTTGCTACTTGAGTTGAGTAAAAAGGGAAAGTCATTTATAAATACCAAATTAACAGTATAAGTTTTTTCATAACTTATCTTATTCTTTGAATGAAGTTATTTTTTTTCCAAGTTTTATAACTAATTATATATTGCTTCAGTTATTATAAAATAAGTTTTATGAATATTTTCTTACCTTTAAATCTTTGTACAATTCTATCTTTCCTAAAATACAATAAAATGAAGTTGTATAAATTATCAAAATTCATGCTATTGTATATAAATCATATAAATGTATGTTGTAATTAATAAATATAAATACATTCTAGTACATTCTCTTTGATTCACTATTTTTTTTCTTCTTTTAGACAATTAATGCATGCATATTGTTTAAGAATATAAAAGAAAAACAAGTACAAAATTAAGTACGAATTAATTTATTTTTATAATGAATTCTTCAAAAAGAAAACAGCAGTGAAATTTTTTTAGAAGTAATAAAAACATAAAGAGAATGATATTTCTTTCCTTTTTTTCCATATTAAAAATCAGGCAGTCTGGCATTCTCAAATCATGCTGTCTCGCATTAGAAATAATTAATCACTCTCTTTCTTTAAGAAATGAATACTCCCAATCAACAAATATCATTTAAAAATCTCGATATTACACTTTAACAAACAAATTTCAGACAAAGTTGCAACTAAAGAAATCTTGATCTATGTGAGGAATGTTACAATTGATTGATTGATAGGTTTTATGGGATATAGAACAACAAAGGCTATTACTCCCTTTAAAACTTTATTTTAATTCAATAGATATCAAAATACTTCACCTTCTGCAAGAATGTTCTGAATACTTGTTTATTAGATACTGTCTAATAATTCTTAGATTATTTAACTATCAAAAATAAAAATAACCATTAAACTTTTAATTACAGTTAACTCTCTTAATTTCACAAACCATGTTTAAAAATAAGAAGGTAAGATCTCTTCTGGGATATGTTACTCCTACTTGAATACTTTCTATGTGGTATTCTAATAAGTAGAAATAGAGACCCCATGACTATTATAGTAATATCTGTTAGAGAACATTATCAATCTCAAATTTGGTTTTATAACATGACACAAGTTTGATAATGATATTTTCAGTCGTGACCTTTGGTTACCATTAGAAATGTTACCTAGTCTATGTTTACAGAAAGTCAATTTGTTTAGTTATGTTAAGCTCTTTAATGTTCTATTTGTAACATTCATCACATAAAAGTATAACAAAAAACATTATCTGCCTAAAATTAAAATGTTATCTGAATTACAGTTTGAAAATTCACTTTTTATACAATTTTGTTACATTTTTTGCATGCTCTAATTATTCAGTTTAATAAAGCTACAATTTAAGATAATAAAAAAAATGTACACTTCATAACAAAAAATATTTTGTGAAAGCAATCAGAAAATTCTATTTATGTCAACCTATAATTATAAAATAGTAGTCTTTGAATTATTTTAATATATTTCAGAATTTCCCAAATTTTCAAGAAATTTTTTAATAGATTATTTCCTTTTGTCATTTTATTTTTATCACACTGGTTATCAATTTATTGAAAAGAAAAAAAGCATTTTTTTTTAATGTAATTCAGAATATAGTTTTAACTTATTTTTATTTTCAGCTTCCTCTATAATAAATAGTTAATAGTCTAAAAATTTCAGCTTTTATCAAATAGTAGCAATGTTAGATTTAATTCTTTTAAAAATTTATTAGCTTCTTTAACATTCTTTTAATATTCATGCTCTGTCTACATGAATTGGTTTCTTAAATTATATAATTCTTTTCATTGTCCTTCAGATCAATGATGTGGTTAGTATTTAAAGCACCTATTGCATATTTTCCATGTACCACTATTAATTTCAACTAAAAAATGTAAGTAATTAAGATGCATTATTTTCCAGTTGACTTTCGATATTCAAAACATAAATCTGAAGTATACTAATAATAATTAAGTCTCATACATATGATTACACAAATTATATACAAAATGACTGAGACACATTAACATATTTGAGCATAATAAAATAAATTACTAAAATATATTTATTTATCCTGAATAATAATTCATTCATTGATTTCTATCCCATCTTAGCCATAGAGCTTGTATCAGAATATTATAAAAAATTCATGAAATGAATTGGATAACATACACATATATCACAATTAACCTGTAGTAGAAATAGGTCACCAATACTATGTTTTTTTCATATTCAGAAATACAATAACTTATTAGCTCTCTGAATATGTGACTTCAGACATGTTAGCATCTGCATTTCCATAGCAGGAAAAATACAAGTGTTGAGGCTGAAAGGAGTGGTTTTGTAGTGGACAATAACTTTTATTAATTATTAAAGAAAGAAATGTTCTGTGTTTTCTTTAAAATGTTTCCAGAAACTAGAATAAAGTCAATACAATGAAACTACACTTTAATTAATACATTTCATTTAATGGTAATCTCTTTTAGATTTTATCATTTGAAATATTTATATATTGTTCTTGTTGAAATCTGCAAAATGATATTGAAAAAATTTTGAGTGCCTAAGTAGCAACGAAATTGATTTGTTGTGAAAAAAATGAAAATTTTGAACAAGCGTGAAAAAAAAGGCTGTTGTGAAGTTGTTATAAAATGCTATACATAGTTTTGAAGGGCATTTTAGTGTGAAATTACACTTCTAATTGTGAAACATATGCATTTATATGACAAATTATTGGCACTTACAACTGATAACTCCAGGATGAAAAATTGACAACTCTGTTTAAAAGAAAATGACAATTAATCCATAACTACCTAATTATGAGGCAAGACATAATGAAATAAAGGGACAATAAAAATACCTCCATTTTGGAGCAATAAATCTGATATATTATTTGTCAGGGTGAAAAGCTCAGTTTTGAATAAGTAATAAAATTGTTCATGAAACTAAGTTCAACTATTTAATCTCTCAACATGAGGTTAATAGATCAAAATTATGAGATATTATTAATGAAGTAAAAAAAATAACAAATATTCCTTGGCCAAGGAAAGACAGCCAAACAATTTTAAGGAGTGAATGAGTGAGTGTAAGTTGAGATTTGTGACACAAAAGCCAAATCTGATGAATAGCTATAATGAAAATAAGAATAAAAGAATACGCGTGTTTGGTCACTGGTTTAGACTTAAGTGATTTAGGGCCTACTTAGCTATTACAAATAATGAAAATTCTAGCAACTGAAGATTGCTCACATATAGTGCAGCAAACTTTATAGCTTGATAAAATGCTGTATACCATCAAAAGCATTCTACTAGTCAGTGAAGAAAACTTGGGAAAAATTGGCCTTGATGGCTGACAGAATACATGAAATACAACAAAATAATTGTATTCCATAGCAATGAACTCTAGTTTGAATGGCACTCAGTTAGCAAGAATATCAGCACTAGAGCAGAATATAGACAGTTTGAATTTGAATTATATTGCAAGGCTGAGAAAAGTAGGTTTCCCACCCACAATAACTCTTATAGTCTATTTGGTATGAGTTTTAATTCAGTCAGAATATTTTTCGTCTTTCATTCCAAATTTGGCAAGTGCAATCAATGCAATAAATGTTGTAGGCTATGTGCCAGGAAAGTGATGAACTCTCCCTGCTCCTCACCAGGGGAAAAAAGCTCAAAGCTCAATTTATTTATATGGGATAAAAACAATGGATTATGGTTGTTGGTCAATTTTAGTGATGTTGTTTCTCTCATATCAGCAACCACTGAGCATATTTACAGAATTAATTATATCAAATAATTTGCAGCAAATGGCTTTGAAATCACTACTTTTACAGGATAAAAATATTAACTCAAAATTTAGGTATCCATAGTGATTTTCAGTTTCCTTTTATAATTTCCAAAGATGATAGCGGTATATTGGGGGTGGGGCAGATTTCCTCAATAAAACTAAACTTTTAGTTCATATACACAATAAAAACTAATTGAAACAGTAACAAATTTTATGTTCAGAGCAATATGGTTACAATTATTGCTGATAATAGCATCAGTATTTTAAAAAAAAAATTCTAAATATTGTAATATATTATTACAATTTCGAAATTTAACTCAACCAATCCTCAGAAACTAAACTAAATGTGATGTAGATCATTATAATAAAACTCAAAAACTACCTGTTTATGTTTAAGCAAAACCCTTAGACTAAAAGGTTGGAAATAGCTCAACAGGAATTTCAATTGATGCTGGAAAATGATATTATTAGAATTTCTCGATCTCAATGGGTCAGCCCTTTTCCTATGGTTGAGAAAAAAAAATATTAGTTTTCCAACTATGTGGAGATTATTGTCAATTCAATCCTCAAACAATACCAGATTGATATAAATGGGCATCAAAATATTTCCTACTGTGATAGTCTGGAAGCGGCAGCATTGTTTTGAACCCTATACCAGTGGGTCCGAAAAAAAGTTGATCATGCTTTGCTATGCCCTAACCAACTAGGATAAAAAGACATCTAATCAAGCTAGTTAGTTAGGGCATGACAAAATGTGATCAACTTTTCTTTGGACCCAATGGTCCAGGGTTCGAAACAACACTACTACTTCCCGACCACTGCAATAGTGACCTGGACATGATTTGAACACGCAACCTTCTGATTTATTTAAAGTTTATTTCCAAATGCTATTTACTGTAAATGATAAAAACTGCTATAACTGCATTATTTGATTCTAATTTGATTTGATTATATTATTATATATTTTAATTATTTGATTCATTAATCAAATAATTAAAGGCTTACATTTTGTTTTTATATGTTTAGATGATGTTTTAATTGCTTCAAAGATTGAAAATCAGTATGAAAAACATATGAAATAATTTTTTGATAGACTTGCAATGTAAGGTTCAAGAATGAGTATGTCTAAATCTGTTTTTAGAAAATGAGATTTAGGATTTTTAAGTTTTCTTATTGTACGCACAGGTTCATCCCTTAAAAATCATATGTGAAAAAAAAAAAGAAAAAAAAAAATGTTACCCACCAAAAATTAAAAAAAAAAAAATTTATCATCAAAATTGCCCACGGAGAATTTCGTAAAGGAGTAGACCCTAATTTACATCTACACTCCTTTTTTTCACACAGCCATGAGATAGCTAGAGATATTAAATACCACTCACAGGCACAATGAAAGAAAAACATAAAGGTGTTTTTGTCTTAAAATTATTCTTTTGAGAAAATCCTCACTACAATGCTCCACATTCTACTCTTTTCAGGAGGCAGTCTGCATTGCACAAGTGTAGCTCCTAATATAAAGACAGAACTAATTGAAAAATTCAATATGAAACCAAATCACAAGAACAAAACTCAGAGTTCTCTTGGCATATTAATGCAAAGATTTATAATTTCCTAAATATTTTCAAATTTCAAAATACTGAATTCACAAAGAAATGTAAATTTCAGAATATCTAAAATGTATATATAAAATCTAGAAAAACTTTTGATCAAATTACAAATCACATGATTAAAAATCCTCTGTTAAATCATTGCTGATTATATTCTCAAAGACACTAAAAAACAGATTATCCATATTTATACCCTGAATTAGTGGAGCAATAATAAATTTCACCATTGAGAGAAGAAAGCTATGATGAACATTAAAGTGCAATTTAGATTTTTTGACTTCATTTGGTGCTGTTTACCAACTTTTTTTTTTGTTTTTTGAATTGCTGAAATACAGAAAAAATAAAAGAACACTTCATTTTTTTAAAAAATTATCTTTCAGAATTACATGTTAAACTCTGCACTGCAGAGAATTTTAATTAAATCAATAATTCATTCCTTTTCTGAGATATTTTAATTTTTCTGGAGAGATATTTTTTAATTATTGTACATTTCGTAACTTAAAAATGCTAGAAAATGAGATTATAACATCAAAAAAATTAAAAGTCAAACAAAAAAATTTATGAATTATTTTAAAAGGACTTGGATATATATTTCAGTAACAGCTTTTAAAAAAACACAGCTGTATGCAGTTTTACTAAAATATGTATTGAATATAAAAAAAAATAATAAATTTCTTTTTTTTATTTGTCTACACAAAATGAGCTGTATTAAAAAACAAACTGAAAACTGTATTTTGAAGAGAAGAGAAATCTGTAAAAACTAAAACAAATGAAAGCTACATCTAGAAATATGTCTTTCCTTTTCTAAAACAAAAGAAAATATCATTATATACATATCAATAAATAGCAAAATATAATTTTGCTTTCTTGTACATATATATTTACAAATGAAATTGAAATACAGTACTCTCTCAAGAACTAGGCATTTCAGTTTTCAAGGTCAGCAAATTATTTGGCACTTTTACACAAGCAGACAAGCCTTCCACGTGCTATTTTTGTATCTTCTATTTCAAAGGAATAATGCAGACTATAAATACATTACAATACATTATTTTTGTAGTTTGTGTTACTTCAAGTTTTTTTGACACTTTAATTGTGTGTACTTAACATAATTTTATACAATAATACATAGTTTTTAATGTTTAAATGTGTTGTTGTTAGTGTTTTTCAAATAATCTGACATTTTTGGTAAACCCAACAGGGCTCTGTTCTGACATCTACTGGGAGAGTATTGTAAATTGTAACACAATTTTATACTCCTAGTATATAAGTAATAATGTAATTTAAATAATTGTTAGTTAAAATAAATCTTGACTTATAATGTATACCATGTTAAGCAAGTTTAAAAATACATAACATAATTGCATTTGTAATTAATCCATGTAATTAAAAAATCTGCAGTCTTAAAGCAGCGGATTGCTTCCCACATTCAACTCTGACACCTAATATATTATAATGTGAAGCATATAAATAAAAATAACTTACATGAAATCATAACTGGGAGTAATTTGTATCTTTTCCATACATTCATTTACATCAAATACAGAACCTGAAAAGGAAAAATTTGAAATTAAATAATGCTACTGAATTTAATGATAAACAAACCATTCAAAACTAGAAAATGGCTATTCACTCAAAAATCAATAAAAATTCTATTCAAAACATTAGCAAAATATATATATATTTTCCTAATTAAAACAATTTTTTAAAAAATAAGCCTTTGACCTCATAAAATAAAATAAAAAATCTTTATAAAATATATGTGTGCATCAAATATACGGCAAGATAAAACCTCTGATTGCTGAGTTTAATATTTCTATAATTATCAACCAAAACAATGAATTACTAAAATCTGTACGTTTAAATGATAACAATCAATGTGAAAGTTCATCAAAAAAGTTAAACTAAATATGCCCATTAAATTAATACAAATTATAATTCAAAACATATGTTGAAACTACAGATACAGGGCCCTGTGTGCCAGTCTCTCAAGCTCAGATATGCCATTGCTTTCCATGAAGATTGACCAAAATAGAATGTTTTACAATTTAACAGTGAAAATTTATATCATACTCTGTGTTAAATATTTTGTGACATCTTAGAAATAAAGTAATTTATTTAAGTCAAGCAAGTGGATTTAATTCAAGAAATGAATTAAGAAAGCCACCTGTCTAACATGTAAGCAAAATTTCTTTAATTCTAAAATGTGAATCTCAGTTCACTCAACATATTTAAAGAAATACATTTTCTAAAAATAAACAATGCAATTAAATTTCTATACATCAAAGAATTTATCAATTTTCTTATATCTGTTCTTAAAATATTCATATTGTTAATACTAAATTTAAAAAAAAAAATCATGGAGATTTGCAATATAGTTCTAACAGAAAAAAGTACCAAAATATCCAGTATAAAGGGGAGGAAAATCCAAATAAATTTGGAAATTACCATCTTTTTATAAAGCAGTAATTAATTTCTAAGTCATGCATTTCCAGAAATATATTTCTGGAGCATAAAACTTTAATTAGATATTTTAAAAAGGGAATACACACAAAAAGGAAATTAAACACACAATAGTACCATTTGTTTGCAAACTATATTAGAAATTATACATTACTATATTTAGATAAAATAGTATCCAAAATTAATCAAAATAAATAGAAAAACTATTTTGTAAAAGAGGATGTTAAATGTATGAGCTTGAATAGATCATATAACATCACCCATGGAAATTTTACAAATTAAGATAATAAAGACTTAAAAATGTTTCGCTAAAAGAAATTTTATTTCAAATTTCTAAATATTGAATGACGCAAATCTTATACTGAAAACAACAAAGTTATAAAGATTCGGAAAAGTTTTCAACATAAACTACCTTACAAATACTGTTTATAGCGCATATTCTTGTGTGAAATCATAGGAATAATTAATTTTGTATAGTCTAGCAATTTTTTTGATCTGCTGAATAACAAGCTTTTAACTACGGTTGGGGAAGCCCAAAAATTTTCTTTTTCCTTTTACTGTACTTTTAAAGAATTATTCACATGTTTACAAAACACTAATTTCCATGTCTGTATCATTTTTTTTAAATTCTGAACTTTTAATGACTTTACAATGAATTGATAAGCTTTTTCGGTGTAATTAATTTGGTTTGAGATCCAACAGGCATCGCAGGATTATTTCACCCACGCATGCGCGAGGAAGAGTCTATTAAAAACTTCAGGAGAGACATTTAAATGACAAACGTCTAGCCCCTCGCATACTAGTTTCCTCCTGATGGTGTTTATGATTTGGAATCAGCTAGTGAAGAAAGCGACTAAGTGCTTGAATGAGTGCTCGGTTAGTGGATAAGGAAGAGAATTTTTTCTCTTCACTATAATATTTAGTCATTTTTCCTCTCTCCACCACGGAGTAAGAAGAAAGTATTTTTGTATTTATCTTTTTTTCTTTGGATTTTGGTAAGTCAACCAATTTCAATTTTTATATTATTTCGAACATCTGAGGCTACTCAAGCTGATTCACTCCACATTCAGAGTGAGGGATTTGGACGATTATAATCCCACAATGAATGACGTGATGAATTTAGATAACTTTAAATACTTTCGGAGCCCTAAAAATGACCAAGAGCTCATAATATGGGCGGGAAGTAGGAAAATAGCTGAATTTACAATTTTTCTGGAAAATAAACAAAAGGCATCTCCAATTCTTAAATTTAATCCACATTAACTACATGCAGAGATAAAAGGGAAAATTCCTAAATATGAAAAAATTTCAAACATGTCTTAAGTACATCTAATACTGCATACGTAGCACAAATCTTCGCAATAGAACAAATATTAAACATGCTTATGAAGTCCACTATCGTTTGGGAAGGATTCGCTTCTCTATTCCTAATCTATGAAATTCCTACTAATGTACCACTAACAGATTTGGCAACAGATATCCAGAGTACGAATAATATTGAAATAGTAGAAATGCGTCGCTTTTTGAAAAGCGATAGCAATCAGGAGATTTCCCCAGTACTAATCACCATCCTTGGCTCTGATTTACCTGACAATATCAAACTATGGTTTATTAACCATCGTATCCAAATTTTCATCGATAAACCCAGACAATGCAATAGATGCTTCAGCTTTTATCACACTTCTAGATTTTGTCAAACCCCCATCATCTGTGTTACTTGTGGTATAACACACAATGGCTCTTGCGCCACTTCTGTTACATGCACTAACTGCAAACGAGACCACCCCGCTAATTCAAGCTTATGTCTAGAATTAATTAAAGAAAAACAAATTATACAATACAAATGCACGAATCACTTAACCTTAGGAGGAAGTACCAGGGGAAAACTTTAAATAGCTATTCAAAAACTTTAAAAACAATCTCGGCAGGCCAAAATATTGAGCACTTAGAAAGAAAAAAAAAAGGTTAGAGAGTATTGTTACATCTTTCCAAAAACAAACAATGGTTATCATGGAAAATGTCCAAAAAACGATGGAAAACATGTTTGTATAACTGTACAATATGTTTGAAACGGGGGGAATCTACATTTCTGAGTCGGAAAAAGTCCTCAAATAAAATGTATCAGAACTTTTGCGTCCCCATACCGGGAGCATCGAATAATCTGCAGAATGCATCAAACGAAATTGATATTGGATGAACCGTTTAAATAAAGTTTATAATATTTATTTTTATGAGGACAAATTCTCCATGATTTAAAAAAAAGATATTTTTTCTGTCCCTCCAGAGGAGAAGCGAATTTTTGCATACAGATTTTTCTCTTTTTTTTAAATGTTTTTTCTGCAATGGAATTGTAGAAGCGTCGAAAATGAAACAATTTGGTTCCATATTCCTCCCCTCAGCAAAACTGATGTTTGGATCTTCCAAGAAACATTTTTGAATCCTGGCGACAAATTTTACCTTCCAGGGAAATTAATTTTCAGGCAAGACAGACCAGGAGGAGGACTGCTAATAGCAGTACCAGCAAACATTTCTGCTCGTCAAATCCCTTATTCAATAGTACAAACGCCAGATATGGAAATGCTAATTTTACAAATATATATCAATAATATACCCTTTTACATAATAAACTTATACACACCTCGGGGACTCAGTATCTCATTAATCAAATCCTACTTAGAATCCTTAATACATCCAATCTTAATTTTTGGAGACCTTAACCTACATCACCCGATGTGGTGTTCGAACCATATTTCACCTCATAGTACAGATTTTGTAAAATGGTTAACTGACTCCAATTACATCATTCTCAATACTACTACCAAAACCCACAGAGGTAATATAAGCTCAGCTACTCTGATTGATCTCACCCTCTGCTTTGCATATTTATTCGGAAACACCAATATTTATGTATCGGAATTATCTACCGATAACGATCACTATCCCATAATCACGAAACTATTTCTACAACGTCAGAATAAGCGAATCTCTAAGAAAACTGACTGGCACTTAACAATGAAACAAATACAATCATCATTAGGAAAAAACCAGATAACAAAATAGAAAAACTCATTGTTCAATCTCAGAAAAAATTCTAAAGAATACCAAAGAAATGCAATTATCCAATAAGTCCTTTCCTCCTTGGTGGAACAGCACCTACAATAATTTATTCAGACTCAAAAAAAATTTCCGCATAAAGGCTATAAGCAATATTTCTCCACAATTATGGATAAAATACAAACAGCATGCGAGCAAGCTGAGATGTGTTAAACAAGAGAAAGCAATGTACTGGGATGAAATATGCAATAAAGTGTCTAATCCTAAAATCTTCTATAATCTTCTCAGAAAACTTACAACGAACAAGTATGCAGAATCAACTTTAAATCTCCTCCAATATCATAATAAATATGTAACCTAACCTCAAAAACAAGCTCAACTTTTTGCAAACTATTTGGCATCCAAAACCTGTTCTCACGAACCACTTCCCCTAGATTTTCTCAATAAAGAAAACGACCTTCTTAAAAAACGTCTCCATATTTCTGAATTAAACAGAGACATAAATTATGCTAAAAATACTACCCCAGGAGCAGATCAGACTAATGCAACTTTACTAAAGAACTTGAATAATAGCCAACGAACAATTGTCCTAAACTTTTTTCAGCATTTATGTGTGTGTGTGTGTGTGTGTTTCAGAATTCTATTGTACCTCAGTCTTGAAAACACGCAATTATTCTCCCAATTCCGAAACTGGGCAAAGACAAAACTAAAATTTCATCCTACAGTCCAATAGCTTTAACTTCTGTATTTTCTATGACATTTGAAAGAATCTTGACTGGACGCATATCTTATTTCTGACAATAGAACGAAAACTTCACTCTCATCTTTACGGCTTTGTACCATTTAAAGACAGAACTGCCATCTACTTCATTAATAAAGCTATCTTAGATGCCAAACGAGAAAAAAATTCTTTATTAGAATTAGCCTGGATATAAAGGGAGCCTATGACTCGGTTTATATAGATGGTTTTTTTTATACAAATGTTTCCAAATTGGAATTACCGGGAAAATAGCTCTATGGATTCACAAATTCCTAACTACTCGATCACTTCAGACTCGATGGAGAGTCAGCCTATCATCGCAAAAATATGTTCTGTAAGGAGTTCCTCTGGGTAGTGTACCTTCACCCGTATTATTTACTATTTATATGGATGATATCTTCGAAACACTGGAAACAGGAGTGGAGTGCTCGGTTTATGCAGAAGATATTTTTATTTATTGTTCTCATCAGTCCCTGGATATAGTCGGTAGAAAATTGCAAAATACCGTAGAAAGAATAACACAATGGTGCAACTATTGGAAACTATCCCTAAGTCCTGATAAAAGTACAATTGCAGAACTATCAAATAAAAGAATACAAACGTTTCCTAATATCCTGTTGGTAGGATTCCCTCTCATATGGCTAACTTCCATTAAATATCTAGGAGTTTATTTTTCCAAACAAAATCAAAATCTTACAACAATGAACCACATGAAAAACAAAGCTTGGAAAAAAGTCAATGGACTTAAAGGAATAAATTATAAGCACTTCAGTCCTAGAGCAAAGACTTAATCAAATTAACTAACAATAGCATTTGCCGCATCTTTTATTATACATGCCATATCATTAATAAGTGATCAGATAATCAGCTCAAAGCTAAACCTTTAAACATCATTCAAACCAAAGCACTCAGAATCGCACTGGGTTTACCACAATGGACTCCAAACATTGTACTTTTACAAATAGCTGATCAGAAAATATTGTCGGAGAAAATAAGAAGGCTAGTGAATGAATTTCTTATCTCCCAAATTTCAAACGTGACTTTCCCCTCTGCATCTCAATAGCCCTGGTACTATAGATCTAAATATTTTGGAAGAGGACAAAAGCAATATATCTAATACTTTACATACATTGAATATTAATGGGCAACAAATATCTATCCCTAGATTGCTGCACTTCACAGAACTTTCATGTGAAATTTACACCAATGAATTTGAATTTCAGGAGTTTTTTGAATGATTTTGAATTTCTCCCTTCTGTTAACATCAGAGGATTATTTGACGAAATAGTGAGCAATAACTACCAAGATTATTTAATAATAGCTACGGATGCTACAAAAAATCATAACATGACTTATATTGCAGGCATTACGAAAAATTCCTCCTTTGCTTGCAATTTAAACCCCATTAACACTATATTTACAGCAGAAGCTCTAGCCATATACCAAGCTCTAGATGATCTCATGGAATTAAATAAAAAAAATTGTTAATTTTATCAGATAGTCACTCGGTTCTAACTGCTCAAAAAATTATAATATAAAATCTCCAAAAGTTATTCATAGATTAGCCAGCAAAATTTTCATCCTTTCGTAATTTCAAACTCAAATGGTACTACTACTATGGACTCCGAGACATTCGAAAATTATTTGGAATGGACATTCAGATTATCTCTCAAAATCGGTTACGGAGTCCAACATTTACATCGACTGGATTGCTTCAGAGGATATCTATAGAAACATCTACAGAAAAAGAATGGAAAAGAATTTACGAAAATTTTTATGCAAGTAAATATTTTGAAGACTTAGGAAACATTCCGACTACAGACAAAATATCCAATTGGACAAGAAGCAGAAGAGAGGAAATTCTCCTCACTCGAATCATCTGTAAAATTATCATAACTCCTGGACTTATACACAAATTCCATCTACAGGATGATGCAATTTGTAGCCCATGTAACCATATCAACGATTTGGAACATATCCTTTTAAATACTCCTCCCAAAGAAATCATCTCTGGAAGATATGATTCTTAATATAAATCCACAACACAATAATACCTTCAAAGAACTTTTGGAAAATATAGTCGCTAATAAACAGGTGTTCAGAATATTCCTACAAAACTAAAGTACTTTGACATCTACTGAATGAAGTACATCTTTTAAAAGGGATTATAGCCTTTGCTGTTTCATATCCCACAAAATTCAATTAATCAGTCCTTCCTTTCCTCTCTGAACATCTACGCAGATTCTTGCGCAGCGTATTTATGTCAGGGATCTCGGCATGCAGAAAGGTATCAGTTGTCACCACCATACAATGGGACGGGTATATTCTTGGACATGGGCGAAAAAAATCAAAAAAAATTTGGATCGATCAGTTAATGTCATTGCCTTGTAGTTCTTGGATTTTACAAAGCGCAGGGATAAATATTGCG
This sequence comes from Nephila pilipes, assembly GCA_019974015.1. NCBI lineage: Eukaryota > Metazoa > Arthropoda > Arachnida > Araneae > Nephilidae > Nephila > Nephila pilipes. The sequence goes on along the minus strand of BMAW01041170.1, from coordinate 8,884 downwards.
AAAAAACGCAAAACACCATAAAAAATCTTTGTTACGTAAAATCCTGCTGTACAGATTTATTTTATTTTTGATTGGAGTACTAATTACATTTTTCTTAAAATATATTTAATTTCATTTTTTATCGTTCACTTTGATTTCAATGTCTGAAAAGAATATCGCCAATAATTTTAATAACTTATTGTTAGTTTTATTTCAATATTTGAAAAGAACATCCTCAATAGCTTTCATAATTTATTGTCTATTTTAATATTTCGCTGTTTGCTTTTTTTTAATATGTAAAAAGAACATTGTCAAAAGTTTTCATAATTTATTGTCTATTTTAATATTTCACTGTTTGCCTTTTTTTTTAATTCGTAAAAAGAACATTGTCAAAAGTTGTCATTGGCTACTGTAATATGTTATCGTTTGCTTTTATTCGATTTGTCGAAATATTGGCATCATTTTTGAAATTTAGAATATTTTTTCTGAAGGTTGTATATTCTATAAAACCTCGATCATAATACGTAGATTTTATTAATTTTTTACAATAAAAACAACAATATTTGGGACAAACCGGAAATTATTCAATTTTTAATACAGCTTAGTAGTCCACAAAACTATCTAATTCTAAAAGAGGAAATTTTGCTCAACACGTCTGCTTCGAATTCATCTCAGAGTAATATTTTACTTCTTGAAAACAAACTTAAATTGTTTTGTACTCATTTGAAATAAAGTAGATAACTGCTTATTACAACAAATAATTCTTTCTTCTAAATATGAAGAATTGGTTCAATAAAGGTTAAGATTATCTCAAGGGATTTTCTCAGTTTCCTGAAGAAATCGATGTTACACTCAAACCTTTCGTTGAACTTTCTGAAAGGCACAATAGATAGTTTTAGAGAGTTGAGGGCAAGGTATTCAGCAGAATTACTTTTTGCTGCGAAAATGAATTTGAAGTAGGAGGGTCAAAATATCAAGGTCAAATGGACAATTCAGAAGATTCGGAGGTATTAAAAATATTTGATGTCGTTAAGAAATCTGACACGATTTCCTTCTGAAGTAAGGATGCACTTGCCTGAAATACAACTTTCAATCTGTAAAAATCATAGTACTTTAGTCTAAGAAATACCACTTTGAAATCAGGATTGAAAATCTTTCCATCTTTTGCAAAACCAAGAAGGAATGTAATCCTGAAGAACATGAGGTAACTGAGTTGGGAGCAAAGATTCCTTTTCAGGCTCTTCTGAACCATATCACATTGAGAATTTTGTCCATAGTTCCCACAAATGAGGGATTAAAAGAAAGAGAAACCTGAAGCTATTTTCAAAATGGGGGTGCAATGTGTCGGCTAGACAGAGTGTGTACAAACAACCTTTTTTATCGAACAATTGTATAAATATGGATGACTCAGCACTGTACTGGTTTACGATTGTTCCAATCAGATAAATTGATATAGAAAAGTCATCAATTGTTTGGAAAAACCCAAGACCCTCATCAATACATTTTTGTGGAACTGTGAAATTTCTGTACTGCAAAGATATTTCAGCTTGAAAAGGAAGGAATAGTGTCAGTAATTACTAAGCTCTACATAGATTAATCAAAGATAGAACACAAACTTTACATAATGATGATCGATGGAGAAATCCTAAATGTTGTGACTGACACAAGTTCTTTCATGTGTTGCTATGAGTGCTGTGCTACTAACAATGATGAACAACTTGAAATGAATTAACGAAATAATTTCAATTACTGAGCATTTAAAAAAAATTAGCATTTCTCCTCTCCATGACAAAATAAGATTTTTCAAGTAATATTTCTTATGAGCTAGATTTCAAATGTTGTCATCAAAACCATTTTCACAAGAACCAATAACAAAAAAGAAAAATGAAAGTACCCAAATTATTTTTTTAAATGAGCTGGAATTTCATGTTGATCAGATGAAGCAAGGTGCTGGAATACATAATGATTGCAATATGGCGCAAATGTTTTTCAAGGATCCTATGACTACATTAAAAATCACGAGGCTCAATGAAGGGGTCATTTAAGATTCGCAGTCATATCGCAAATAATTTCTTCTAGTAAGCTGGTTCACCCCAAGAAATTCAGATCATTTGCCCAAAAAACAGCTGATATTTATGTCAAGCACTATTGGTGGTATCTCATGCCACCAACTGTGCATAAAGAGTTGATCCAAGATGAGAAAATAATCGGAAGTCTTATTCTTCCAGTTGGAAAATTCCCAGAAGAGGCTCAAAAAGTTCGCAACAAAATTTTTCTCCAATGCAACGAGATCAGAGTTAGAAAGATGTTCTAAAAATCTACAAAAGAGGATATTATAAGTAATACATTAATCAGTTCTAAACTCAGGAATTAAACTCTCAAACCACAGTGTTCTTATTAAATGATCAAGTTGTTCTCAGAAACTGAATAGTTGCTGAATGTGTCACCGAAGATGACTAGGAGAAATGAACCCTATGATGGAAGTCAACAAAAATACCTTATTTTAAGAATTTCATAGTTTAATTGTATTGTTGTGCTAATTTAAATATAATTTAATAATTTAAATTATTTTATTGTCTTTTTCAATATTGTACTTCATATATTGAGGTTAAAATTAGCATAAAACAATTTTTACATTTTGTAATTTAATTTTTGTAGATTTCAACGAAATAAATCTTTTATAACTTGGTACCTGCGACTTTGTCCACATTGATTTATTACACATCTTTCCGTTTCTAAAAGTTTGTTTAAAGTTAAAATTTTGATTTTTTTTAGTTTTGTTTATTATATTTTTTAAAGAAATTATAGATTTGAAAATCCCTTCTTGTCTTATCTCTATCAAATAAAACAAAACAGTTCAATAAAATTCAACTGTCTGCATCAAGTGGTATGAGGTGGATTTTAATAAAAGAATGAATCTACTGAAGTATTAAAATATTAGTACACATATGGATTTGAAACTAATCAAGTTTCAATTGTTCGCAAATTTCGCTGAAATAACAAAAAACAAAAAGAGAATGACCGGAAAATATATTTATGCTCCCAAATGATTGTTTTTTGTTGATATAATAAGTGCGAGGTTTCATGTACCTGTTTATGTGAAGTATATGGTTTCTATTTCTTATGAAACTAATTGATTTATTCTAAAAGCACTAGCATCTTTCGATTTGCACCCGGAGTCAAGCAGATACCACTATTCGATTCAGCACAAGAAATACGCAGAGTATCATCTGCAATAAAATTATTATGGAGGAAAAACTGTTTGAAAAAACCACGTCCAGTAAATTATCCCTTTCTTCCCTCTGTGCACCAGCATGAGAGCTTGTTTTCTATATGCTACACTATTATGTTATAAGCTTGCGTTATTCAAGGTAATCAGACTTTTGAAACCAACTTTGAGAACAAATCAGTGTGGTGTCCTCGAATTTAAAAGTCTATTTTCCTGTAGAAGGTTGTTAATGAACAAAATTTAAAAAACATTGTTAATAAATATTTATTAATATTTTTAAAACAAAACATATACTTATTCTCTAAGGTCCTGCACATGCCCTATTTATGGTTGGTAGACCGGAGCAAGGAATTCCCCTTAAATTCTGAATTCTCTTTTTATTTTGTACTTATTAGCTGCAACAGCAACAATTGTAACACATTGAGTGGGTAATATCAATTTATCTCTATCAAGCTATTTAAATAATTCACATGGTAAATTTATTGCAACACTTTTTTTCCGTTTGTAACCAAAAGCAACACTTGACAATTTTCTAATCTTAATACTTTCATTATCCTTATTTAATATATCCAGTGATATATATTAAAATTGTTAATACAGAACTGGGTATGTCTTCGAATAAAAATTGTAATCTAGCATCCCTTTAAATGAATCTATATTTATAGATTTATTATAAATTTCATGACTAGGTTTTAGTGATATAATAGTTTGCACACATACACCACTCGTTTCTCTATTGGAACCAAATCTTCCTTCAAGTTCATCATTTTAAAATTTCCTAGGAGGACATAATCTATGTTATATTTTTCAAACATGTGTGGAATTATTGGAACAAAAGCTTTAGTTGTATTTATTTGCACTTGGAAAGTTTGTGAGGACAGTGCCTGGGAAACAGGTATTAAAAGTCTCCAGTGTTCAAGCCATGTTATCACTTTTTCCAAACATTTAACTTGAGGAGAATCAACATCTCTTATAGAATTCCTATTTTCATTATTAAATCTTTCTCCTTCATAGCAATGCTGTTAGATATTGATTTTTGGGTATTTCTCATTTCCTGTCAAATAATATATTATTTTGGTTTATGTTTTCCCTTGAAGTAAGCTTTTTGTTCAGATGTTTTATTAATAAACTAATATATAAAAAAAACTTAAGGTTTCTATCATTAATATTAATGATAATTTTTATTTTGTGGTTGTAGTTAAGTAGCATGTGGCAATTCACAAAACTGTGATGTGATTTTCAAATCGTAATGAGCTTCTTACAATGTTCAGTTAATTTCATACAATTCTACACATAACAAAATGACCCGTGCACAGCATGGGGTTGAATAATTAGAAAACTTGACAAATATTAAATATTAGAAAATATTGCTTGTAGTTCAAATTTGGGATTGATATAGTTTCACCAATATATTTTCATACATTAAAACTATTGGTAGTAATCTATTAAGTGAAGAATATTAATGTCAATGAATGATCGAATATGAGCAATATTTGATATTGTTGGCCTTGTGAAAAAGGAAGGCAGTAATGCAAGGAAGATGAACCAAAACAGACTTCCTCATAATCAGAGAATATTTCGACCTATCACGAGCACCGGAGATAAAAGTTCAAGACCCAGTTCGGACCTTTTGTAGCAAGTATTGTTCCTCATCGATTTTAGGGTCAGAGTTGCTGTTATATTATTATTAAAGAGAAGTTCTGAAGAAACAGAGACTATTATATAAATAAGAAAAAGTATTACACCTGACAAATATAAAACGCATGCAGAGAAGAAAGACGTTTTTAGATTTGCTGTTAAGCGAGGTTCTCAACACAGGTTCTAATTTAAAAACAGTAGAAATAATGACCATTTTTCTGAAAAATGTGATCTACATTTTTAAATATATAATCAAAATAGCGACCTTATTTTCATTCCAACGTAGTTTGCTTTGGTGTTAACTTTCATATATTTATTGGTTATGTTAATAACATTAACTAATTAATAAGAAGTGGAGTACTGTGCAGTGATCAATCAGTGTTATTTATTATTGAATTATAATACAGTAGAATCTGCTCAAATTTTCTTACTTAAGACGTTATATTTCTGTGTTCTCAAAAATTCTCCATATATTGATAATTATAAAATTTTCCCATTTAAGTTTAGATTTTAAACTTTTTCCCAGTTAAGAAATTTTTTCTCCTCCGAACCTCTTTTTTCAACTGTATTGTGAAGCTTAATTTTTAACCCAATGGAAACAGGGATTACAAAAGAAGGGAGGAAACACACTTGGGTGGACTTTGTCCAAGGAATTGGACAATAAAAATTATTTTTGGGTTACTTAAAGGGTCATCCATTGCATTCCCAGGTCTATTAATATTTAAGAATTGAAGGCCTTAAGGCAATGGTCCGATACATAGCTGCATGCCATAAAACTTACAGGGGGAGGTACCCTTCCAATTAAAACTAACCAAATGAATTTTATGGTGATAATTAAACAGAAACTTCTCATTAATGAAAACATGTACAAAAGAGTACATTTTCACAATGAAAAAAAAACTTTGTCATGTTTCCTCAGTCATATTCATTTTTGTAGTTCTTAGGTTCAAGTTTAACTATTGAAAGGCTAGAATTAGTTGAAAATCCTTTTCAACTGTGTATACAACCTGGAAACATACAGAAGTTGTTTTGAATTATTAAATTAAAGAAAGTTGCTAAAGTGTATTTACTGAAACAGTTTTATTCTTTTGCTAGCTTTTGTGTTTCTTAGAACAGTGTCTTCAGTGATTCAGAAAATAAAAGTGACTTTTTAGTGGAAAAAGGGACCACTGATAGCCCTGTGTTAAGAATGCACAAAAAGAATTGTGAATATATAAAGGTACTAATGACTATTTTTAAAACTTGCATTTTTTACAAGATATGTTAAGATTCTTCAGTGGAACTGTGGGTGAAATTTTTGTGTTGCAATATAATTTTTAGAATTGTATTATTGTCTTCATCCTGTGAAGTTACTGCGGAAGTTTTGGTCAGTTTCCTTTTTTTTTTTTGCATTTCAGAATTATTGAGGTAATATAATATTATTAGGTGGAATATCTTTATTTGAAGTTGGGGAATGTATTTCTTGTGCATTTAATATATTTGCAGCTTCTATTGTGGTGGTGCTGATTTTAGAATCCTGTCTAACACATCACATTGTCTGTCAGAATTTAACGAATCTATTAGCTCGAAACACTTTTGTTTTAATTCACCCTTTCTGTGCTCAAGTGAGAGGACTGTGATTCTTATTGGCTACTTCATTTAAAATTAATTTATTTTTATCATCTACAATAAGGGGAGATTCATTAGGTATTGCTGTAGTTGTATAAGCAGTATTTTTAATATGCTGGTGTAAATAATGTATGTGTTTATTTGCACATATTCCACCTAACTGATGAATCAATGCAGCTGCATGTATATCGGTGAGTGCATATATTACACTCAATGCCCTGTATGTGACATATACAAGTTTTATTATTTTCATGTATATTGTATATTTCTGTATTATGTGTTGATGAAACTGATCACCCATTCTCATTCTCTATTACTAGTAAAGATAGTGTTTCACTTGTTTTATGTCTGATTCTTGAATCTCGTATCTTACTTGTCAATTTACCTTTATTTGCCGTAATTAAGAGATCAATCATTTTATCTGTGACGAATTTCATGATACCATGTATAGCCTTGTCCAATCTCTTAATATTTTTCCTGTGAAGATAAATATATTTTAATGTTCGTTGCATTCGTTCTATGTATATGTTTGTATTAATGCCACTGTGAAGTCTATAACAGTATGCCCAGTTGGATATATTTTGTAAATAATATGTTTTAAAGTAATTTGAAAATTCACTAGTGTCAGGCCTTTCATTCAATAGCCTTTAAAAAATTTTATTGCTGCTGAAAAGTATATTGTATGAAAAGTATAAATGTCCCGTTCTTCTAAGTATTCTGATAATTTTATACGTTTTTGCCTGTTTTTCAGCACCATTGATTTTTTTATAAATTTTTCTCCAGGCTCCATCAATATGCCATGCACAAAAAAAGACGTTTTTGTGGTACACCCATTTCAGACTTCCATGTATTAAAAAAGATTCTGCCATATCAGACATAAAAACTTGTGGTTGTAATTGCCCAATTTTTTGTTTAATACATGAAAAAAATTGATAGCACTGGTTGATCGCATCGATTAGAAAATAAAAAAGCTCATGGGAATCCTTGGCACAAATCAACTTTGTTAATAAAGTTACGAGTTCAGACCCATATCCATTTACCGCGTGTGTACCATCAATACATATACAGTCAGAACTAAATTTTTTCAGTATCTCCCCTTGTGCTTCTGTCATAATTATCAAAACAAAATCATTTTCTTTCAGAAATGAATATTGAGTACAAGTTGATCCTTGGGTTTTATAAAATAAAATGCATGGATTTTATGCACCCACATATCCCCACTGACCCCATCATTTTCGTGTTTCACAGAATTCGATTGAAATATTTTTCGATATTATGTAGATCTTTTTTTGTAAGTAAATAAACTCTCTCAAACCCAGCATCTGATATGGGATTACAAATGTATGAGCCTCTGAATAGAATTACAAATGTATTGTAAATTTTTTCAATAGTTTTGCATTTACTCAGCTACATTTTTTATTAAGATGGAATAAAACTTTTATTATTTGCTTTCTATTCATTGTAAATCATGAGCGGTTTTTTTTTTTTTTTTTAATTTTATTAGATGTCAAATTTGGTAAGGATGTATTTGATCTAACATTTTACAAAATGTCATTTACTATTTTCTTAAATAATTTTATCACGTTTTCTTTAAGCTGAATTCAAGTTATAATATTTGAATCAACGTGACTTGACTGTAAATGTAATCTGTGTATACCGTTTCTTACGCATGACGTTATCTAGGAATAATTACGAGAATTTTAAAAGCATTTTTTTCAAAAAAATAAAAATCTAATAAGACTTTGAGAGACTTAAATAACAATTTTCGAACTTAAAACATGATTAAAAATTTTATAAATAAACCTTTTAAAAAATAGAAAATATATACTCCATGTAAAAACACAAAAATAAGGTATCAGATAATTTTTATCTTAACACATATATCAACTTTCGCCCGTGAATCACTACAGCTTCCGGAAAAAAACTATGAAGAAATGAAGGGGGGTCCCCTTTAATAGGGGATATGGTCCCTTTTACAGATATATAGGCCTCTCAACGTGATTTTATACTGGAAATAAGGGAGTTTATGAGCACTGTTTTCAGGTCTTGGGTGGTTCTCGGAAAGGGCTTTCGAATTGCAATTGCCCTCCCCAGAGTGTCCCAGGCATGCTCTATAAGATTGAAGTCTGGAGATTTGGTTGGTCAGTCCATCCGGCGAATATCCTCACTTTCCAGAAATTCGTCGACCAGCTAAGCTCCATGTGACTCCACGTTGTCATAAATTAAAAGGAAATCAGGACCGATTGGACCCCTGAAAAGGCAAACAGGATTCCAAGACCTCATCTCTATACCTCTCAGCAATCATAGTGCCTCTTTCAAAGACATGGAGGTGTGTACGGCTATCCAACATGATGCCTGCTCAGACCATCAAGCTTTCACTGCCGTAATTGTCGATTTCTCGGACATTGGAGGGCAAGTAATGAGTTCCTG
>BMAW01041168.1:0-21424 GCA_019974015.1 Nephila pilipes | reverse complement strand
ATTATATTATATTATATTATATTATATTATATTATATTATATTATATATATGTAACTAATTAACTATGGCAAATAAGGTGAATAATTAGTAGAATAATTTTTTATGAAATTATTATAGCTCGTATTTTCAACAGATTAGAATAACAAAACAAAAGAACGAGAATCTGTCCTTTAGTGGAAATAAGTAAACATTGTAAGAATGTAAATAGATTTGCTTAGTAGAAAACTTAACATTTCATTTTATTTAATTAAATTATGTCTTATCTACAAAATTACTTTTTTGAGAACTTGATGGGAATCAATTGAGTGTTTACATATGTAAGAAACTATTTCAAACCATATCACAATAATTTGAAGAGTAATTTTAAGTTATTAATTTTACAGTGTTAAACTGGATTTACAAGATCACCGTGGAATAGTTTATATAAAATGGTGTTTCCGAAATGTAGTTGCCTCAATCGATGAAACTGATACATAAAATTCTTCTGATTTCATTACTGCATCTTGATTTTTCTGTTTTTTGTAATAAACATATAGTTGAAATAGAATGTAAAATGTTTTTAAATTTTTTGATACTATTCTTAATATTTTTTTTTATTTTTATTTCATTTTTGAAATATATCAGCTTTATGTAGGTAATCAAAAGAATTTAAAAAATGTTTTTCAGTCTAACAGTATACTATTTTCATTAGAAAAAAAGTTATTTCGATCTCTAAGAAATCAGTTTTTTAGGATTTCTGTTTTAAATCTTGTTAGGAATTTGTTTGATTTTTTTAGACATTTTGAGAAAGAATTTAGGTAATTTCTAGAATTTGTGGATCTATAAGCATTTTAAGATTTTTTTTTTATAAAATATGTAAATACGGTTTAACACAGAAAGATTTGTTCTATATTTAGGAAACAATAAAGTTGATGAAAAAATTCTTTTCTTCACAAAGGTATAGAATTTGAAAGTCCTCCAAAACTTCTTTTTTGTATTTTAAATTAGACAAAACTAATCTATAACTTATGGGTAAAAAGCAGGGAAAAAAAATTAAGAGCTCTGTAACATGTATAATTAGTTTTTGTGAAAAGAAAAATAAACCTAAATAATTTATAACAATATATCTGTACATAAATAATTGAATAGAATAAAATTAGTAAGAATAAATAGAATTTGATTATAGCAAAATTATAGTTGCTTGTATATTAAATAACGTTGAATAGATTGGAGTTTTAATTTTAAAATCTACTGCAAAAAACCAGCTTCGTTCCGGAGCATTAGTTTACATGCTTAGATACTTTTCGCTAAATTTTTCTAACACAGTGTGTAATATAAGTAATAATATAATTTCAAATTTTGTTTTTTTTTTTTACTTTTAGTTATGAAAATTTATTAATAATATTAGTTCGGTTGAAGACATTTTAAATGCAATGAAAAATTGTGACATTTGATACATATTTTAAAAAGTAACTTCAAACATATAGAATGTTCTAACTGAATTTGATTCATAATCCTAGTGTTACTAATTTAAATACATTAAAATACCAATTTTGTTATTACAAATATGCTGTGATACTAAAATTAAACTAATACTGAATGAATATTTTTCTTATGAATCAGAAGAATATTCTTTTCCTTTTAGCTACGTATTAGTTCTACTGAGAAAGATGAATCTAAATATAGATTAAATTCTTAATAAACTACCGGAGTGTTTTTCTGATGAAGGAAAAGTAATGTTCTTAGCAAACTATATCTCATTTCTACAACGCATTTAGATTCATAGAACTATCTATCTGTTATTGTAAATTACTATATGTCATATTCATCGTACTCTTCAATTTATGATGTATATTGAATAACGATATCGACAAAAAGAATATTACAAAATTATTCAACGACACTCCAATAATAAAATCTTATCATCAGAAAAGGAAATAGACAATTCCTGAAATATCACCATTCCTAAATATATTTTGAATATTTTATTAATAGCAAGATAAAATATTTAAAAAATTAATTAAATGCGATAAATTAATTACATATTTTCTTTAGAGAAAAACTCCATCCTTGTAATAATTAATAATAGTTTATTTCATTCAAATAGCACACGATATTTGTACCAAACTGAATATCAGAATAAATCACATACGAATGTGGTTCCAAAAGTACTTGTATTTGAAGACAGATTGCATTATTTTGATAAATCGTTTTGAGCAATGGGTGCCACCCTCTGTTAAAAGGAGCCGAAAAAATATGACACTGATTCATAAGTCAGTTTTCATTTGGTTTTCATTAGACAAATCAAAATTGGATTCCTTCCACCTCGAGTTGTCAGCGTCCTTTTACTTTGAGTTGTTACTATTGGAAAGACATGGATTCATCATTATGCGTCGGAAATCAAGCAAAAATCAAAATGTTTGGTTGCTTCCGATGAATCTATTCCAAAAAAGTCGAAGATGATCTCATCGACCGTAAAAGTATGATGATGAATTTTTGTGGTGTTAAAGACATCTGATCACGAATACGAGTAACTGAGAATTTGCTGTCAAGGAAGTCATGATGCTTACCATTAACAAACCATTTTTGATGCTACGAGCGCCTGTCTTGGAATTTTAAAGGACGTAATGAACGATACTCTTAAATAAATAGCAATAAAATAATTTTATACCATTATGCTTCATAAAATAAAATGAGGATATACGAATAGTAATACTTATCCAAAAATAAAAATGAATTCCATTGTTTTTTACAAAAGAACATTTAATTCCAGAAAATATTTATAAAACTAAATATTTTGTAACCCTAATTATACTATTACATTGTTTGACTCCACATTTGTATCGTTCATTATTCAATTTACTTACAATAGAAAGCGTTTATAGAATAACGAATCTGTTAACCAAATTCCTTTATCTTTGTTGTGTTCTGTTTTTGTGAGTATTTATGTATATGTATTTTTTATGTATATTTATAATGTACATGTATTCTATGTACAATCAGCTTAGTTAATTAACTCAACCTTCATGTACAATAAAACATTCAACCTTAGTCAAAACATATTTTTAGACAACCAAAAACTTAAATTTACATGTATTTAGAAATTTTATTTGTTACGAAGATTATGTTTATAAAAATGGCTGTTACAAAAACGATGCAACAAATGAAAATGGAATAAAAGAATGATTCCATTAATTAATAGTTTATTTCAATTATTAGAAAACCTAATTGACAAGCATTATTATATTACAAAGAAATATGAATAAGAAATTTGCAACAATTTTTAATTCGAAAGAACTCTTTAATGAAGAAGGAGATAAAACTTTGAACATAATTCAAAATACAAGCACTGTCAACATTTATCAATAAAATTAATTATAAATTGGGAATGAAAAGTATTTATTAAAAATTCTTTTAGAGCAGACGATAAATCATTAAAAATAATAGATGATAATAGTCTTATTGTTAATTTTTTTAACTCAATTAAATTTCAAAAAATAAAATTCCATATATTCATATTTTATTTTTGGTTTTGCTATAACAATTAAGGTACTGTTAGAATAAATTTTCTGGAAAAATTGACTCTATGGGTTTAGTAACAGTATGACTGGAAATCGAAAAATATTTTTTGTGTTAAAACTCCTATCTTAAAATAAATATTTATACCACTAAAATTTTTTTTTCTTCAGCAATATTGCATTAAGCGAATATATCCACTCAACTACCAAATGTTTTTTAAAATTTCCCAAATATTTTTTTTTTATTCTTCTGTTATTTTAGGTGACTATATTTTCACGTGATATTAAAATTAAAATTTCTTAGTCATAAGTTTTTAACAACATCAAAATATTTGTCATTCAAACAAAACAAAATTAAGAGTAAATTAGAATCATATGAAGAAGGAATTCCGTATTTCCATGAAGAAAAAGGCCAGTCATGATCATAATTTTCTTTCACGAAGAAAAAAGTTTACTGATTTTGAAAGATAAAAAAAATCTAATATGACTCTTTTAGTTCATTAAAATACTCTAGTCAGAAGTAATTAAAATAATTAATATACCCTAAAGGAAGAATATAATAAGCAGTTTTAGGGGGTAATGCATTAAGAGTTTTTCATGTTTCTCTCAAGATTTACAAATAAAAATGCATTTTCTTACTATAAGTTTATTCATTTATATTCTTACTATAATAATCAAACTTTGTACAATGGTGTTTATTTGCATACTTATTTAATTAAAGCTGATTATTATGATAGTTTTTGAAGAAAAAAAAGTTAATGACGTATATTGCGTGATATTTATTTAATAACAAAAACAATATAGTTTGTTACTTTTTACATCACAAAGTTTTTTAGTAGGTAAGCGTATACTTAAATAATTTATAGGCTTTCTGTACTTTTCATATTAAAGTATGTTCGTCAAAGTTCGTTAGAATTTGATTTTTGCAGATAAATATTAGCTTGTATATTTTGCTTGATTCAGTTTCTTAAAGTGTCATAGAAAGGTACCCCAATTAGAATTTTCATGCTTGAAACAAGGGTTGAAGTAGGCGATCGACAACTTTTGAGTGCGATAATGATTTAAATGTATCGATTTCGTTTATGGTAACCCGAAATTCTGGTTAACTTTTCATTTACAAAGTCTTCATGACATCACTGCTTACGATGGGCTACTTTGTAACGCCTGCCCGTTCTGGGCTACCTTTTGTGCTATAGCTAAATTCAATGATTAAACACTAAGACATAATAAGTCAATCAAAGAGACTCTAGAACAATATTTACGGAATTTATTAATTTCTAATTAATATAACAACAATTATTTATGCTCTTCCGGGCAAGGATTCTACTACCCTAATTCAACCCACCAATAGTAATCTAACAGACTCTTACCATTAAGCCTTCCTCTACTGCAACTCAGACTCTGGAACAAATGAGGCCCTCTGGAATAACTAAATCTCTTGAAACACTACACCTTTAATCCAATCGCCTATTTCAACCTCTCTTTTCAACTCCTCCTCCAACCTCTCTTTCCACTTCTCCTTCAGCCTCACTATCGCGACTTTCAGTTGGAGTTTATATATTTCCTAACTCTCCCACTTCACTTCATTTCTATCTGCTTTCTATCTACATATTCACGTTTCATTTTTGGTTGGGCAAAGATTACTTAGCAAAAGCAATCAATCTTAATTAATTTTTTTCAAGGTTAGTGAAGAGAAACCACGAATATCCCAATGTCACAACTTTGGTGACCTTTCTTCTAAGTCTCCAAGTTTTCGCCACAATCTCTAAGGGGCTCCCGATACTGGACTTTAACCGAAACAAGTTCAAAATGTATTGTTGTAGCTCCTACAGTTTTCTTTTTCTTTTCAAATTCTACCTATGATTTATTTTAATTAATAAAAACCCATTAAAATTGGAACTGAATCTTATTCTTCACTTCTTAATATTACCTGTTACTATGTGATAAATGCATATTGAAGGCAGCTGAAGTATAGACATTCCTTTTATGAAGATTTTTGTTATAACAAACAGCTAATAAATTCATATAATTATACAATTACTATTATTTTTTATATTCCAAATGTTGAAATACTAATAGAAGGATCTGTGTGGGAAGAAACAATAAAAAAAAAAAAAAAAAAACAATTAACTCAGTATCAGTTCTCCTTTTTGAGCAGATGATAAATGCCTGATCAAGAAATATTTTTTTCATGAGTAGCAAGCCTGATTTGTTGCAGTAATTTGTACTTCTGTTTGTTGTTGAGGGCTAATTAAATTCTTAAGTCCATGGGTGTACACTCTTATCATCATTCTTTGATATAAAATTTTCTCTCGTTACTCACTTCTGTGGTTCTTTTGTTAAATTACTACAATAACTATCAGATAAATTTTAAATAAAAATGAAAGACATTAAAATATCTAGTATATAAAAATAATTGTTGCATGAAATAATTACTTTTGTATTTACTTATGTATAGGAAGAAGGGATTTATATATATTTATATCTGTAGGAAGAATTGATGACGAGTTGAATATTTTATAGTTCAAGGGAATTTTCCTTTCATCTCAGTGAGCTTAATATCCCTCTTCTGAAACATCATTTTCATGGATAATAAGACATTAGTAATTTATTAGTTTTTATTGTGGTTGCATTATTACAGATGATTATTAATAATTGACCTCACATTTTAGAATAACAAGTAAAAAACCTCCTTTAAGTCACAATCGGGGGAATTGAGAATCTGGAACTCTCCTAAGCCTCTGATTAATTCACAGACACTCAACAATCTATTTCTCGATTCTCGTTAAATTTAGTATGTAATATGATAGTCACATCCTAAATTCAATTCAATTACACAAAAAGGTTCTTATATATTTCAAATTTGAAAAAATACCATTTTGCAAGTTCAAGAGTTTCTGTTTTTACTTTTATAAAATCAATAGTATTGCTACTTTTAACTTATTATCCAATTGTTCATGCAAACACTTATATCCAGTAGCTCAATACTCAAAGAAGAATGCTGTTGAAATCATTCTGCTTATACATTACAGAAATATAAGCTTTATAAGTACTTGGATATTAGCTACAGAATTTTAAAAAAAAATCGAGCCCTCAGTAAAAATTAAAATTCAGCAGTAATCAAAGCATTTATAACCAAGTATGTTATAACTTTTCCTAAATAATCTAAAATGGGCTTGAAAATTGCTTTAGTCAGTCTAATAAGTCAAAAGAAATCTTAGCATTAGAACCCGAACTAACAGGTTAAAAATTTTGATAAGGGAATAAAATGGTAATATTCAGTTTAACTGATCAAAAACTACCAAACTAGGCATAAAGATCATTTTGTATTTGTTACAGCTCTTGTGTTATGTCCAATTCTCTATCATTTCATGAAGCTTTCTCGATAAGAGTTATCGCAAAATTTTAAAAACTGATACATAATGTTCACCATTTACATTAGTATTTGAAGGCACAGCATGCTGTGCTTCCATTTTTGATCAAAAAAGGAGTCTTTACCTTTTTTGATCAAAGAAAATAATAATCATGACCTTTTCAGCAGATTTGTTTTTTCGAATTTTTTTCGGAGAGGGAGGATCAGAGTGTTTCAATACACATGTTCCTAACTTGTTAATGGAATATAAATGATGCACCTAAGTTTCATGATATGATATTACAGTCTTAAGGGAATTCGGATCATTTTAAAGCATGTGTTTCCACTCATAAGATTGGTCAATTCTTGTTTGCATTTGCTCTTTAGTAAAGTGGCGATAGACCCATCTGGAACAAACATGGCGAATCTGTAAATTGTTGCATAAAATGTCCACACAGTGTTAACATTTCTATCATTCAGAACACTTTATGTTCGGCGAGGCTTAGGAATTTGTTTTGCAGACAAATGTGCTTTCTTAGATAGCCATCTAGAAATCATAGATTTTCCGAAACATTTGTCTTTGAAATGTTTTTTTTTATTAACTTAACTGCTTCTGGAGCTGCTTTGCATTAACGATAGAAAAAACTTATGATACAAGGCCTTTCTTTTCTTAATTTTAAATCACTCATCTCCATTTTTGAAGGGCAAATAAAAACAGTACTTTAAACAAGCACGAAACCTGAGAAATAAAATCGTCTGCTTTGTTTAGAATATTTATAAAAGTTCAGTTAACAGTTTAAAAAGGTAGCCTGTACTTTTATTTTTTAGTTTCAGTGTGTTGCCCCTAAGTAATAAAATAACTCTCTCTTTTAATGGTATGCCCTCTGCAGAAGTATTAGCTTTCATATACAAAGTAATTTGAGGTATGATATGTGAGAATGATTGAATCTCAACCATCTAAAGCAAATATTATCACTTAAATATAATTATTTACAGTTTCTTTTGAGAGAGAGGAAAGATTTTGAGCTTATTGAATACTTTTTATAAGTTTTCCAATTTCTTTGTTATTGTGTAGTAAATGAGAACGGGAGCTTAGCCATCCCGGATTCCTATTCCAAATTTTACTTATCGAATACGTTAATTTTTAAATAGCCTAGTTATGGGAATTAATTAAAAGTTAATTACTTTTTAACGGATGCATCGGGATAAAAATTTGGGAATCAGCGTTTTTCATGCCTAGATATCAGTTTATAAAATGAAATTAAAAGCGAGAAGCAATTGCTTAAAATTTGCCTAGTATGTGAAACAAGGAAATTATACAGTCTTTATTTATTATCATAAATCATTCAGTACTTAATTTAGATTAGATATGTACATTGTTTATTAAAATTTTAAATTTAATTTATGTTTTTGTCAAATTATATTAATTTTATTTATAAATAAATATTTACTTTAATTATGTTAGATTTAACTTGATATTATTTAGCAAGCATATACTTTTCCTACACAATTGTCTTAACAAAAATGCTTTTCCAAGCATCTAGTGAGGAATGATGAAAATTTTCACCGTCATTTGAGAATAATTGAATTTTTTTTTATCAGAAATCTGAAATGAGGAAACACTATTTTGCGATAGCCATTGAATTTCCAATTGAAGGATATTCTTCAAAATTCAATTTACAATAAAAATTGATTAAGAACGCAACTGATGAAACGAGATAATCCAGACTTTTTTTTGCTTAGATTTCCTAAATTTAACTACTTCCTCTTGTAAATGCTTTCTTAAGAATACTTGAAGTCTTTTTTTGCTACTCTAAGAAGTTATTGTTGCTTTAAAAATGATTTCGAATATTCGATCTCTTGATAAGTTTAGTTAAAATTCTAAAGTTTTAATATGTGCATTGATGTTTAATTTCCATTTATTGAAATAATATTTTTTTAACATATTTGTTCCATCGATGAATTAGATAATATTAAGTTAGTGATAAAGTTTTTAAATGTGTGTGTAACTCACATCATGTTATCTTAAGCTTACTTCATTGACTTAGATAATAATTGAAAAAAAATATTTGTGTATGTATGATCGCATTAGTTAATAAATTCTTTCAATTCTTATAAGTCCTTCATTAGTTACTATTTTTATTAGTTATGTAATCTAAAGCTGCTGAATATATTTCTATGTCATGATTTTGGTATTTACCTTTTGATGTTTATATTTTAAAGCTGCCAACCTGGAAAATATTTAGAAACAAAATCAAGGTTTTTTTTGGAGGAGATATAGATTTTCTCTTAAGTAATAAGAAATGATTGAATGTTTCATATTTAAAAAAAATTTTAGAAAAAAAATAGGTTATGTGTATGGATATTTTTCAATTATTTAGCTGTTTTATTTTCTTAGAACAGGTAGCGAATCAAAATTCACCTGCGAACAGGTAGCGAATCAAAAAATATAATGCATAAAATTAGTGAAAAGAAATTGTACAGCTTTTTAACCTTGTAAAATACTATTTTCTTTATTCATGCTCTAACTTTATTATGAAATTATGGGTAAATATCTGTCTTTTTTTCTTCCTTTTTGACCTTCCAATATGGCTTAAGTTCGTACTTATTTAATCCAGCTTGAATCACTATTACTATTACTATTGCAACTGCTTATTATTATTTTTGATTGTTTCAAAAGTTGATATATCAACTTATTATATTCGTAAAAACAAGTATAAAGTTAAGACTTTTGCATGTTGTAAATTTTTGCAAGAGCTTCGGTTAAATCAAAAAGTCTTGAAAATTGTTTATATTATTCAAAATACATATAACTGGTTGATTTCAGGTATCGTAATTTTTATTAACAAAAAATTATTTCATATATCAATGTGGAAATAAGAATAAGATATTAAGATACATGCATCAGTGTATAATAATATACATGTATCAGTGTATAATAATATACATGTATCAGTGTATAATAATATAGATGTATCAATAAGTGTACAATGTCAAGTATCTGTATGGAAGTAAAAATTGCATATTCTTTCTGTTTTGACATGAGAAGATAAATTAATATCCAATTGATTTAACAATATTCGATTTAATATGTCAAATTACGAAGGCCGTTCAATAAATCCTTAGAAAATGAGTAAAAACAAATTATTTTAGGTAGAACTTTTTTAACGTTATATCCTTTTAGCACTTTACACTTTCCCAAGATAAATTTTTAAGCCATCTTAAGTCCTTTTTAAGTTTGGAAAAAAACTAATAAAACGTCATTGGAGGCCAAATACGGTAGATATTGTAATAATTCCAACTTAAATTCCATTAATTTGGACATAGAAACTGCATAGATGTACACCGGTGCATTGTCTTAATGGAAGAGGACCTGTTTCTTTTCCAAATGAGGATATTTTCTCTTGATTTCTTCGCTCAAGCATTGCAATTACGAGTATAATACTCATCAGTTATTAATTTTTTTTTATCTAAGTGATTGAAGTAGATAACTTCAAGTGCATCCCGAAAAACCATGTAAATCCCTTTGCCTGCTATTTTCAGCGTGTTTTCTTAGAAGTCCGTTTGCTTTCAAATTCCCACTTTTTTGTCTATTCTTTTATCTGTGGAGTGGAGTAGCATACCCACGTTTCGTCCTCACTTATGAATGAATGCAGAAACTTGTCGGGACTGTGATGAAAAAGCGCCAAAATATCTTCCAAGTCGACCACACAATTACGTTTATTTTCCACTAAGAGCAAACGCGGCACCAATCTTCATGAGAATTTTTGCTCCCCCAATTTTTCGAGCAAAACTGAAAATACTGTACCTTACGATATGCCAGTGGCTTCAATTATTTAGCGCACTTCGATTCGTCTATCTCTCAAAATCAAATCGTGGATTTTATCAATTATTCCGGGAATAGTCACAGACATTGGACGTCTCAAACGAAGTTTAATTCTGTGGATGTACGGCCACGTTTAAACGCATTTAACCAACTGTAAACAGTTGCAAACACAGGAACATATATGCTATGAACTTCATCCAATTCAGATCTGATCCCTCTCAGAATTAACCTTTTTAAATATAAGTGTTTCATCATCACTAGAAACTCTCTTTATTTAATCTTTCTAAATAAGAGTAAGTTTCTTGCTTCAATCATCAATAAAAATGAAACCACATGATGAAAATAACTGAGACTTAGACAGCTGTATAGTGAGTCATGATACTAACTAGAAACAAACAATTTTTGATGATACGAGTGCAATCTCTTGGATTTCTAAGTATTTATCAGACAACCCTCTTATAATGAGAGATACAAAAATAAATTATGATTTATTATTGTAATAAATCGATGAATTACTATTTAACAGTTACTTAATATCATTGTATATCCAGTGATATAATTATATAAAATTAATCTCTTTTGTATGATAATTTTTCATGAAATATCATTTATTTCTTTAATTAAAAAAATTTCTCTTTTATTCACATAAAAAAATGCTCAAAACTCTATTAACTTTAAAAGCATTTTTTTATATTCAGGTACAGTATAATAAATAAATAGTTATATAATTAGTGAATTAATAGTTCTACCTCACTTTTTATTTACAATTCACAGCCCTTTATTATGACTTTTTATATGTGTTATAATAATATATAATATATATTATATTATTCGATAATATTATTCATCATCTTTATTCGATACCATAGCCCGATTTATAGTTTCTACATTCTATCATTATTTTAATTACTTATTTCAATCAGAAAATCAAATCTTTTAAATTTTAGATTGTCGTTAAATACTTATAAGATACAAGTGAAGCATCAAATTTTCTAATGTTTTGAATCAATTAGCACGGTTTCTTAATCAAAACATACTTTAAAATGTTTCAGACTATACAAGGAAAAATCAGCAGTGTTTACCAATGTTTCAAACTTTAATTAAACTCGATTCAAGCAATTGTTATTTAAAAGAAAATCAATATCTCCGGTACACTGGCTTTAAAATTTCTGAACTTATTCGAATGAAACGATAAATAAATATTAAACTTAAAAGGATTTTCTCGTGTGTGAAATCAAATTATCTTTTACTGTTGATTATCAAAAGTTCAGTTTTACGCTCAGTAGTGAGTAAACAGTGTTAGCTGTATTGAGTTCTGCCTCAAATTATATAACCGTTTATTCTGAAACGTGGAAGTATTAAGTAGGATTTACTTATCTAGAAACATTTTAAAAGTTTCTCTAAAACATGAGCGTTTTATTATTCTGTTTTAAAAATGTTTCAGGTATATCGTTTACATAAATAAATTGAAATATTCAACTTAAATAAACATCAATTATTACGCTATAATACAAAAACTACCTACTTTATATATATATATATATATATATATATATATAGTTATATGCATATAAGGTATATTAACTACGTATTATAATACAAAACATTTTAAAACTATTTAAAATAAAAGAAGTTTGAGAAAATCTATATAATGAATGAAATAACCAAAAATCGCATTAAAAAGTTTTTCATATGAAAAATACTTGTGAACATCAGCCAAAAATGTACTTAATTAATCAAACAGTTTAAAATTTAAATCCCTAAAACCTAAATAATCATTACATTTACTTAAGAATCAAACAATTTTAAAACAAAGCAAAGTAAAAGATATGCAAAAATTTAGAAAAATGGAGATATTGTAATTAATACTGTTCCATACTTTGGAATGGAATATTTTGTGTTTATATCAGCATTATAGGTCTAACCATCACACTTTAATGAATTGTTTTATAAAAAGATTGTAATAAACCATTAATCAAATCTTAAGAAATTGAACAATAGGAAATAAAATCAAGAAAGTAAGCGTAAGAAACGCATTCAATTAAACTTAAAAATACAATTGAATAATGATCTAAAATAATTTAACATCAATTAATAATTTTTAACTAAAATAGTTATTTTAACTATAACAATAATTATAACACTAAGGTAAGAAAACCCAAATATAATTAAATATCAAAAAAATTACCAACGACACATCATCACAATTATAAGTAGAAGAACAAGTTAATTTTGACAGAAATACAAGTACAGAATGAAATTGTTTTTACTATTCCGAAACATAGCGGACTTAATGTTCTAAATATAATCAAACAAAATAAAATGTACATACATATATGTATATATATAACACATCGATCAATAACTCCCGAGTCTAACATTGAAAACAACATTTTTTTTGCAATTTTTTTTTTATTCATCAACATAACACCTTTTGTTAATCACCTTTTAGGGTGATACAATCGTTCCAACGCTTTTCCAAATCTTTTTTTTTTTTTTTTACCGCAAGAAATATTTTTTGTTGGGAGTAAATAGCGATAAACAGCTTTCTGAATCATCGACTCGTTGCTGTTTTTGTTCCATCGAAAGCAATCGCGGCACCCACTTGGAAAAAACCTTTTTCACTTCACTTCAAAAAACCTTTTTCCTGGTCCGATCGACTTAAAATTTTGACACGTTTCAAGCAAAGGTTAGTACTCTAGAAAGACCTGGTTACTGGTTTACTACGAGTGCCATCTCTGGGTTAGTCTCGGGAGTTATTGATCGATGTGTTATATTACATACATACATAGATATATATATCTTGCACAATGAATTTCGAATTAAAATAAGTATATGAAGAAATAGGCTAATTAAAAGATTTATATATTATATAGTATCTAATCTTCTAGGAATTAATATAAATAAGAATACTATAAGTTTTTTGATAATTCTGAATTTACAAATACTTCTTATGCTTAATCAAATAAAGTTCTATAAGTTAAACATTTGTAAAATTGCAAGGATTTTAAAAAAAGAGCAATTGATGAAGATTTCATAATATTAGATGAAGATTTATAAGCCTTTAAAATTTTTCTTTACAAATTAACTTTGAAGATCTCTTTCAAATACAATATTGGCTGTTATTTCCTTAAAATGTTATTTTTGAGTTATCATTCTTTATTAGGATGAATGCATCAGTCTAATTTTCTTCAAGATAGTTTTGTCTCATCATACTTATATATACTTAAAACACCTTTTACCCCTTGTTTCATATTTGTATTTAATTATTTGCAAAGTCTTGAAAATGAGGTAGTATTACTCACATCGAATGTTAAAACAAAATATTCAATGTTATTATATCAAATTTCATTCAACTCAGATTTTACTGACATGTGTAAGACATAAGTATGAAAATACTAGACAGTATACAACTAATCTACTAATATTGCTTATGAAAGTAAATCTTGAGCAAAATTTATAAATATTGTTCATAAAGTATGAGTCAGAATTCATTCCCATATTAGATAAAGTTAAATATTTTTTACTTCGAAAAATGTATTCAACTTTAACATTTAGTTAATGTTATTGTATTTGTTATCGTTGAAAATAAGCAACATTAGAAATAATGTTTTGATAATACCATCTCGGCAATTAATTGAATTTCCACCACTGACATAGGACAAACCTTTCTATCATGCAAAGGAAGAGCATGGCATATTTTTAATAAATATGTGATAATAAATTGATTGGGTTAGATTAACGCTAAGCAGATAGAAAGGGAAAATAAATTGAGGTTTTTCAATCAGCAAAGCTAAATATGGTTTTTGATGCAGCAAATATCAAGTTTCATCCAGGAGAATTAAATACAACCCATGCATGATAAACGCATACCCAGAGATACATATTTCTCCTTTTAAAGGGAAAAAAACAAATAGAAAAAAAAGGAAAACACATCGTAAATCATCAGTATTAAGTATATAGTCTTTGTACTATACAGACTCAAAAGAAAGTCAGAAGCTAGAAGCCATACTGAACAAAAAATAAATGAAATTAATGGGTGCCAGTAAAAGGACCCGGGAGAAAAATAGAAGTAACCTGGATATTTTGAGTAGAAGAGGGAAGTGACTCCACATCTGCAGACGATTTCGAGGGTGGAGTAAACAGACCTCATAAGAGAAAAGGAAATGAAAGGGTTAATCACCCCTGGGCTGTTTGAGAATCGGATAAAGCTATAAACGGGATACATTTGAGCGAGCGAAATCAAGACTGATGTCGCGATTCTTGGTTATATTTTGTTTACAGGAGGGAATAGTACTGCCTTCGCGAACATCTATGGATTCTTGCCATACTCAATTTTAGAATCTAATTTATTTATTCGTATTTTGAAATCTATAAGCTTTTCTTCTATAAAAGTAATAGTAAATGACAATTTATTCATCATATTAGTAGGCAGTAGAATTGGAATATTATCCGTTTATTTTCTAACTTTAGCTTCAGTAAAGCTCATTTTTGCTTCATGAAAGTTCATAATTCTAACTCATATAAAAATTTATGAAATTTTCATTTAATACTCTTTATGATTGGTTTTCGATGAAATTTTATCAGTTATTGTTTTAATAAATAAGTATTTGAGGAAAATAAAACATCCCTTTATACGACTATGTGTATGTTATTTATACTTAATGTAATACAAATTATTACATTTAATTGCCACGATAAGTGTATTTTGGCATGTTGCAGAGAATATTACAAACTAATCTCTCAATTCTAACAAGATTTACAGTAAAAGTTTTAAATTCACCATAAATATATATAGAGCATGAGTTACTTTGTAAATGCAATTATTTCTGGTAAATACAAGTAGCTTAACTATTTTCCACAAAGCATTTGTTATTCATTATGAAGCCAAATAAATACTTCTTCAAATCTGAGAAATATAATTGATAAAAAAATTTCTTTTACAGTGAAATAGTAGCTTTTAAGAGTTACGCCTTGATTGTACCATGTAATTGAATAAATGTACCAAAATATTTGCATATCACACATAGCGTTTCATATATAACATATGCAATAACATATTGAATGAATGTTACAAAAAATATGTGTGCATGCGAATGAAAATCAGTTCAACAAGTTAGAAAAAGACAAATGATGCTTTACTCTCAAATTTTCAATACAACACATATGTGGCAGAGTTTTGACAATAACAGCCCAAACAGAAAAACCAGCACACGTACGGATTAGTGACGGCGATACATGAACAAAAACAGTAATTTTAAAGAGAGTCACAGTTGTATCAGCTACGTTCAACTCACCGGCTTACTAGTGCCTTCCACAGACAAACCTCTGCAATAATATTCTGTACTTTCGAGGCAGGCTCAAACAATTTCATGCAGATACAAGCTGCTTCTCCTCTAATTCACCCGCCCCATTACCGGCAGTTCCTTGGCAGATTCACTTCCAAGGTCCGACAACTTATAGTCGATTTCCCGATCAATCTCCAAAGCAGACTCCACTATCTCAGGCTTTATGGAGTATTTATACATATTCCAGTCAGGTATAAGGTCACAGCGAAAATTCAGAAAATTTCATCCTAGTCTAGTTTTTGCTTAGATTCCAGCTCTTTCAGAAAACTTGGTTTTCGTCAAGTTTATCGATCAAGTTTGTCAAATCGTCAAGTTTATCGATCAAGTTTGTCAAATCGTCAAGTTTATCGACAAGGTTATGGTGTCTTTGATTAAACTGCTATTGGTTGACTGATGAAATTTCTGTAAATGTTTCTTTTCCTTTATAAGAGAACCATTGCGAAAACACATGCAATTTTAAGATTTATTAACGCATTGAAAAGTAGCAATACTTCTGATTCAAGAGAACATAATTGCATATTAATTAGGTTCTCTTAAATCAGAAATGAGCCTCAGCAGTAGCATAAAATGATTTCTCGTTAAACTACTTATGTGTTAATTAACAAGAAAATGTTCAAATTGGATTAATGTTTATATAAAATACATTTTTTAAATTTGATTTAGGTTTTTTTTTTATTCGTATCTCGAATGCAAGATTCAATTTTAGAAACTAGTTTAACTATAAGAGCTATTTAATTTTTAAGCAATGTGTATCTATATACGATTTATTATAAAAATTATTTGTAAAAGTATTGTTACTTATTGATAAAAATACATGAATGAAATAATATGAACTTTGCATCATGTACCTTTATTTAAAATATAATTTAAGGTTCCACTTCTTAAAAACCCCTTGGCAATTTTGTGATACAGAGCCAAAGAAAATGCCTATAAAATACATTTAATAAATTAATTAAAATGTTTATAAACCGGGAATTAATTTTCAGTCTGTAAAACATATTTCATATTAACTGAAAAGCAGTAAAAGTTTCAAGTAATTTTACAAAAGACACACGCACAGCATTGTTTGATTTAATTCTCAAATTTTATTAAGATATGTTCCTATCCAAAAATCACCATTTTCGTATAATTTTCGAAAGTTTTTTTTATTTCTTTTTAATATATCCCACATATTTATAATTTCAAAAATAGTTTGCATTTGTTGCTTTGTTGTTAGTTAATGTATGAATGTGAGTTATAATTTTCTTAAGAAACATTAAAATATTTATTTGCATTTTTTTTGGAAAACTGCGATTTTAATTTTTTTTTGATTACGAAAAATCTCTTTTCTTAAAAAGTATTTCATATATTCAAATGAAATTTTACTACAATGTTCTGTACATCTTTAAAAATATTGTGAACCTCTAAGATCACTTTTAAGTATATGACTATTTATTTAGAGCTAGTTGTATTTAAAAAAGTGATATATTTTTTTGTAAAATTTTGTTGTGTTTATATGATTTTTGTATAATTCAGTAAGTTTAAGAGATAAATGCGTTTTTTCTGCTTCACAACAGGTACACACACACACACGCACGCACGCACGCACACATATATGTTTAATATATTACTGAAATGAAAGCGAAATATATTAATTAGAATTTGTTATATGAGCTTTAGCATTAATGTAAATTTCTATTAAATTTTAAATAAATATAACCAAAATTTGAAAAATAAAAAAAGTTCATTAAAATGACATTTGAATTTACAATTTTATAGAACAATGTAACTAAAAACTTAAGTGTTTTACAAAAATTTCTTTTTTTTTTGAAAAAAAAGTGCTCCAAAAGTAAGAACATACCTTAATATGTTTTTCAGATAAGATTTCATCGAGGAATTTGTAAAAGAGTTTGGGATGAATATTGGAAAAGTTCCAATCCACTAAATAAAATATTTTTACAAAACATGCATCAGAGATTAAAATAAATTACAAAATGTGTTACAAATATGGGTAATAATAATTTATTGATTGTTATTTTAATAAAAAAAACAAATGCAGAATAAATGTTATCTAATTTTATCCATTTTTAATTTCTCAGATAATACTGTTTTTGACTTCAAAAAATTTATCATCTTAAAAATAGTATTTAGCATTGAAACATTTTCCAAGTGTTTTGCTTATACATTTTTGGAAAACAATAATCAATGTCATTTGTTCCATTACAGCCAAAATCACCTTCAGAACAATTCACATATTTTTTTTTTATTGAAGTACTATGAAACGAGTAAAATGTTTTAACAGCAGAAAAAAGAATTTCTTTACTATCTAGAAAAGAAAAAGTCAATATAATATATATTTATAGCTTTAATGTGGTGCGGATAGCAAAAAAAAAAAAAAAAAAATAAACCTTTTATTTTTGAAATTCCCATAATATTGAAATTATTTTCCATTGCTGTTTCAGTATTTAATTTAACCGTTTAATTAAAATAATTTTAGAAGATACGTT
The DNA here is from genome assembly GCA_019974015.1 of Nephila pilipes. Taxonomy (NCBI): domain Eukaryota; kingdom Metazoa; phylum Arthropoda; class Arachnida; order Araneae; family Nephilidae; genus Nephila; species Nephila pilipes. Next base: position 2,914 of record BMAW01041168.1, on the reverse strand, counting down.
TTCACTTTTTTCAAAAAATTTCTTATTCTTTTAAGAGATAAATATTTGAACGTAACACAAAAAGAACAATGCTCTCTCATCACTCGAGATTTAATTTTTTATTAATTAAATGAACCTTATATTTCTTTAAAAATTCCTTTTAAATATGCAACTTCGTCCTCTGTTAATTTATTTCTTGAGCTATTTCTTTATATTCCTTGAAGGAAATAAAAGTTACAGCAAGAAGAGTACGGGTACACTTATACTCTATAAACGAATATTTAATTGAAAATTTTGATGATTTTTATGATGAAACATTTATGGCACATTAATTTAGAATAGAAAGAATAATCAAAATAATGAAGACAACAATAAAAATAATAATTATAATAATATTATACACAGAGTATTCATCAAAAGCCCTAATTTCTGCTTGTTGGAAATATAATTGATCTAATACACACACTCCTCGCAATTGCTTCGCTGTAAAATAATTTTTAATGAAGTTTTTTTTAATTAAAATCCTTAAATGTTACTGTCAATATTTTTTATCTGTTACAGCTACTGCATCAATTTTTTGAGAATTACTATTGTAATGTTGTTTAATAATATATGAACATATTTATAAAATATATTCAGTTGGGTTTAGAGGTTTCAGGATTTAAAGCTGTGAACTAAAATAATTTTATTAACTATAATTTTATACCGTTTTCACTTTATTTTATCATTATATTGTATTGATTTGGTGAAAGAAAATAAAACATATACATGCGCACACACGCACACACACATATCCGGATTCTTAAGAATAACGTATTTTTTCGAAAAATTTCGACTTTTAAATCCAATAAAACATCCAATTTTTATAAATTTTCTTTTAAGATTTAATATTTTTAAATAATCGTTTTTTAAGGGGATTTAGTACCTTTGCATCTTCTCAAATCCGATTTCAAAATAGTATGGAATTTTAGGAGCATTTTAAAGCAAACCGCGTCAAATTCCGACAATTCTTACATCCTGTGCAACAAAAAAATGTAAATGTTTAAAGTTGCTAGTTCTTTGTAATGCAATGTAAACAAACCTCTTTTTCTCAGATTTTTATTTTCACACTTTCCCACAGGATTAAAAAAAGTTTTGCATGCAGAAATTTAAAATTTTACATGAGTGTGTAAATCTTTATTCTATGAACCTCAGTTTTGTTAATGGGATGACTAGATTTTATTTTATAGCATGATACATGAAAAAAAGTTACTAATTCCAAATTTTATAATTTTTTTTAATTTTTTAAATGTGAGATAAATTTAAAATTTGATGTTTATAGAAAAAGCTCATTATTTAGTTTTAATTTGGTATAAGAATGATGGTTCTACAGTACAGCTTTCAAATGTTATCTTGTGGGTAACAGAAGGTAAGCTAATTTATTTTCTTAAATTTTTGTACGTATATTTCATGTTGTTTAAGAAAATATATTAATTTAATAGCAAAACGTGATCCAATATTTTAAACTATACATTTTATTACACAAACTGGCAAAGTTTCAGATTAAAATGAGCAAAAATTGTTGATTTATGATGAATCGAAAAAAGTGCGTCAAAATGTTCTACTTTAGATTTCGAAAGGTACTAAGTCCCCTTAAACTCAACAAAGAAATTGTAAGTTTGGTCTGTAATATTGAAATAATATATTCGCAATTAATGAATTAATTTTCTTCGCAGTTTTAAAACACTTTGCAGATCTATGTTAAAGTTCTGGATACAGATATAGCTGTTCTAACACCTAATGGTTTTACATTTTCACGCTCCTGTTTCCGTATAATTTCTGTATTTATAAGTAAGAAATTCAAATCTCTTCTAGATCTCCCCCTTTCCTCTAATCAAAATCTATTTCTTTCAACATTTCCCCCAACACATACAGTGGCCTTTACTGTCAAAATTCTACATAGGTCTGGAGCAGCCATTTGCGAAGCCCAGATGCCAATTCCAGCTTAAACATGCCTTCGTTTTGCCAGCTGCTTTTCATTCCATACCATTGATCCCAGGAAGTTAGTCCTCTCGCATTCCGGAACTGCATCATATCTATGCAAATACAGAGCGTGTGCGCGGGGTTTCATGTCACATAATGCAATTACGGATCCTATGCAAATGCCTTTGTAGTAAGTTACACACCACTTCCTCTTTCACAGTTTCACTATTAAAATGTCAAGATCCAAATATCCCTTCAACTGGATTTTTCAGATGTATTGAGCTAAATGGAAGGAATTTGATATTACTTTCGGTCGTGACGCTCAGATGGATTTGGTTATTAAAATGATACGTTTGATTATAATATGTTGGGAAAACTCAATTTGGAGATAGAGGAAAATTTATAATATATTGAATATATTTAAGCTGATAAAATTTTGAATAGAGTAGTAATTAATTTCTAAAAAGATTATATAAAAATACAAATATCAATAAATATATTATTACTATACAAATAATAATAAAAATAAGTTATTTGTTTTAAAAGCAGTAATTCTTTTTTGTGTGAATGTAGCTTATAAACATAAAAAATATGTAATCAACGTGTCTTTATATTCAAATTACCGAAATCAATGACGCTTAAATCACATTTTTTTTCTTTTACGTCATAACATTATTAATGAAAATTATATTATTTAGTGCACAAGTTGTTAAAGGGAGAAAGAGCTCTATTTTCAAAAAGAAAAAGAAAAAAAATATATTTATATAAGAAGTTAATTTAAATGAATAAAATCACTAGCAATAACTTTAACTAACACTTTCCCCCCAGGTATGAAGGTAGGACCCCTCAGGTATATATATATATATATATATATATATATATTTATATTAGCTTTCTATCTTTCTTCAACGTTCTATTTTTACATCCAACTGAATATTATCAATCATATTTCATGTACATTTTGACTGCAACT
>BMAW01041167.1:0-31012 GCA_019974015.1 Nephila pilipes | reverse complement strand
GCTTACAGTAGCTTTACTTGTTTATTGAGAGAGATGAAGAATCAAAAGTATCTACACTATGATAAATATACAGGTAGTAAACAGTTCTTCCGAGACGGATAGATGGCTGCCTCATTTAACCCATATTATCGATGGGCACTGGAACGCGCTTAGGCGTTTTAAGTTTACTTCCGACGCGGGTAGCGAAGGAGAAGAGAAGCGGAGAAAGTGGCGGCAAAAGAGAGAAGAGAAGAGAGCGCGAAACGAGCTTCACTCAGTTTTGTTCTGGGATAGGTGGCGCTGCATGAGCTTATCACATGACTCTGATTCGTGGCGACATCTATTGAGTATCGGAGGAACTGGTTTTACAGTAGATTGAAAAAATAAAATTAATTGCTTAATAATTAGATGAAAAATCCTACATGTATTACATTTTTATTCATTGTAATCATTCATATAATTTTCGTTTATATATAACAGTAAACCACCAAATGTCTCAACTAAAGTATTTTTAACAGGATTTCTGATTATAACTCTTCATCTGTTAGCTTGTCTAGTAAGATGTTTCAATTAATGGAAAAAATAGATTGAAGGATTTTGCTTTATATATATAGTGTGAATGGAAATTTCTAAACTTTTTATATTTTTAATTAAATCTTCAATATTTACATGTGACTGATCATTCTCCATATTTTGGCATTAAGTTAGTTAGTTAATTTTTTTGAGGGTTAGTTAATTTTTTTTCTTCTAGAATATCAACGTTAACATCCTGAATAAATTCAGCATTATTTTTATAGATTTCTGAACCCTCTGTTTTAGCTTCTATTGTAACATTTAGAGCTATCCCCTCCCTTTAAAATATGATTTAGGATTAACCTTAACACAAAAATGGCATCTCTCAATTCTGAAAAATCTGCACTAAGAACAAAACAAGTGAAACAAACTACAATTCGTCAAAAAATAACCAAAACTATTTATATCGAAATATCAATAAGAACCCCCAAAACACCAATAGAAAACTCGTCACGCAGGGCAAATATTCTATGAATTTAAATTATGAAATAAAATACCTTCCAATAATTAACAAGAAGATTCTCAATAAGATTAAGCAAAAGTAATCACTTTCTCAAGAAGGTATTGATAAAATCCTAAATTTGCCCTCATCATTACTCTTGGAAAAAAAAGGCTAATTCATATTCTCGAATATTTCATGCACAGGAAATATTAACGATATTAAATTTGAATACAGCAATGAAATAAGTGAAATTAGAATAAATAATTAAATAGAAATAGAATAATAAAAAAATAGATTAGTAAGTGTTGAAGTAATAAGTGTAATAATATAAATTAGAATAATAAATGAAATTATAATTAGAATAGAATACAGTGAAATGGAATAAATATACCGTATAATAATTTTTAAATTGTTTAACATTCATCTCAGAAACAAATGAATTTCTCTCTGCGTGTATGAAGTCCAAAGCTTAATCCAAAAAACTTCTAATAATGATTCATATTACAAAACTTCAATACAATATAGTTTTTATCACAATTTGGCAAAATTATTTTGCTTGAGCGACTCCACTCATTTAAAAAATATGAATAATTTTGCAAGGTGATTATTGTCATGTTTTTACTAAATATTTGAAACAAAATATTTCAGTTAGCAAAATTCAAAATAACATATTATGTGTTACTATTTAGGGATGATAATTGCAAAGTGACAAAAAATAGAAGACAATAAAATTATTTCTATTAGTACGAAAACTTTTAGTTATAATTGGAATTAATCAGTTAAGGTTAACAAACTCTATAGTACTTTATATTTCAATTATATATAGTTTTAATCCATAGTTAGTTTCGCAACAAATGTCCGAAAGTCAAACACATAGATCTTCTCTCAAAAGAAATTTTTAGCCCATTAAATATTTAAAAATATAGTTACCATTTAAAATTATTGATATTTAATACATAGATTGAGATAGTTTGATTAAATCGGAAGAAATATTTCGGATCTAAGTGTTAAACACCTGCCTCCTCTGTTTTTTTTTATGAAAATTAATTTAATTTTTAAAATAAGTTTGAAAAAAATTCAAAAATTATTTACATATTATCAAATGTTCAAGCTGGAAAATAAACTACATACTATTCCAAAATATTCAATAATATTGAAAGATAATTTATGCTATATTTGTAGAAAAATATTTTGTTTCCTTTTTTATACTAAAATGACTTTTAAAACAAGCTAATTTGAAAATAAAAGTTTGGGTAAATAGAAATAGATTGAAAAGGCTAAAATGCTAATAATACGAATGAAACCCAGAAGACATATAGGCGTTAAAACTGTTTATTGTAAAAGACTAAAATGTTCTGTTCAAATGAATTTGATAAAATATTCATTACAGCAGAATTTAGTGTTAACAACGTTCTTCAATCAAAATTTAATTGTGAAGATGAAATGAAACGTGTATTTACCATCTGAATGTCTAAATAGAAGATGTGACCTTTTTGTAAAAATTCTCCTTCTTCAAATGGGTTAACTGGAACGAAAGGGGAGTGGACGGACAAGAATATTCCAGAGCCTTTCCGAGGATTGATCGACTCCTCACCTCGGATAATTATAAAAATGTTATTCAGACTACCATTTCTACCAGAAGGATCTAAGAGATAAGAAAAATTCTTGAAAACTAAAAATGTAATGTTTATATAATACACTACGCGACACTTAAAATGTAACACCAAGAAGGAGTGTTCAGAAAATTATGCAAATTTCAGGGTAGATGCACGTCACAGAGATATATGAATGATGTAAAATGCGCAGCTCTTCAACGCACGTTGAAAGAGATATAAGGGAATGAACCATCAGAATGTTTAATTTTTGTACCGTCATTTCTGCTAGGGAAATCATAGTAGAAAATTTGTTCTTTTCTCAGAGGAGTTATAGTTCAGAATGGCTTGCCGTACAACGGAGGCAGTTCCAGCAGACTGACGATTTCACGAAAGGCATGGTGATAGGACAAAGAAAGGAAGGTTGGTCCATACGTCAAATCTCAGCTGACACACACTTGGATGCGTCCAAAGTGTACCCACTTTTGATGATTGTAACAATTAAAAGTAGTAAGTTTCAGGTGTGCCAGTGCAGCCAAAGTAACATCAGCAAGCGTAGAACGAAAAATCCGACGGCATGCAGTGTTTGACCCGGAAGCCATATCTACCTCAATTCTACAGAATGTTCAAAACACCATGTATGTTCACATATCGACCAGAACCATTTCCTGTCAATTAGTTTCCAGTGGCCTGCCTACATAACATACGTTAAGATAACTACTATCGACCCCACAAAATAGAAGCAATATTGGCAATGGTGTAGGGCTTGAATGATGCGGTCTACTGAATGGCTCAGGGTCGTATTCTCAGATTAATCACAATTCTCTTTCCCCAATGATAGTCACAATTCTCTTTCTCCATTGACGTGCTTGGCTTCGACGTAGAAACAGGTACAAATCCAGAAGTAATTGAGGAACGCCCCACCGTGCGACAACGTAGCATCATGGTTTGAGGCGTAATTACGTACGATTCCAAATCACCTCCACTTAGTATTCAGGTCACTATGACGGCCCAATGACACGTGGATAATTTTCTGTGGCTGGTGATACTCCGCTACCTTCAGTATGTGCCTAATGCACTTTATGAGCAGGGTAACGATCGACCACACATTGCTCGTATCAGCCAACGTGAGCTGCAAGTTATACAAATGCTTTTCTGACCACAATTTGCTCCTGAACTCTTATCAATTGAACACATTTAGGATATGATTGGTCGGCATTTGCAGACTCGGCCACTGCCACATTCAGGAGGAGAACTATGGCGAATGGTTGACAGGGAATGGGGAGCCATTCCTCAGGGCACCATCTAGGCTCTCAGTGACTCTGTACTTAGACGTGTTGCTTCGTCCACAGTAATCCTGAAGCCTACTGAACCGACTCTGTTCTTACTTTACATTATGCATAGCATTTCGTAACACATATCACTTATTGTTTTGCCAAAAAAAATGTGTTTTACTATGGTAGGTCGGGGACTTTTCAATTGACCTGTTAAGTCATCAATTTACCCAATCATTCAAACAATCAACAAAACCAAACAACCATTCAATTACTCAATCTTTCAATTACCAATTAAACGATATTTATATCCATCAATCTACCGAATAGAGAACCAATCAGTAAATTAATTTTCCATTCTTTTGAATCTTTGGTGGCGAATTCAGTTTCTACACAACACATTACGTTGAACAATTTTATTTTAGTTGGATTTTTTAAACTTTCATCTGGGAATGATTTTTAAAGATATCATCGATCTAAAAACTAACGAAAAATCACGAACCTGCTATATCTCTCATAATAGTAGATTAAAATGCCTTTAAATTATGGGAAAAGTATTAAAAAAAGAAAATACATCTTTTATTCAGTTTAGGTAACTTTGTTGTAGGTAATCTAATACATTCATTGACATAGGTTAAATAATTGAATAAGATAATACAAATAGATACTCTTAGGCATAGATTTTTAATCAAGTACCAATTTCAACGTACGCACGCACGCACGCACGCACACACACACACACACACACACACACATATATATATATATATACATTGTAATGAAATTTCATATGCAAAGACATTGGGACCGAAATTGCACATGATTATAATTTGTTATCTAATGAATGAATAGCTGGAGCTACAGCACTTCGGAACTGTGCACTCAACAAGTATACATAAGATGCTATTTTCAATGTGATTGTCAAATTTTCTGTTGCATTGCGATTTAGGATACCTTTCAACGACTAAAAAAATGCCTTGCCGCAGGATTAGAGCTCATTACGAGCAACGGTTAGAGTTTGTAAGAGGTCGTATCCTTTGATTCAAAGAGGCAAGTTGAGCAAATCGAAGAATCACCCGTCACATGGGTTGAAGCGATGTGGCGATTAGAAGATGCTGGCAAGAATGGGTGGACAATTCAGTGTCATGATAGTGGCGGTTGACCTAAGGCCATAGCATAACGGGAGAACAGAGTGATTATCAGATCAACTGTCATAGCACCTGATTCATCGTTATCAACCATCAGATGTGTGACCCGCATATGAGTGTCCACCGTGACCTTTCACAGACGGCTGATAAAGCGTAATCTACGTTCGTACCGACAGCTGCACCACCTGCCACTCACGCTGGCAAACTGTTGAGCCAGATTATAGTAATGACTAGCTCGAGCAGGATGGAATTATGCTAACTGGGGACATATATTGGTTAACGACGACTCCTGCTTTCAACTACGTTCTGACGATCTTCGAAGTGTCTGGAGACGACAAGGGCATCGTGCCGATCCTGCTTTCACTATTGCATGCCACACAGGTCCTCAACCATTAGTTAAGGTCTGGGGTGCAATTTTCCTTGATATCAAGGCCAATTTGGTCGTCATTAGAGGCACACTTATAGCACAGCGTTACGTGGATGACATTTTGAGATCTGTTTTGCTACTGTTCCTTTTGCAATACCCTGGCCTTATTTTTGAGCAAGATAATACCATTCTACATACGGTACGTGTTGCTATGAACTGTCTTTCAGTTTGTCAAACACTTCCTTAGTCAGACAGATCTCTCTCCAATCAAGCATAACTGAAATATAATGGGAAGGCATAAATTTAACAGGGAATGTTGATGACCTAGCCCGACAATTGTGGCAAATTCGGCAAGAAACACCACTGGAGACCATAAGCGAGCTTTATCACTCTATGCCACGTCATGTGGTAGCTTTCATCCAGGCTAGAGGTGGGTCAGCACCTTATTGGGGTCGTTATTTTGTAACTATGTAATTCTAAAATAAATTCTTCATTGTTTTTGAAATTTTAATCAGTCTCTATTCTGTACACGAATTGCCTATCCACCAATTTTTATTTCCATAGGACAATTCTTTCTTGGTGCGTTGTTATTTTTTTGTAGAATATATATATATATATACACTCTACAATGATTTTTGTCTTTTTAAGTATTTTAAATTATTCTTTCATAAATTTTCAGTATATATATATATATATTCCAGGCAGATGCGGTATATAAGTTATATCTGTCGATCACAGACTCCAGTACGGGAGCATTCCTCTGTGCTTAAATTTGTTTGTGCGCATTTAAAATGCCTCACATTTGAATTGTCGCCAAATGTGAGATACACACCCTAATTCATTTTCTGAAAGCAAAATCTGTAAAGATGCCGAAATTAATCAATTCCTTTATTATGTGTGTGGACACGTCACTCATGTGACTCACAGTGATTCATAGAAAAGTGACATTTAAAAGTGAAGCTCGAGCAAAGAATTTCAGTGCACTTTGCATAATCATGTGCAATTAGTTTCGGAATAGGCAAGGGTGCTTGTTTGTGGATATTAACTCTATAGGTGAATAATTTCCCTTCTTTCCAACAAATTGTGTAGTAGCTATCTGCAAAAATATTTCTGAGTTCCCATGTGTAATATGACTAACTACAGTGTGCGAATTAGCCTTCGTTGCTGAGTGAAGAGGTTTATGATATTTAAAGCAGAAAACATGGTTGTGCGACCTTGAATTGCAATGGCTGCATTTAACATCATTCGAGTTATTATTTTTTCTACAGAATTTATGTAAGCAATTATAGCATGTATTTGTTTTCCTAATTATTTCTTTCTTGGTGTCTAAATCTAGCTGACAGACAGCGCTAGAATGATCATTACTTTTATAAAATATGCATCCACTTTCACTTTCGATTTCATCCCCGTATTTACTTATTGGTGATGAATGATTGATATTAGATGCAGCGCTTAACTTTTGAATTTCTCTGATACTTAGAATCATATTTCGGCTTTTGACTATTTGCTAAGATTTCTGCTGCAGAAGCGTTATGACGGTAATAATTCCAAAGCTCCTTTTACTTATTTTTTTCTTTCAGAATGAATTAGCCATGCGCGCACTTTACAAAGTAATTCTTTTCTCAAAAATTCTAGTAAAACTTGTGAAGACTAGTTTTCATCAACAGTTTTTCTCGTAAAACCTAGAGTTAAATCCGATGATAGTAATTTTATAATGATAGGTGTTAAGAGATTTGCATAACTTTTTGTATCAACTGAAATAGATTCCAAATCTCTAATTTGTTTTCCAATTTTATCAAACATGTCTCTTAGAGCATCTAAATTATCCGAGTTTTTGATAGGTGTAATATTTAACAAATATCCGAGGTGCGCTTGAATTTATACATCCTTATTATCATAGCGAGATTGTAATATTTCTAAATCTGAATCATAATTTTCATCTTTTAGTTCTAATTCTTTAATAGCAGATGCTGCACTACCACCTATAAGATTTTTCAAATAAATAAATTTTTCTAAATTTGATAAACTATTGTTCTTATGGATCGTATTTACGAACTGCCCGTTGAACTCTCAAAATGTTGATGGATCCCCATAAAACTTATTCAAATTTAAACGAGGTAACTTAATGGTTGGGGTGGAATTTGAAATTGATTGCGATTGAAACAGAACTTCATTTTGTTGAACGGAATTTTGGGCTGTTTGGCTACTTAATCTCGGTTCGCAAATTCTTCTTTGTAATAAACACTTATTTGCAATTAATTTTTCGTTGTATTCTTCACTTCTTTCTATTTCCGTTTCATTGTCATTCACATCAACTAAATCAACAATCTGATCATCAAGAAATTTAATATTATCAATTTTGTTTTGTAATGGTTTTAACAACTCATCTAATTAAGAACTATCATATGAATTTTTTTCTTCTATTCTATTCATTAATATTGTTGTTGACGATTTAAATGCTGTTCGTTTTTTTCTTATGCCGATCTAATTCCATATTGAAATCAAAAATTTTACCCGTTTGTAGAATACTTTTACTAAGACACTAGATAATCCAAAAGGGTACTAAATTATTCCTGAACTGCACTGTTTAACTAACTCTGTCGGTTTCCCGGCCGATGCACCATTATTTTGTGCATCTTATTACACTACTATATTTACTTTCTACTAAAGAGTAACTTATTATAAATCTAGATACTAGATGCAGTTTCAAAATTAATCACAGCACATGTCACATTGTTTCACAAAATATTTATTTCAGCATTAAAAGTCTTCCTAATACTAGGCTACCACTACTGACTTTATAGCGGTGAATCAGTAGTAAACAAATGATTTACAAATCACAGAAATTGGAGGAGCTCCATCTAGTGGGCTTTTCGCTATAGGCTCTTGCGCCATCTAGAGCACTTTTCGCCACAAATGCATTGGTTAGCAAATCAGGCGATAGATTGCTATGAGAATAAAATCCAGAAGCTGGATGTACGATATGATAAATGAATTTATAGTAAGAGTAATTATTTTAAATAGTAGATTAAGGTACATGCTTTCTTATGAAAATAAAATAGCACAAGAAATTGAACTTTTTATTGAACTTGAAGCGGTACATAAAAGAATAATATTTTGTTCTTAAGATTTAAATGACTGTAAAAACTTAATCCTTCATGAATGGAATGAATCAAAACTGAGTCAAACAGAAAAAGGATATTTAAAGAATTATTTAGACATATAATTGTATAATAAAAATAGATCAAATAAACATTATTAAATTTATCGAAATGCTGTTTCTTCACTTCTTTAAAAATAGTAGCAAAATAACATTTTTTGCTATATGTCTTAAGCATTTAGTCGTATTTAAATTTAGTTACTATAATTATAAAACAGATACATTCTCAAATATGACACAAATCACAGGAAAGCATTAATCTAAACTTAGACATACTTACTTATAACATACTTACTCGAATTTGCCGTTTCGACTTCCTCGCTGCCATAAATATGAAGGTTTGTAGAATAGCAGGTTACATACACAGATCTTGAGTAGTCATAAATAAAAGTCGCTTTCATTTTGCTGAACAAACAGAAAAAAACTCGTTGATGAAATTCGTTACCTTGTATACATAAAATGTTATGTTATTATATCTGGGATAATAAATAAGGTGATTTATTTGTTTTTTCAGAATGTCACAACTTATACTTTGACAATCATTCATTTTGTTGTATTTTATCTCCAAAGAGAAATGACTTTTTTAGGCCTTCGTCTCAAAAATTAAGAAAGAAAAACTTTAAATTTAATCTTGTTTCTTTGACGCAAGCTCAATAGTTTTAGTTCAGGATAGAATTCTGGGTAATTTTTCAAATAAACACGAGGCCAACTGTTTAAAGTACTTTTATGAAGGTGGTACGAACCATAAGAAGGAATTATTAAATAAAGAAAACAATTATAATTAAATGAATAGTTCGAAATACAATATAAAGAGAGCTTGGAAGACTAAGGAGATCAAACAGAAGGTTTCTTATAAGTTACAAAAGTAAGTTTAATGGAAAAAAATAATGCTTAAGACAATGACCAGAAATGGTAATGCTTACAAAGAAATGGTGTTTCTAACTAACAGCGCACTTTATAACGATTCACTTATGAAAAGGAACGTAAAATGGAATAACATACATTTTCATTGAACGAAAAAAACATACATTTTTTATAGAATAGACTGAATAGTTACAATATGTGTCCCCAATACTACCTCCAACACACGTATTTATTGTGAATTCAATGGATACCGATTTCTAATATATTTTTCCTTAATTTACTTCTTTAGTCATTAAGTTTCGAAAAATGTAGAAAAAACATTTAGTCAATAGTAAAGCTTTCGCAATCTCATTTTCAATACTAAAAATAAGCATTTGTTAGGCAAATTGCAATATCGCTCCATGTATTACGTAATTGAATATGTAGAACTGTGATTTTTCAAGTGGTTTTATATGTATCATTTTCAGAGGCCCCTAGCAACAGTGTTTTAACAGAAATATACAATTTTATAGACTATATAATTTCAAAATATTAGCTTTTTATACCTCTCTCTAATGGGAGCCTTCCAACTCCAAAGATCTGGGCCATCTTGACTTACGTTGTGGATATATATTTCCATTAAAGCATCCTGAACTTCATGTGCAGAATTACTTGCATAGTATCCGAGTTTTGGTATCTAGGTATAATTCATAATATTTTAAGATAAAGAAACATTTTCATTAAACATACTTATAAAGAAAGCAGATGTACAAAGTATTCAGTTAATAATATTTTAAAGACTATTCTGATTACATGTTTTCTTTTTATGGTTCTTTAAAGCTTTTAATGAACCACACTCATTTTAAGAGTAAAAATATGTTTATTAATTAAATTAAACAAATTTTAAAAGAAAGAACAAAAACGTATTTCTGTGAGCTTACATACAGGTGGCTCTGCTGTAGCGTAGTGAGAAAATTATCACAGTTTGTCATCTGATAATATAACCTTCTCTCAGGTGCGCTAGTAAAAGTATCATCAAAATAATAATGCGATGGTAGTTACAAAACTTATATTCGTCAGTTTTTGAAAGAATATGTGTTACACTAGGTGAAACAAATAACTGCTATAAGAATCCGCACCCGTTGCTGGCTTAACGATGGATGTAGCGTTAGCGAAGGAAAAATGTTGCATGCTCACAGCGACGAAGAAAGGAAAGTAGCATTAGACCAACGTAATCGAGATAATTTAAGTACATATCTCGTGTCCTTAGAAAAATGGTATGTTTCTTTTTTTATTCGATATTACTGGGTTCGTGGTACAATGAGTCAGTCATCAATGAACGCCTACGAGCCGTGTATAGTGAACAGATCATATCCTGTCCAATGGTTGGACGCTAGTGTTGCACATATGGTGAAGAAAATCAGAGTTTTGAAGATAAAAGTCGAAGTGGGTGTCCTTCCACATGTGCGAATGAAAACAACTTTGCTAGAATACAAGACATGGTAATAGCCGACATACGAATAATATTATCAGACAGGGTGTCCATACTACGTATTGGTCATTCTCAGGCCTATCACAGGCTCCCTGATGTGTTAGGTTATCAAAAATAGTTTGCAACATGGGTACCGAGAAGCTGGCGTAAGATTACAAGATTGCGAGTAAGGAAAAAAAGCCTGGATCACTTGATGCGGTACGTGCGAGATGGAAAATCATCACAGGTGATGAAACATGGATGCTCCACTTTACCACAGAAGCCTAGGCTGCCTCAATGACATGGAAACATCATTGTTCATCAGTGAGGGAAAAATTCAAAGTGCCGTCTTCGTGCAGAAAAGGTTATGGCCACAGTGTTCTGAGATCTGAAAGGTGTGATTCTCTTTGACTTCCTTCATCAAGGAACCGTCAATGCACGCAACTGTGATACCCTCACCAAATATGAGAGAGATTGAATCACCATGCCTACAGGCCTGATCTTGCCCAATCAGACTTCACTTGTTCCTTGTATAAAATTCGCACTCTTCGGTCGTCACTTCCAAAACAGTTCTAAGGTGGATGAGATTGTATGACAATTTCTTGCATCCCAGGGCACTGAGTGTTGGCAGAGAGGTTACTTCAAACTGATTTTGCGCTGCAACAAATGTCTAAATGTCTATGGCGACTATGTCAAAAATTAGAGCAAGACGTATAATTCTTGATGGCATGGTGTATTTCTATTTGGCAATAAATTTTCTCCACGTGAAAAAAAATTACAAAACTAACTTTCGGAATAAATCTCGTATATGAATGCATGTGAATAGATATCAATAAAATATTAACCAAATTTAAGAACATAATCATATAAAAGAGAATTAATAAATTGTTGAATATATTACTATTACGAAATTCTAAAATTTAAGCTATAAATTACAGAACCCGAAAAAATAAATTTCTTTAAAATTTATCAATAAGAATAACTAGCAATGTACAAAAGAATAAAAATCAATCCAAGAGATATATTTTTGGAAGGAAAAGAAAATGAAAAAAAACTATATATCACTGAAAATGTATTTTCCTTAATCTATCAGGTAAAACCGCCATTTTATTATACTATTTATTCACAGCACACAACTTGTGGTTTTCACAGCACACAACTTGTGGTTATTAAATTACGAGACTGGCGCAGTAAAACATTTTGTTTTGCATGTATACATGAGTACTTATTATCACCTTCAATATACACTCATCCTCTATTCCTACAGCACTTAATGCGAATCATCCATTGTTCATCCAGAGTACTGGAAGTCTTCTGTCAGCTCGCGTGCTGTTTTCCTTTTCTCAGCTCCAAAGGACTCAAATTTTGTTCCTTTAATGTAAATTTCACCTTAGGAAACTGATAGAATTCGCATGGTGCAAGGTCCGGTGAATAAGTAGAATGGTTTAACGCTATGATGTTGTACTTGGCCTAAAAACATCTTGACAGACAATGCGGTATGAGCCACTGCATTGTCTGTTGGAGATCCCATGATTCGATATCCTATAATTTAAGTCGCATTTTCCTCATTCTTTCATTAAGTGCAGCAGCTACGGGAAGATAGTAATGTTGATTAATAGTTTGACATTCAGAAACCTAGTGAAGGTACATCATCCCATAAATATTAAAAAAAGCAATCACTATAGCTTTGAATTTTGATTTGATCATTCAAGCGTTTTTGGATCTCCATGAAGATGGGCTCATCCAGTGCATGGATTGGTGTCTCATTTCAGGATCATAAGTAAAATATCACGATCTGTTACACGTTTTTATGCTTTCCGATAAGTTTGGGTAACTTTCAAATGCATTCGGAAAGTCAGTACACTCTTTTTTGCGAGCTTCTTTTATATCAAATGTGAGAATTTCGAGCACCTTTTTAGAACACACTTTTTGCATTTTAACATTTTTATGCAAAATTTACCATATAGATTCTTACCCATTTCGTACAATCGCAGCAATTGCACGAATATTCAAACTGCGGTCATATCGAACAAGCGTATCGATTATTTCGATATTGTCATCCATTTTTGACTTTGAAGAGCGACCCTGGCTTAAATCATCTTCTACGTATAGTCGGCCCTCTTGTAAACGTTTAAATCACTAAAAATAACCTGCATGCGATAAACATTCACTCCCGAACATTTTGTTTAATAAATAACTAGTTTCAGTAGTGGTGTTTCAAGTCTCGTGGGAATTTTCACAATAATTGCTCTATTGTTACACTTATCGTTCTTCCGGTGAAACAAAGCAGAAAAACAACTCTAATGTGAACGAAAACTACAGATATACGAATTTGCTTACAGAAACAAGATATGCTGCATTCCAAAAAGAAGGCTTCCCGCTAAACAGCAGTCCGTCGCTGGTGTATGTTGTATACGTATTTCTTTTGCAGCAGGCCATGGCAAAAATCGAATGCTCTGTGTATTGAGGAAGATCCAAACACAACAGGAAACATATGTTCTTGCATTATCTTGTTGGAAGATAGTGAGTGGTAGGTCTCGAAGATAGGGAACAACCACTGGACCTAAGATGTCAAAAATGTACCGATCTGCGTTCAAATTAACGTTGATCCGAACTAGAGATGTACATGTCGTATACCCAATGGCTTCCCAAACCATTACATCAAGGGTATATCTCTTATGCCAATATCGAATGCAAGAAAGCAACGAATGGTCTTTTCGGATTCTCCAGATACGTATACGGCCACAGAGTACTGCATGCAGAACCGAGAATTGTCTGAAAAGACGACATTGTGACACTTCTGTATCCATCTTTGTCATTCGGCGCACCAATATTGCTTTCTTTTTTCAGTATTCCGAAGTAATAGTCACCATGCTGATAGACTGAGCTGCTGCAAACGTCATTGCAACGTACGAGTGGATACTGGACTCGCTACAAACATGTTATATTTCCTAACTAATGATCCATGATATGGTTGTAAGGTTTTGCAAGGCTAACAATACAATATGACTGTCGTCTCAGGAGCTAGTCATGAAAGCGCGTGGAGATCCTGCATGGCGTTCAGTATGAGTCTCAGCTATACATGGATTTCATTATTTGTATGAGAATGATTGGATTTGAAACAGTGCCCCCTGCGATATCCTGGACCCTAATTCACACTCTCGATAGGCAATGATCATGTTTCTATCGAATTTCGAACGTGTTTGTAAGAATTCCTTATTCTTATTTAGGGCATGACGTGATATTCTGCGTGAACTCTGAATTTCCAAAGCGCTTTCCGAATTAGAAACTCACTACACAACTTTTCTTTTATACTGTGCTTCAGATGTCGTTTCTCCATCTTGCGTCATCAATATGAACTGAAATACTAATCTTTGGAACCTTCAGACACGTATACGGCCTTCAGAACACTGTACGCAAAACCAGGACTCGACTGAAGAGACGATATAGGTCCAGTTCTGAATCCAGCTTTTTCTTTGATGCACCTGAGTCGTCGTCTCTCTCTATTGTGCATTGTCAAGAAAATTCTAAGTAATGTTTCCATCGCGGCAAGTGTCGTCGCACCATTTGAGCGGATACTGGACGTGAAGGAAACATGCCCACTTCTTGACTAATGGTCCGTGATGTGGTTGTACGGTTTTGAAGGATCTTCAAAGGTAATTTTCAGAAAAACATCTGAATTTCTTCCATACATTTGGGGCATGTATATAATCATTATCTGATACCTCTTCTCTACGTACAGTATTACAAAAGCAATGTTTTGGAGGAATCTTGTTCTCAACTACAACCTCTGTATTATTATAATAATAACATAGGGAAAACTCCTTTCATAGCAACAGATAGGTGTGTCTTATTTCATAAAAATAAATATAAGAAAATTATATTTCGATCATTTTAAATTGTTTGTTAGTTCAGATAGAGATGAACTGAGAATATTGAAACTGTCTAAACATTAAGCCTCCAATAGTAAAAGCTACAAATCTCTCTTTGTTTATTTGCATAATTTTAACTTTTTTTCTTTTTCTAATATCTGGGATTTTTTTTTTTGAAAGTTAAATGACAATCATATTTCTTTATATTATGTAGAACAACTTATAAAAAAAGGGAATACTTAAGATTTATGTTACATGGTGACCTACGTGTGAAACCTAAAACTTTTCAGAAATGATGGCAGTGATTACCGACAATTATGTTCGGTTGATTTGAAATCCTTTCAACACAAGTGATATTTTTTAGGTTCTATAGAATCTGATTTTCTTAGGGGAATATTTTCTCAATAAACTTTAAAGTCATTTTTTAAAAATTAAATCGGTAAAAAGACTTAAATAACTGCAAGCATAGGAATTTTATACTAAATATGGATTATATGGTTTTGCGGGATACATTCTATTTCCATCTAATATGCTGAGATGATTCAAAGAGTAATGCGAAAAGTTTAAAGGAATTCTTGTAAAATTTTCGTTCTAAACATCATTCTCCCAAAACCTTAAAATGACTCAATAAAGAATTAAGTTTATGAAAGCTTTAAGAATAATAATGAAGACCGGTTTGCTAAGGAAAATGGTGAACATCTACTCGCCTTATCGGTAATTTGATTGTATCATTTTCTTATTCTTTTATTTGCATACTTATAATTAAAATGTTCTTATATAACTGAAATGAAAATAAATAAATGTTACATCTGTATCGTAATTTTAAAAAAATAATAAGTTATTTTCATGGACTTTTAGGATCAAATAAAAAAATTGATTGAATAAAATTGAAACAATATATTTAGTAATAATATTTAAAAAAAGTTCATTTGCATGAGTTAGATTATCAATTGCAATATAAGCAGAGAAAACTGCAGCATAAAATTCAATGCTGCTATAAAAATATTCAATTAAAAACTAAATACAAAATAACCATTGTTTGATATTAATATAATTATTATATATAAATTAAAAAGTTATTTAATTGTTTTAATTAACAGAAATTTATTTAAAAAATAAATAACAGGACTGACCACTAAATTTGAGATATCAGCTTTGCAAAAATAAGGATGCTTTGTACAAAATTCTGTCAAATTGTTTGGTTTCTGACACAGATGAGGATATTCGGCGCAAAACGTTTTTCGCTTCACTCTGAAACAAAAGTGTATAATTCTCATTAGACAATGAAATATATCAAAACAATATTTATTTCAAGATTAATTTAATCGGAGCAGAATTGAGAGAATTTAATATAAAACGAAAATATAAGAACAATTTAGTACAAAAGAGTAAAATCATAAATTTAGAATGTTCACAATAAAAATACAAAAAAGTATAGTATTGGTTTATCCTAATGGAAAAATCTTTGTTTTCTTTCAAATTTGAAAGATATAAATGTAGTTATTAAAAAGTCCCTTGCAAAGCTTTGCAAAAAACAGATTTATATAGCCACACAGTGTGAGCTTTTTTTTATAATTATTATTAAATTACGCAATTAAAAAAATGAATTAAAGTAATCGATGAACTATCGAGAAAAGGTCAATAGTAAACTTTTCCGATATTAAAATTAAAGGAAACGATAAATTATTAAATTCAATACATTTAAGCTAACTATAATTAAAATTAAAGCAAACGTTAAATTATTTAATGGAATATATTATCAGCTACATGTAATTAAAGTAAAACAAATGATAAATCATTAAATTGAATATAATTAAGAGAAAGGTAATTAAAATTAAAGCAAAAAAAAATGAAAAGCGATCCACCTAAAACAATAGCCACTTAGGTGGCTAATAATTGTAAATCAATATTAAACACATTTCACTCCAAGACATTCCAAGAAGGAATTCAAACTTAACATACGTAGTTAGAAATTTTTGAGGCAAAAGCTTAAAATTCTGAATAATGTTATTGATTTCTTAGTCATATCTTAATTACGGTTTACATATGGCTTAAGGTAATAAATGTAGCGATATGTAAATAAAATACTTAATTTTTATATTTGTTTCACTTCAATCCAATAAAAAAATAGGCGAAACTTATTACGACAGATTTTTAGAAATTGAGTTCATCAGTAGTGAAAGCAGGTATCAGACACATATATTGCATGTTTTATTTCATTCCAATAAAAAAAATCAGAAGTTTATTATGTCGTACTTTTCAAAATAAGTTCGTTATTGTTGAAAGCAGGCATGAAAAATATCCACAAAAGCAAGATGAATTTTTGAAAAGTGGTCAGGTAGGACATTTATAGGTTATAAAAAACCATAGCCCCTTGGTTGGGTATTCAAATGATTAAAGTTATCGTCTTCTTACTCATAGTTTATGAAACGAAATTGAAACACTCTCTTATAGTTGTATATAAGTTTTGTTTCTAAATTTCTTTAAATTATCGAAAATATTGATACATTTATAAAATAATGTTTTGATATCGAAGAGAAAATACGAGTATTAAGTCTGATATTAGTTCATTCAAAATTAAGCAATGATTTACGGGTTCAATTTAAACTGAAGTTATTTTTAAGCAGTTTTTCTTCAAAATTTTAAGTAGATTAGTCAGCAGAGTATAATAATTTAAATTCTCTGAGAAATTAATTTTTATAGTACTTAGCAAGTAGAGAAGATATTTTCAAAGTGCCTTCTAACTGAAATGTTATGTCATCAGATTTTGCAAAAAAAAAAAAAAAATACTAAAACAGAAAACTCATGTGAAAAATGCTTTCAGTGGATTTTTTATTGTGACTATTTCAGCTGTTTCAGAAAATACAGTTTCATGAATTGAATAAATTTGCTAATATTCCGAATTTCAAGCTTACTGTTGTAAAATTTTTAAACTGAATTTTAGTAAGTAGTTACGTAAATGATAGAAGATAGTTAAGATACTGTATAGTAGTTTTTTTTTAAATTTAAATCAAAATGTTTAATCTAGAAAAGGAATTGTCCCGAGATTGATCCCAATGAGTAAGAAAAGGTTATTTCTTATTCCATGACATCTGTTATATATTTATTCAATGTTTTTTTTTTCCAAGACATAAGCTGAAAAATAAATCGTTACTTTAAAACTTCTGAATGTTTTGAACAAAAATAGGATTTCGTCATTTTAATACAGCTTAAAAGTTTTCTAGGTTCAAAGAGAATAAGGGAAAACATATTGTTTTAAAAATATTATTTCCTCCAAACTTTCTGAATGTAATGTTTTTTGAATAAAATTATTTACATATAGTTCCTGGGAGTTGTATTTGGTTCAGACAAGTAATTTAGTCAAATCTTTAATTATTTATATTCTCAATTTATTTCCGTGAATTTAACTTTTGATTTTCATGCATTCTTTGATTTAGTTATCATAAGAGTCATAACAGTTACTCATATAAAACGAAAAGAAATACTGTTGAAAGAGCTTTGCTGTTTAAGAACACAAAATATTGTAAGAAATTCTCTGCAAAATTTATCTCTTACTTTGTGTTATAACAAAGGTTGTTAGCTGAAAAAGTTTCAATTTCAATTTAGGATGAAATACAGCTATTTTTCGCCTTTATAGACCACGCATAAAATGCACACTTTATAAAGAATATTATTCAAAAGACATATTCTTACGGATTGTTATTGCAGAAGGTGATTGCAGGCTTTATTAAAACTTCAGGAAAGGTTAGGTCTACGCTGGTTGTTGTAGGATACGTGAAGTAGAGCCCAAAAAAATTGGCCGACTGCCAGACAAAACAGGTAACGCAAACAAGGAAGATGACACTTTTAAGCAGTTTCCAAGTCAGACGAATTTTCCAATTGTTTCTGTTGTTTACTTCGCTCATAATCAACTTAACACTGGAAGTCTGATGCATTCATGGCGTAGTACCTTTACTCTTTTCTGTACCTATGGACTGGTTAGAAATAAAAAAAAAAAAAAAAAACATTTTTCAGTAACATTCCACCATTGGAAACAATTATCTTAATAATCCCTAAGCTTTTAAAATCAGATATGAATTTAAATCACTAATCTCATATATTAATTCCTGATACATAAAGTGAAGAACTTCAGTAGTAAATTTTATGAATTGTCATTGCATAGTTTTTAGCGTTCTATTAAATAAACATTTACTTGGACAGGATTATTTTTTTTATTTATGGTGAAAGCCCTTATGTATATAAGGCTAAGTAAATTCTACTTAAGAATATAAAAGAGTCTTTATGAATACTCAAGGTAAAAGGAATTATATAATATACAGGAAGCATTTGTTCTATTTGAAATAATTCAAGCAATTAAAATGACTTGCAAGGTAAATAGAGTAAAAAGCATTAAGATTGAAACAAACAGCTCGGGAATAAAAAATTGTGCCGGATAATTTAAAGTTTTTTGAAGAGATTTCAATATGCAAATATTGATTCTCTAAATATTTTTTAAAATGTAAAAGTGTACAATAATGAAATAAGTTGTTTTGTGGATGTCAAATGTCCAAAGATGCGCAAAAACTCCTTTTCCATTCATTTCCAATTTTTCAACCTTACTGAAAAAGATGAAATTTATGTAGAGTTTTTGCTTCTTCTCATCAGGAGGTTCTTTTTATTATCATCAAGTTCTGTATTTTACACCAAATTCGTTTTTTTATTGATTGTGAATCTAGCTTATGCATGTGAGTAAAAGAAAAATAAATATATATTATAATGAAAACCGCAGTTTATTCGAAACTTTTAAGCCCAAATTTAATTTTGAATCAATTATTCGGAAAAGAGGCTTGAAACAAAAGATGATTAAACACAATGAGATGTATTTAGTTTGATTCAGACAATAATATTATTTCTCCTTCTGCAAATTTTAGAATATGTCATACATTTTTCACTAACTGTAAGAAAATCAAACTAAAATAATCAAAATATATTGAATAATATGAGAAAAGTTTTAGAAACAATTTCTTCTAAATATTTTCATAGTAATAGCATTCAAAAGTTTGAATAACGATGTTTAATTTGCTTTCGAATACCGATTTTATTCTGACAAACTTTTAATTTCTTATTAATTTTTTTGATAATAGATAAATAATTTTGCGACATATTTTAAAAGTCTCTAAAATTGACAAATTGTAATTTGAACTTCATTTCAATACGAATAGGAAACACATTGACAGACAAAATTTGCTTTTCTAAAAATTTAATATTGTTTAAAATCATAATTCAATTAGAATTATTTTGTATGTGCATTTTTATTACGTTAATTATTATCTATTGCATTCAAAGATGAACAAGAATTCAAGGTGCATATACTTCAATACGTTGAGTTGGTGTGGTGTGGATATTTGCAGAGGGGGGTGCCAACTTAGGTGTCGTCCTCGTCACTTGACCATGGTTCCAAATTACAAGGTCCGTCGCCAATAGCCCTTATGTTGCTTCTAGTGCGACGTTAATAAAAACTAAACTAAAGAAACTAAAATCAATAGGTTGGATGCTTTTCTTTATGGACAGATTTAATCCATTCTCTAGGACTTTCGTTTGTGAAAGTTTCTATTATATTATTGATGGAAGAAGAAGGATTACTATCACAAATGTGGCAAATAAGTGCTAGTAAGTGTAGAGCATATTACTCAGGTGATTGTAGAAATGGAAGGAATGGAAACGGAGATAAGAAAGGGGATCGAATATGAGGCATCAAAATATGCCTTAAGTGCAGTATTTTCAAAAAGAGACTTTTCAAAACTAGAAATATATACATAATTACAATATATGTATTCCTAGATTTGAAACTCTGCCCCCATTTATCTGCGACTGAGACCAAAACAGCACCTAAGTGTACAAATTATTTATTATCAAAAATGTGGAAATCTTTACTGTTTGAAAATGTGCAACTTGACATGAATTAAACCAGGTTAATTTTTTATGACAAAGCGGCATTCACCAAGGCAAACTATGCAGCGGTTTTAATTGTTCAACAATCCAATATTGATGCAGGTTGTTAATTCTAAATTTTTATAAAATGAGGAATCTTTATTGATGTGTATTTGAAATTCTAAGCTGATACATAAATAAGGTAGCTACTGAAAGCAACTTTTGAATATGTAGGGGAAGAAAATAAAGTTCTCATGGGAAGTAAAACTTAGGTTAATTTTAATTTAATTTAGTGTTTATTAACGTCGCACTAGAAGTTACACGAGGGCTATTAGCAACGGACCTCATAATTTTGAACCTTGGTCAAGTAACGAGGACGACACCTGAGCTGGCACTCCCTTTACTAAGTTCCACACCATGCCAACGGGAGGACTAGCTGCCCCGACAGATTTAACGTGCATCAGCCCCGGATGCACAGCGGGTCTTTAGCGGCCAATGATCGAACCCGCGACAGTACGAAAACTGTCGGCCACGAATCCGAAACAATAAAATTTAGTTAATGTGTAAATTACACTGCTGGCCACATTAAAATTGCAATAAAAAGAAGGAATGACATAATGAAAGTCATACTCACATGAAAAGAAGAGGGTGTTTGGAAATGCAAATGATTAGTTTTTCGGTGCATTTAGGTAACGCATGAGGGAGAAACGACATCTGAAGTACTGCATAAAAGAAAAGTTGTATTATGGATTTCTCCCTCTAAAAAAATGTCTTTAGAATATTAATTTGCTCAGAATATCGTGTTATGTCTCGAATAATAAGACGAAATGCTTACCGTTAAGGGTCGAAATTCGATACAGGTTAGATCTTTGCCTATCGAGAGTGTGGATTATCGTTCCGGGATATTGTCCGTTGAACTGGTCGAAAACAAACCACTACCATGTGAATATAGAAGCAATGAGTTGCTGTGGTTCATACTGAAAGGCTTGTTGTATTTCCACGCCGTCACATGACTAACGCCGGAGAGGAGAGACATATTGTGAGGATGGGCCTGCAAAAGCGTACAACCACATCACTTTTTCTTAGTCAGGAAATGGGCATATTTGCAGCACTCGCAGTATCTACTTATACGGTGTGACAAAGACAGCGACTCTGATGCGAAGAACGGCAAAACTGGATGCAGGAGTGACACAATGTCGTCTTTTCAGACGAATCCCCTTTCTGCGTGCCGAAGTCTTGTGACCGTATTTGTGTCTGGGGGCTCCGAGGAGACCACTCGTCACCTGCTTGTTTGGACATCGGCATTGGGGACATATACCTAGCCTGATGGTTTGGACGGCCTTTCAACTCTAGTTCAGTCAATGGTAATCTGAACTCAGATCGGAACATTTCTAACATCTTACATCTAATGGTTGTGCCTTTTCTTCGAGACCTGCTAAACACCACATTCCAACAAGAAAATGCAAGACCACATATTGCATGTCGTGTTCTGACCTTCCTCAATACACAGGGTATTCAATTGTAGCCCTGGCCGGCATTGCCTCTACCTCTATCACCTATTGAAAACATCTGGTCATGGGTTGCTGAGAGAATGTCTCTCCACCTCTCTGTAGCTAATACGGTTCATGAAATGGGTCGTAGATTTACATCAATATGGAACGAGTTGCCTGTTTCCATCATCTGAGCGCAGTTCGAGTTTATGCCTAACCGGGTAAAAGTCGTTTATTTGCCAGAGGTGGCAGTTCCTTCTACTAATTTCACACTCCTATAAACCCACAACTGCTTGCAAATATAATCATTTTATCTTCATGCCATAATGTAATATGCTATGCAATAAAATGTGTTTTTGTACTTGCTTTCCTCCATATATATATGTAGAGGGGATTGTAAGTTAAACCAAACCCCGTTGTGCCAGTATTTTAAGAATATCGTCGATAGTTCAAATGAGAGACTGTAGAAATAGTTTACAGTTCACTTTAATTTTGAAATAAAGCAGAAAGAGAGCACTTAGTGTGCTGCTTCTCGGTATGAGCGTGAGTGGTAGAGTGATAGTTAAACAGGATATAGAGAACGCGCGTTACATCAAAGTTAGGGAGGGGCTGAGGCACCCCCATCCCGGTCTCCATTGAAATACAAATTTCAATACACATCAATACAAAATTAAAATTCAAAAAGTACATAATGAATTCAATTAAGATATTAATACATGAAATAGTACAAGTAAAGAAAAAAATTAACACATATACTATAAAAGGAAGATTTGAAATGAGTACATTTTCATTTAACAGGTAAAATTGAATTATCTCTAACATTTCTTTTAATTATTTTTCCATCAGGAAACTTAAGATTTACAACTCCTATTTTATTTTTTTTACCTTTAAAAACATTTACAATTCTTTCTGTGAGTCATTTTGTACCTGGAAGAGAGTCAGTTTTTATCAATACCTATATCAATGTTATATTTCGCAAATTTCCATTTACTTCTACCTTGCAAATTGTTTAGAATATCTTTTTCCCGAATTTTCCAAATCTGTTGGGATAACCAATTAACTCTCTGCCATCTTGACAATGTATTTTCTTTGACACTTATAAGTTGTGGCTCGAGAATGGCTGTAATAGGCCTACCAATAAGAAAGTGGCCAGGAGCAAAGTCTCAAAATTATCAAATTCTCTTGAAAGGGGGGGGGCACAGGTCAAGAATGTAAAACAGCTTCTATACTGCGATTATTATTCTACTTAACTTTCATAAGACTAATTTTTCAGTCTCACAGTAAGAACAGTTAGTGGAGCTGTCTTTGTTGCCTATCAAAGTGTCTTAATTTTGCGGAAGAGGGAATCTAGATAACCTGTATAATTACTTTCGTTTCAACATTTTAACTTACTTTCGCTTTTTCACTAAAATAAATTTATCAACAAATTGTGCTCATGCTAAATGCAACTGTAGTTCCTAATTATGATTTTACATTATGTAATATTATATATATATATAGTATGCGTGTGTGAGAGAGAGAGAGCAAGAAAATACCACAAATTATTATAATAAAAGGAAGGAAATAAAATAGCATATTGTACATACTCATATATTAAACAACATTATTATTCAAACAATACTTAGAAGTAATGTAAATCTATTACACAAATTGCCATAAAAAGTTTCGCTTCAAGAAGTAAGAGTGATATTGTTACCAAACATGGCATTAAGGTACGTACCAAGCAGATATGCAAATAATTAGCAATGCAGCGGGATTGCGCATTGCGTAAGGCAACCAGATGGTGTGGAACTTCTCTTTTCTTTTATTATAAAACAGGTAAACACAGCTTGTTTGTGTGTATTTAACCTGTTGCAGAGGGACTCTTTTTAAATAAAGATGTCACTGCTCCTCCATCGGATACATTATGAGAAAGTGTCAAAAAATGAAAAGGAAAGAAACATAGGCGTGATGGAAACCGAGTGGTCAGCTTAACGATTAGCTTGCCACCTATTGCGTTCTGACTTTACTGTAAGGAGAAGTTGGAACCAGTGAACAAAAATAAGGTCTATTACTTTATGACCATCTCATGATGACATCGGCAGACCAATAATCGGGAAGACTGTCACATCATACGTCATGCACGCATTGCACCAACTTTATCACAGACCACCATCCATACATAGGCAGCACCTTCACAACGTGCCTCTGTGTCAGGTGCGTTTTATTGTAATGCAGCTAGCTGATGGACAGTTGCTATCGGGGTGCCTGTTACGTGTACTGCCATTGACACCCTCTCACGGTCGTTTGGAGGTGTCGCTCTAGAAGGGAATGGACTACAACCGAATGGAATCATTGCATCTTTAGCGACATGTCCAGATTCAATTTTGCAGCGATGACAATCGTTTTCGTGTGTTGAGACCCCAGGACAAACATCTCCATGTTTTCTTCACTGTACACCTGCGCACCACTCCCACTACTGGTGGGATGTTATGGGGAGCCATGGCATAGGATGCACGATCACCGTTAATATTGATCCACAGTACCATGGCAGGCCAAAGGTAAGTTCGAGACATTCTTCAGTCACATGTGTTGCCCCTCACTGGCAACACAGATGCCATTTTTCAATAGGACAATGCTCACCTACACATAGCAAGGGATTCACTGAACTGCTTCCGCTACAATTCCACCCTTTCCTGGTTTGCTTGATCCCTAGATTTGTCATCGATCGAGCGTATCAGGTATCATTTAGGAAGGCAAGTTGGACTGCCCACGAGTTTCGTTGAATTAACCTTTTGGGGGCGGGCACTTTAGAGAGGAAACCTCTGGTGAGGACAGGAGATTTTACTGCATTGCTAACCCCCTTTTCTGTCAATGATTGGCAGTTATAAATGTCATCTGAAAAAATGACTAGACAGAATGTTGGTTAGCTACTGGGCTGTGGGGAATTTTACGGTTCAGGAATTCTCTAGCTACCAATCATTCTTCCTTTTTCGGGGATGCTCTTTCTGAAAGCCAATTATCTGTTCGGTTTTCAATTCACGAAACTTTCAAAAATATTTTCAAAGAAATGGAAGTCATGTTCTTTCCTACACTTTCCTTGCATCATTCTGAAAGCCATAATTAGAATTTTCGTGCAGTAAATTATTCTATTCATATGCAATATAATGCGGAGAAATCTGTTATTGATATTTTATTTAGCAAAATTTATAGTAAGCAGTGATCACAGTACTATCACTTGATATAATTATCAAATTATATTATATACTATTTCATAATTTAATACATGGACTTCCTGACTTATCTATTTATATGCACAAACACTTTTCACTGATTATTTTGTTAGGGTAAATAAGTTTTTAGCATCTAAAAGTCTGAATAAATTATGGAACAATGAACAAATAATTTAAACAATGAAAAAAAAATTTCAAATACTTGAAATTATGTTTAATATTTCCATATATATTATAAATGAATTTTGAATTAATGATTTAAATAAATTAGCAAGGATAAAATAAGTCTGATACTGTCTTAATTTCTATTGAGCTTAATAATTTCTGTACATGAAAAATGTCATAAACTATGATATGAAAAAAATACATTTCTTGCATGATTGCATGATTATTGGTGCAATTATGAGGGAAAATTTTAACTATTTCAACAATATTTCTTTTGTAATATTTTAAGGCGTTGCTTGAAACTTGTACGCTGAACATATTACAAAGCACTGCATTAGCAAAATAAATGTTACATTTTAATCAAAAATCAGCTATTTTCTAAAACATGTTTACTTACATGTATCATGATCAAGTATTTCAATTTCATAATCTTTAGTAAACACATTAAAGAATTGCAAATGTTATAAATTAAGTTTATGTGTATCAAATTCATCCATGTAATCATATACAGACATGTTGAAATGTTTATTTTCAAATGAAAGTTATGAAATTCTTCACGAAATATATAACACTATAACCCTTTCGATAATTCAGATAACTATTATTCTTTATAATCAAGAGATACATTGTACAGAAAAGAGAAAAAAAGTAATAAGTATATATCAATGTAATAGATATTCAATAAAATTCCGATTTTCTCAAATCAACGATGATCGATTGATTGGTTTTATTAACGTCGCACTAGAAGCAACTCAAGGACTATTGGCGACAGACCTCATAATTTTGAACATCGATCAAGTGATGAGGATGACACCTAAGCTGGGATCTACCTCTCCGGACTTCCACACTATGCCAACGGGAGGACTTTGAGCTTCGACAGATTTAAAGTGCCTCAACCCCGGCTACACAGGTGGGTCTTTAGTGGCATCAAGACTCGAACACACAACTCATCGAAAACCACCTTCCGCGACCATTATCACTAGGCAATCGCTACCACCCAATCAACGATGATTTGTTTTATGGGGACTTAGTACCTTTGCACCTTCAAAAGTTCGATTTTTCAAATTTGATTTTAAAAAATAGTACTGAATGTTAGGAGCATTTTAAAACAAACCGCGTCAAAATCCGACAATTATTACGTCCTGTGCAACAAAAAATGTAAATGTCTAAAGTGCCTTGTTCTATGTAATGCAATGTAAACAAACCTCTTTTTCTCAGTTTGCTATTTTCATACTTTCCCACAGGATTAAAAAAATTCTTTTGCATGCAGAGCTTTAAAATTTTACATGAGTGTTGTACTTGTAAATCTTTATTCTGTGAACCTCAATTTTGTTAATAGGATGATTAGATTTTATTTTATAACATGATACATGAAAAAAAAGTTACTAAATACAAACTTGATAACTTTTTTAATTTTTCAATTTTCTTTAATGTAAGGTAAATTTAAAATTTGAGGTTTACAGAATTAGGTCATTATTTAGCTTTAATTTGGTATAAGAATTATGGTTCTACTGTACATCTTTCAAAAGTTATCTTGTGGGTAACGTAAGGTAAGCTAATTTATTTTTCAAATTTTTGTACACATATTTCATGTTGTATAAGAAAATATATTAATTTAATAGCAAAACTTGACCCAATATTTTAAACTATGTACTTTATTACACAAACTGGCAAAGTTTCATACTGAAATGAGCAAAAATTGTTGTTTTATGAAGAATTGAAAAAAGTTTGTCAAAATGTTCTACTTTTGATTTCGTAAGGTACTAAGTCCCCTTAATATTGCCTAATTCTTTGAAACTCAAATTAAACATCTGTGAAGTGAGTCACACATTATATGTTACTGAAGAGCAAATATATACTAAATACATGTAAGTTTATAGAGATATAAGGTGATATATGTTAAGTTTATGGAGATATAAGGTGAGATATGGTAAGTTTATGGAGATGAGATATGGTAAGTTTATGGAGATATAATAAGATGAGATATGGTAAGTTTATGGAGATATAAGGTGAGATATAGTAAGTTTATAGAGATATAAGGTGAGATATGGTAAGTTTATGGAGATATAAGGTGAGAAAGTTTCATGGAGATATAAGGTAATGGCACCAACGATGACTAGGAATTGCACACTCGACTAACATATTTAACCATACTGAAATCGTGAATAAATGCGTCTTTAGTGAATGAATTAATTATGCCCTTGAAAGCAACCCTTAGTGAATGAATTATCTGATTGATACCGAAACTATCCGTAAGCTATCCTTGAAATTGTATTGCTCATTGAAAGACTTAAAGATCCAGATACACAGACTTAGAAAATTTGATCACAAATGTTTATTGACGTTTGATCTGATGTATGAGTTTTAACTCTAATGTTTGCAACAAATGAAAAGAAATTTTTGCACATTTTTTTTTCACTGAAATGTTCCAACAACCATGTATGACAGTATATCGTTTTTAGTTTTCAAAGTTTTCCTTCTAGAAAAAAAAGTATCATGTTTTAGTTGCAAATAAATTCTTTAATTATGCTAAAGTTAAGAAATGCAACTTAAAATTTGAATTTTAGACTTAAAAAAAGCAACTGAAGCGCTCAAAAAAATTTCCATTTACTACAAATATTGAATTTTTCTTGTACTTAAAAATTAATTGAACTTATACAAAATTGTTTTTAAAGATTTTAGAGCAATAAAGGAGGGGGGAAAATGTAGGTATTACTAGTTTCTGTTTTAATTTCTTATATTTCTTTCAAAGTTTTAACATTAGCGTATCAATGAGTTGAATAACAATGAAAAAGACATAACACAATTTCAAACCTTTTGTTAATGAATACAAATGAAGAAAATACATGGTTTGAAAAATTAACTACGTCTATAATTTTCGTCTATTTTTCTTAGAATTATTCGTATAAATAAACTACTGTATAACAGCTCATGTTTTCGAAATACTTACTTCATTTAATTATATCTTTTAATTTTATTGCATTTTTTTTTCTTTTTCAAGTACTGTTATTGGGGTATAGCTAAGCAACATTTTTTTTCTTGAACAGTAATTGAAACATTTTGATAAAAATTTAATTTTTCACCCCAATTATGTAAGGCAGTTAACCAGCACAGAATAAGAATAATACTGAATCAAAAATATTTTTACCTTTTTTGAATTACTAATTCATACAAACTTATGCGAAAACGATACCCTAAAGATGACAAAATACCGTAAAAAATTATATTACAGTTTCAGAACTTTTGTAAATATATATGCAAACTTTCACACTTTTAGCTGCAATTATTTTTTTTATTTGAATTTTCTTTCACAGTGTACCATATTATTTCATTGACCTTCAAAATATTTATTCTTTTTTATTAGATTTTTAATTGTTCACGATGGTCATGCATGTACTATGCTAAGTCTTTTTTGTGATCGGTATAAGGTGTCGAAATTATTTCAGGTATTTTTGCATAATTTGCTCGATAATTCTATGAATGAAATAGGGATTTCGATAAATAGTAATTTTTTTTTAAATCTATAAAATTAGATGTAACTGTTTTAATGTATTTGTAGCGTCTGATAAAAAGAAAATTGCAAACCTGTAAATAACACTATTACCAAACCCATGCACAGACTCGTGAAAAGCAATTCTGAGAAAATGAAAAAAAGATTACTTTTTAAGTAATACTAAAATTTATGGTAGTGAGAATTTTGAAACATTAAAATATTTTGAAAAAATTAAAATTTTAATTATTTTTTTTTTGAAGATCATGTTCTTTTTCTTTTTTACTAATGCATATTTTATGAAATTCCATTTATGATGGACATAATTATTTTCTTATAATTTTACAAAATTATGCAGCTCAATTTCGTAAAATGACACCATTTGTCAATATAGTATTTAATGCACCCATTCGTCCTAAATTTACATGAAAGGAATGATTTCTTTGCTGATTCAGGCTAAGATAAAATTGGGAAAAGGGATTTTTTAATGAATGTGACTAAAGAAGGTCTATTTCCAAACCTTCTGAATGCAATAAAGAATGGTGAAGTGATTGACTTTTACGAGCTCCATCACGTTCCGAAACCTGTTAAGAGGGGAAGGAACTCCGTGGTCGACTTCCCGAATAACCCCGTCCTTTAAGACATGTTCCTTTTGGTCGCGAATGTCACTGCCCGTCCTCAAAAGGTTAAAGATGCGTTTTTATCAACTGTATAATGAGATGACCCAAGGCATTATACGAGACATATG
The DNA here is from genome assembly GCA_019974015.1 of Nephila pilipes. Classification (NCBI taxonomy): domain Eukaryota; kingdom Metazoa; phylum Arthropoda; class Arachnida; order Araneae; family Nephilidae; genus Nephila; species Nephila pilipes. Next base: position 1,276 of record BMAW01041167.1, on the reverse strand, counting down.
TCTCAATGGCCGTCGTATTACATCATGATATGCAAATCCCAATTAGTCTGAAATATACATAGCCAAGTTAATCAGATTAGTTATGAAGAATCTGTCGATCATACCTTCGGATTGAGAGCGTAGCGCAGTTATAACGGTTTTTAGGATTCGTCAGTGATTACAGAGTTTCTTTAATAAAATTTAGTTTAAATTCGTTGCTTGGTCTGAATGTAACACGAGAGTCAATCCTCATCGTGATATCTAGTCTTTTTTTTTTTCAAAACGTCAGCAAATGTTGATGCTTTGTTTATGTGGTATTCGTATTTGTTCTGGCCATTTTGTTAAATAAATCATAGTACAAACATGTATCGATAGCCTCTTCCGATCGCCGGAAGTGATCCTAGAATATGTAAAATATCCTTCCAAATGAAGTTACTCCATTATAACGCTGTAGTTTACCTCCAGTCTTCCTTTCAATGTTTTTTTCTGAAAGCACATGTATGATAAATCTTGCATCATTTATCTAAATATGTACGAACTTAACTTAGTACAATCCCTTTCTAACCTTTTTTAATGTATCCATCATATCGCAATATCCTGCACTAGGATTGCCATGGATATCTTTCAAGAAATCCGAGTACCTGAATCGAGGGAAAACCAACGGTGTTTTTTTCCATCGTATCTTTCTCATTTTCAACATAAAACACCTTGTCTAAGATGAAGAGATTTCACAATGACGTATGTCGTTTTACCGTAGGGTCTGCGGAGCTATTGTCTTCCCAATGCTATCCATTTGCTTTACTTATATTGTTACGTTGTTTATCACCTGTCAAATGCAAGTAAATTCAATGTAATTGAGAAGAGATTCTTTACAAACAAATCGAAAACTTTTTTTCTGATTATCTCTAGAATGTAGACTATATTTCATTTTAACAGCAGCATTTAACAAGCAAACACAAAACTATACAATAGCATAAAATCAATGTCCCCACAAACCTTAAACACAGCAATTCAAATCACAATATCACATTAACACATGCAGCAGCTCTCTTCAAAACCAACGCCAGAAGTTAAAATGCCTTAACAACTACCCCAAGAGATTGTCTGCATTTACACCAGCAAGATACCTTTTCAGGATGAAATTTAAAATTGTCTATCTTACTATAAATATTATGAGCTCCGTTACCTGTATTTTTTAATTTTATTTCTAAATATTCTGTTTCTTATTTACAATTATTATTTTTGTTTTAGATTTAAATATATATATATATATATATATATATATATATATATATAT
>BMAW01041164.1:0-35686 GCA_019974015.1 Nephila pilipes | reverse complement strand
TTTTTTTTTGACATTTTTGTGCTCAGTATAAATTCAATTTCTACATGATGTAGCTATGAAATAACGAAACTGACGTTGCACAAATATTTATTTTAATACCATACATATTTATTTTTCCTCTTTCAATATATATTCCTTATCTATTCCTACAACGCTCCAAGCTAATCTTCCGTTTTTCGAAACAGTGTTGGAAGTCTTTTGTCTGCTCCTTCAGGACTCGTGCCGCTTTATCTTTCACAGACTGAATGGACTTAAAACTTGTTCCTATTAATACAGATTTCACATTAGGAAGCATAAAGTAGTCGCATGACTCAAGATCCCGGTGAATTAGGTGGATAATTTTACACTGGGATGCTGTACATGGCTAGAAACCTCGTGAAAGAAAATGGGAAATGACTTGCCCTTCAACAATAGGATCGCATTTTCCTTACTTCACGGAGTTTAGAAAGAACGTGGAGGTTATAATGTTGATTAATAGATTTAACTTCAGGAACTCAATGAATGTAGACAATCCCATGTGTGTTTGAGTATGGAAATAAAAAAGAAACAATCATCGTTGCTCTGAATTTTGATTTGCTCATTCGAGCATTTTTGGCTCTCGGTGAAGATGGGATTTTTCAGTGCATGTATTGGAGCTTTCTGTATTTTCAGGATTGTAAGAGGAAAATACCATTTGTCACACATTTTTCATTACATTTTTTTTTTTAATTTTCAAAGGCCTTCAAAGTGTCAGTTGTTCAAGTGTCTACTAGTTGTTCAAGCGTGATAATTTTAGGTGCCATCTGACACACACACTTTTTTGCATGTAAAAACTTTCATGTAAAATTTGCCGTATGGATTCCTTAGTCTAACTAATCGCACTTTCTTAACCGATAGCTATACTTAACCGAAGGTCCGACTGAACCAATATTACTAATTATTTCGATATTGTCGTGCAATTTTGATGTGAAAAGGAGACCCGGGCGCGAATTATTTTCAGCGTCTTCTCGGCCATCTTGAAAACGCTCGAACTACTCAAAAAACACTAGCTCGCAATAAACATTCCTAGCCATGAACTTCTTTCAATAAATTTTAATTTTTTGTAGCGGTTTTTCCGCGTTTCACGTGAAATATCACAATTCGTTGCTCCATTGTAACACTCTTCATTTCCCCCACGAAACAAAAAAAAGTAACTCTGATGCGAACGAAGGCTATGGATATAGGGATTTGTTTACAGAAAAGAGAGGCACTGATTTCGAAAGAGAAAGCTTCACGCTGAACAGCTCTCCTTCGCTGGCGTTTGACGCATTCGTACTTCTACTGCGTTAGCGTCAGTCTCAGTATTTAATATCCATACCTCATTTTTTGGTTGGATCTGATATCAACATGTTTGACAAATAAAAATATTTCTCATTGCACAGCAATGTGATTATTAGCCTCTCAAGGAGCTATTGCCTTAGCGTACCATATCATTTTTCTATTTTTTTATCATTTGCTTCAATTATAATTACATTTAGTTTAAATATGTTCAATTTAATAATTTATAATTTGCTTCAATTTTAATTACATTTAGCTTAAATATATTCAATTTAATAATTTATCATTTGCTTCAATTTTAATTACATCTAGCTGACACAATATTCAATTTAATAATTTATCGTTTAATTTAATTTTAATTACATTTAGCTTAAATATATTCAATTTAATTATTTATCGTTTCCTTTAATTTTAATATCGGAAAAGTTTACCATTGTCCATTTCTCCATGTTTTATCGTTTACTTTAATTTCTATATTTTATTGGGTAATTTAACACTAATTATAAAAAGCAAACCTTGAGTGGCTATATCTGTTCTTTGCAAAACTTTGCATAGAACATTTTTTGATTTTTAATTCCTTTAAATTTTAAATTTATTTGCTGAAATCCCATACCTGAAATCTGTATCTAAATTACCATTACCATTTTCATTTTATAATTGTAAATTTTTTTAAACTATAGTGATAAAGGGAAAATAACAGAATCATTAAAAAAATTGTTTGTTTTAAATGATTCTGTTCATTTATTTTGGTGTAACAAATATTGTTCAGTCTCAAATAAATTATTTAAAAAAAAAAAATCACTGAAATGTGATATCTAATACGAGCAGAATATTCAATTATGTAATAGATTATGTTTATTTAGTTAATTACTCTTTTAGCATCATAATTTAGTTCTCTTCGAGATATTAACATTAGTTCCGATGTTATCCAACTGCAATGAGAGTTGTATAAGTTGTTGGGGATGTTCAATTTTTTTTTTGACGAATGTACAATAAACCTATAATATTCGGACATGATCCTTCAAGCTCATTTCTCACACCCAATAAAATTTAGATGTATGTTTTTGAAACACATTTACAATAGTGGAGATATCATGTCACATATCGATATCAACGCCCCCACTTAGTTAAACAAAAACATCTGGTAAATAGGCTAAGATGCTTGACGGTAATCGCCTTGTCAAGCCATCTCCCTTATGCTGATTAAATTGATTTGTTAAATGCTTAACGGAAGATGCTATAAATATATACATCGTAAATAAAAGTATTATATTGAGCAATTTGGAAGAAATTATCGATGTACACACAAAATTTACATAGGATTTGAATTTATTAGAAGTGCTATGCATATTTCTAAATTAGAATAAACTATTTCTATTCAATGATAATGAATTAATAACGAAATATTTATTTATAACTAAGCATTCATTGATATCTATAAATTGATTTTGTATAATTTTTGCTTTTATTTAAATAAATGAAAGCAATACTTCTGCGTTTGGCATCTTTTCCGTTTGGTTTGATGAACCAAAGTAAAGATATCATTTGTTCAAAAAAAGTTATAAATTGTCTAGCAACAATTTAAAAATTCTCTCCATTAAATTTTCTACTATTATAGATATAACCCCATTTCCTTATACATGAATAACTTCATTTAAATAATTAAGTTACTAAACAGTTTCTATTAAAATTGCTTTACTAATCTGAGATCTGCTTCCTTTATATCAATTCTATTAAAATTTGATCATTAAAAATAGACATTTTACCTATTCTGAGTGTTATTAAGAGTAATTAACCGCTGATTAATGAATAGTTAATGAACCGTTTCAAGTACTTGATTACTTCTTCTCTTAAAAACAGTATTAAAAGCTATGCATATTTAATACCCTTCAGAATGTGACTTAATGCCTTTTAGATATAATTTAAGTTAGACGTTAATATGTGCTTAAGCAGCATATGGGTGTTATTTAGAATTGTTTTTAAATTTTATATGATTAAGATAGTAGCACTGAAAATTAAATCATTTAACATGATGAAATTAAAAGCAAATTATGAGTATATAGCAATACCACAAGAAAAAATCCTTACGATTTACGACTTCTACAATTTAAAATTAAAACTTCTATGAACATGTCCTTTATAAAAAAAATACTTCTATTTTAGATTATTACAAAAATATTTTCATTTATTTCTCATTTTAATCATTTATATTTTATTCTGATTCATCAATTATATTCATTTTATTATTTATATTTTAAATTTGTATCTCGTTTATGATAAAAAAAAATTAAATCTCATTCACATATTATATTTACAAAGGTTTATATTTGTCAGTTCACAAAGTGATTAATTAGTCGAAATTCTCCTTATTTTAGTTCAGAACTAATCAAACTCATTCCTTAGCGAACCTTGGATTTTGATTATTTCTCCATCATTGACAATCTTTTAGAGACTCCTCTGAAAAATAAAAAGTTTTTTTAAAATCCATTCCAAAGGTTTTGTATTATTTTTAAGTTTTTTTTTATTCCGATGAGTAGAAATGGTCTTTGTTAAGCAAATCTTCTGTGCGTGAAATTAGTTTTTTGATTAATTTCAACTGAAATAAGCCACGCTATGAGAAATTGAACGCTTTTCGTGCTTAGAATTTCATTTTACTAAAACCTTTTCAGTCAAAGAACAATCTTTTCTTCCAACAAATGTATGTTCGAGAATCACGTTTTCTCACGTTTATTAGGTCACTAGCTGATACCCGTCCGCTTCGCTGAACAGACGATAATATAATATTTTGGAACCTATACGTAAGATATCAAGAAAATTTTCCAATTTTTAAAACTTTAATGATAATCTAAATTTAAAATTTTAAGAAATTGATTGTTTGTAATAATAGTTAGCCTCGACATTCAAATATATGAGAAAAATAAAAAAATTTAGTTATAAATCTATATATATATATATATATATATATATATATATATGTGTGTGTGTGTATACATATATGTATATATATGTATATATAATATGGATAAAATTCATTCCACCGTATACATATTACACCTAGAATTGCCAAAGATGCAACCTTTTGTCAGAAAATTCATCATGTGCTTGACTTTCAAATGAAATACCCTCGTAATGGCATCGTGTCTATCATAAGATTTTAGTCCTTGCCTAAAGATATTTTGATTTCTGACCATTTAGGATTGCAAGTGACTGCAATAAGTCGTGCAAGTCGGGAAGTCCGAAATATCTTACGTAAGCCATAGCCTCTTCAGTTCGTTCATGCATGTAGTGAGAAGCTCCTGTAAACGAAGATTGTCTTGCGTGTGTGCTACTCCGTAAGAAGTCGCCGTTTTAGTATTTTTCAAACCCCCGCTATGTTATGGAGCTAAACTACACTTTCGCCAACCTTGGGATTCCAAACTCATTTATTTCTATCGCTAAATATGTACGTTTCCTATTTTCGACATGTACGAAATTTCACATAAAAAGCTCCTTCGCCAATATCTTGCCAATCCTCCATCAGCGCTTGAATATAAAATTATTTGGTATTTTTCCATTCCAACGTGCAAATCTCACCGAGTAAACTTAATTGGTGACAATACACAGTATACATATAAAAAATATATTCCGTTTGGCGTCGGTCATTCCATTTTTGGCTATAAGTCGCCAAAATTACATAACCGACGGATAAGAGTAGATTAACGGATGACAATTACATTTTGGATAAGACTTCCATGAAATCTGTTCTTAGTGAGCGTCTACATCGCAAAATGAGTAACTATGCCGAATTTCAAGTCAATCGGTTGAATAGTCTTTGAGATCTCGTGATGAGTCAGTCAGTGGTATTTCGCTTATATATATATATATATAAATGATCTATCAAATCCGTGACACTAAAAGCTCGAACAAAAGGAGAAAGTACAATCTTTCTGGCAGAAAACTAATCGCTGTCGTTGTTTGATGATAGGGAACACGTGATTCACACGCGTAAAGACCACGATTCAACTATTGTGGCATCATGCTTTACTGCCTGTGTTTAAAACCAACTTTTATAATTTATTCCGAACGTGAAAACTTGTGTCTCTCAAGATGCACCAATTCTACTCAACCCTTATTTGATACCTTAACGTTTTGCATTATTCTACTACTATGCAAATACATAAAGTATAAGATTTCTGTTCGTCCAAAACCACAGTAAAAGATATAATACGATATTACGAAAATAGATATAACGAGAGCTTACGTTACAGTTTGTGGTCAAGGAGAACTCTGCTAATGATAAGTGTTGCAAGATGATTCTAATTTATGATGACTGTTAACCTCATCAGCAGCGCGGCTGAACGAGATCATTTTCCTGAAGGTCCGTTTCCTTCACGGATATATTCCGTAGTGTTGTGAAACAAGTGTTAAGACTTCAATCTCGTAATTTACCATTCCTAATATAGATGGCAGCACAAAGTCACCTCATGATAATGCTGTGATACTGTCGGCTGGAAGAAAAGAGTTCCGAAGAGACACTAGTATCCGTTGGGACCAGATAGTCATAGTTCGTAGTAGAACTATGATGTTTTTTTCTTCGTTCTTGTGTTGAGCGTGTGTGATATGTTTACCTTAACTATTCAAAATGTTTTATGTGTTCTGTAATATCCGTCTTTTTGTGCTGTTCTGTGACGTCGTGTAGTAATAAATTAAATTTTAAAGAATGGAGAATTTTTATTTCGAGTTGAACCCGTCACACAAGAGAGACTGGTCTTGTCACTTGATCTGGCAAGTCTGTTAAAGTAGGATGACAAGTTCAATCTGAAGATATATAGCATACATCCTTCCAGAGTCACAAAACAGCACAAGAGAGATCAGTGAAATCTGTGGCCTCACAAAACGGCGCACTTGAAAACATTGAACGAAAAAGGATCTCTTTCGTTTCCTTTGAATAGAACCTACTGACAGGGGATGATGAAAGATGTTACGATTTTTTGAACCATATCTTGAGCTAGTTGAAACTGAAGCCATCGTTCCTGGAAGACGTTACATGGACAATTGAAGCATGACTTCCCCACAGTAAATATACAATTGACAGAATACCCATTACTGAGTGCAGAGAAAATCTGCATGTCACGTTGAATCTTGAATGACCAGTGCATGAAGTACACTGGTCATTTAATATTTGGTGCATAATTTACAATAACAGGCTTATTGACTCTATATTTTACGAGCTCACTTTAACAGGAACACGATATTTGAATCTACATTAGGACGTAATGTTTGATTTTGTTAAGTATCTGTTTTTGCTTCAACTCCAAAATTTATGGGTGCAATCTGATGGGGCCACTCTGCATAAGTGATCAAACATGTAAAGTTGTACAAGTTGGAGACATTCAAGCATAAAACCATCGAGTATGATAGGTGCGTAGAAGGACCTCCCAATATGAGCATCATTGATTTGATTTTACTAACGTAGCAATAGAAGCAACACGAGGGATATTGGCGATAGACCTCGTAATTTTTAGCTTCGGTCAAGTGACAAGGACGACACCTAAGTGGCACCTCCCTCTCCTAACTTCCACACCATGCCAATAGAAGGACTTTGAGCATCAACAGATTTAACGTGCATCAGCCCTGGCCTGGTCTTTAGTTGAATCACGGTTCGAATCCACGACTTGACGAAAATCACTGGTAGCGAATTCGCGACCTTGACCACTGGGCTACCGCGACTACCGTAATTTTTTCTTCTTTTGAGATACCTCAACGGCAGGTGTATGTGCCCCTTTTTCCAACACTACAAGACATTAAACGCCGTATTACAGATGCTTGTACACACAAGTCACACAATATGCTACAAAATATATTTGGATTGTAATTGGCAGAGAACATATGGAACACCGAAATTAAAAATCTCCATCTTCGTCTAGTTGTTCTTTGTTCTTCCTAACACTTTTAGTGCTGGAAATTACGAGCAAACTCTCAAGCGTTTTACTTGTTTTGTTCTTAACATTGTTGCGCATAAAGTGTCTTTTCGCAATTATTATGCAAAATATACGTTTCAAATACATCTTTTAACTTTTTGATTTGGAAAACATTTACAATCGAATTTTTTTCCTGTATACTTAAATTAGTCCCCATGATTCAAAATTTAAAATAAAAGTTTTACTAATACGTAAAGTTAAAAAAAATTGAACAACATTCTCTAAACTTCAAACTCCTTACCGTACATAAACGTGTCAAATTTTGTTATTGAAACTATATTTCCCTTCGCTACACTTCAACGTATAACAATATAATTTACATACATCACGGTTTATTCAAAAGTCGAGGTTCTCTAATTAAATGACGTCGTAGAAAACCCCAAGAAGTTAGTTGAAGGGAAATACGCATGAGATCCTATTTCAAAAGGTTTGCTTCCTATTTCTGCTGGACTCAGAAGTACATTTACACCCGATTCAATTTAGTATTAATAAACGTTATACTAGAGAATCTATTAGGCTATTTGTTAAGGACCGTGTAATATTGAGATACAGCGGATTGACAGTGAAGGCACTCCATCTCTCTTAACTTACACATCCCATTTCAAGGGGATATTAGGTATCGTGTTAATATGCTTACTTCCACGTGTGTATGCATTTTTAATTTTCAAAAATTCATCACAGTGACAGAAACTTTTGATGTGTTACCTCAATTCATGTGTAATCATGATGCGAAGATATTTTTCAAATAAGGATCAATTCATCTAGAAAATATAGAACAATTGCGAGATCATCACTTATATCTTGATTTCTTCAAATAGTACTTTTGCAGCGACTCTCTTCTACTACAACGTTAGAAGTTAAAAGGTCTTACTCAACCAGCCCGAAGAGATATCTTTTCGGCCTGATTGGTAGGCCCGTCAACTTCAGAACCCTTGGTCCAGGGTTCGAAACAACGCTGCCGCTTCTCGATCGCCGTAGTGGTGACTCAGGACTTGAACACTAGATGGCAGCACAGCCTATACCTACTGATGGCATATGCCCCGACGCAAAAATACTTGCCTCTGTACATCTAAGACAAAACGTATTCAAAAATCACGACTAGTGATATCCCGGCTCTGGCGCACATGTCGACGAGACCCGCCACTCAACACGAGATAGCCGATGACTTAAAAATGGAAACTGTCCCAAGCAAAATTCAATTCTACAGGGAGGGATGTATATCAATTGCAGTAATGGCTGACAAAATCGAAAAAACAACCATCTGAACTAACCAAGCAATAAAAAAAAAAGAAACCTTCTGTACAATCTCTTCGTATCATCACGATGATACTGGAGGGGGAGTATTGCAGCGATTCTCTTCTACTACAACGTTAGAAGTTAAAAGGCTTTACTCAACCAGCCCGAAGAGATATCTTTTCGGCCTGATTGGTAGGCCCGTCAACTTTGGACCCCTTGGTCCAGGTTTCGAAACAACGCTGCCGCTTCTCGATCGCCGTACTTTCATCTTAATTTGATATCCTGAAAGGCATGTTTTGAGGTTTTCAATTCTAGTATTGCAATTAATTGTCATTACTACGAAGGTGGTAGTTGCTGTCTACAAGTTAATATTAACACTGTGTGCTACCATCAGATAAATGTCTTCGAAACAGATTTGGCACTGATTCATGGGTTAGTTTTGATTTGGCAACGATTTGCAGCCAAAGAAATTTTTTTTAAATCTTCTTGAAAAAAGACGAAGGCTATGTCATTAGCCGGAAAGGTTTTTGTGATTAATTCTTGGAATGCGAAAGGCATCATACCCAGGGACTACGTAGAAAATCAAAACCGATCATTGGATAATACTTACGTGAGTTACCCAATTCCCATTTATCATACCTAACTCTTGTACTTTCTGCTTTTGAACCATCCTCGCACATATTTCTTTTCTTTCCTTAATTATTATTTCCCTCCTATGGAAAATCACTACGTGACGTAAAAGCTAAGGAAAGGTTGAACATGTTCAATGTTATGCTTTTTCGTCAAAGCCCATAATTTTTTTTTTTCGTAGCAAAATAATTATGATATATATTTTTTTGCATGTGATCCATTAGTCCGAGTATTGTTCGTGTTTGCTTAGAATATTACTATGCCAGCGTTAATTGTGAAAAGTTTTAAAAAATAGCATTATAATTTGTTTCGATAACATTATAGAATATATATGATTATAATTACAAAATTAATATTTCTTATTAATACACACACACACACAAACCTAGAATTTGAAAAAAGGAAGTAAAAACTACTACTTTCTCTTCACATAGAAAAAAAATTATATTTTATTTTTAGCATTTATTTATGTATATTTAAAAGCTCATGCTGTTGCGTTTGTACTACAAAAACATTTGCTCTTTAAAAATGAAAATAAATTTACTTGTCTCATTCTGAAACGAAAACTTAATTTAAATGGAAACGGGAATAATACATATGTACTTACTCAGTCTGAAAGTTCTATAAACTATTTTTACAAAACGCAATTGTAGAAAATGAAGTTTAAAAAAAAATAATAACTGAAAACACAAATTTCATGAAAAATATTCGCATGCGATAAAAAATGAAAAAAATTGCCAAACGATAATGTGAAAAAAGGAGTTATTTATTGAAATTTGCAACGCTAAAACATTATCTACTATGACGTCATTTGATTGACCGCAGTGTAATTCATTGCAGTTGTAAAGAACTAACAACTGGTCAGTGTTAGTAATAATAAAAAGGGTTCAAGACAATGTGTCTCCTTTGGGAAATTGAGGTTGAGTCTTTTATAGGCTTACCATTTAATTCCTGTCAAGTATTTATCTAGTTACGACCAACAGCCTTAAAGGATATTTATTCTTACCCCTCTGTCCTACCTTGATGTGTGCCTGGATACAAGAAATAAGTTCTTCAAACAGATGTAAGAACCTTTCGGTCTCATGTCAGTTCATTCTGGAATATAGGGTATTCGTCTCATACCAGTTCCTTGTCGAATAAAAGTATTTATTCTGAAACAATGGCTACATCATTTGTAATTTATCTCAATCTAAAAAGAAAAGCCTTTTTCTTAAACATTTTAAGTAGAATTCTGCTGTGTATTTAATTTCCATCAAATTGATTGTTCTGCCAAAGTAGAAATAAAAGTATTTTGAAAAACGATTTGCACTTAAAGTATAGCAGAAGTTTTATTATTCGTCTAAGAGTAGATGGTAATATTCTGTCACCGAGTGGCAACACCTTAATTTATTTCAAATGCATATGAATTTCCTTAAATGAATTAAAATTACATTTCTTAAAAAAAGTATTATTTTTTTCTATATTATTAGTATTTGTAGTTCTATACTCACTTCCACTAAATTTGTGAATAATTATACAAGTATAAGTGAATTGTGAGCAAATGAATTAAAATGTAAAAATCCTATTCCTATTAATTTGAGTTTCCTAAAACTCCAAGTCTTATCTCCAAAATATATACTTATGATTTCTTTTGTAAACTTTTGTAAAAGAAACGAAAAATACGATGCAAAATAATTTTAAGACATGTGCAGTCAATTTTATTTATTTTTTCTGTAAACTTTTATTTTATAATTATAGTGTGTTAATGAAAAAGACTTTGTACCAGTTTAATCGTTTTTCGGAAGAGTAATTATAGTATTTTTCTTCTTTTTACGCAAGATGGAATGTTTGACTGAATTAGTCTCTGTGACGGCTTCGATGGTTTATTGGTTTGTCTTCAGATTTTTTTTCTCGTTCATGATTTTTTATTAAAATATTTTGGACACTTTTCTTTGAAAAATCCACAAAATAATTGTACATTCATGATTACTTCGGCCAAATGGTTATAATCGCAAGCCTGCAGACAACGTTGTTTCCTAGGGTTTGAGTTTTGATGCTATTTGAGACTTGCCGTTTTGAGAGTTGATATTTATTAAATTTGATAATACTCCAAGTCCTTCCGATAACATGCGGTTGAAGCTTAGAGACTAGGGTGCTTTCTGAGGAGTAACTATCGTCATATGATTGCGGTTCAAATTTACGAGGCCTGTTGCCAATAGCCATCGTGTTACTTCTAGTGCGACTTTAATAAAAACTAAATTAAATTTAAGTTATTTATTTCAAGTAAATAATTATTTTTTTTATTCTATAATATAGATTCAGGACTTCAGACTGTCAAATTAATTTCGCCATAGCTATTTTAACCTTAATCCAAATTGTGTTTCCTCATATGAAGTAGATGTAAATCATAAGTACCTTTTTGCAGCCATATACAAGCCTCTGTAAAAGGATTACACAGACAAACATTGAACGATCATTTTGAATAATATTTAATCTTTTTCCATTAAATTCATTCTTTTTATAATATATTCATTCGTTTTCTAACATATATACAGAGCTATCTCGATTTTAGTTAAATGAATAATATAATGGCTCATTTATTCTTTCAATGATTATTGAAATTTTATTCACACTTATTTATGTATTCGCATGCTCTAAGCGAATTCATATTAATTTGCATAATATTAAACATACAACATAACCATAAACATAGGACAAATATTGTCATATAATTATATGTAGAATTTTTTGACAGACAAAATTGTTTAATTAACTAATTTTTTTACAACGCACTACATAACCAAAGCGAATCAAAGTGCCAACTTTCAGTTTAACTTAATTACAAAAAGAACATGACAGAGATGTGTATGCTCGGCATATTATGTATGTAATCTATACATTTAATAGTATTACGTTGTAGCGTATCTTTATTATCCGACTCGTCTGTCATCTTAAAAATAAGTCAATCTCAAATCTAAATTTCAACTTAATTCCAAGCACATATAAAGTAATTAAAATAATCACACAGAAACAGTTCGATAATGTAGGCAATTATTTTTCAAAAATATTATATATTATTTCTATGTCATGGGAAATGTTCCCTGCTATAGTTTCCTAATCCTCCACACAGATGCTAAATACTTCCACTAAATATCAACGATTACTCCTAAAGCAAAAATTTTCTTTTCTACTTTGCACCACTTATAAAGAAATATTAACTTACTTTACTTAACTTTCTTTTTACTTTTAATGAGTAGATTCATCCGTGTTTACCAAAGACAGTAAACTCCACGAGAATAAAAAGAATACTGGTATTCCTCGGGATTTTGATTTCTGGACGTACCTAAAGATGACGAGTCTGAGGGTTTTCGAAAAAAAGAAATCCTCAATTATTACTTTGATCAATAGGATTCTATTTACTTTGCAAGATGTTTAGTTTCTTTCTCGGTTCAATAAAAAAAATAATTGCATAAAAATTGATAGAAATGAATAGTAAATAAACGCATTGAACACTTATTTGCTCAAGAATTTTCGCATAACATAAAATACATAGCTGACTTTAAAATAAAGATAAATGTGTATTACAATTGTAGAAAAAATTAAAAAAATGAAAAAAAAGTGTGTTATTGTTTCTTTTAAATTTATGCTACCATTTTAAAACGAAGGCTTTTAAGACGTTGATTGAAAATACTTTATTGGAAGTTTTGTCAAATTAAAATCACATTAAGTTTTCGTACGATACAAAAATTCCTTCTTTCGGTTTCATTGTACTACTTATCTAAAAAACGCTAACTATTTTCATTAATTTATAAATAAAGATAACGTATAATGGCAAAATTATACAATAACAGAAAATTTTACTCAATTGTTTCAATATTTTACGCAAATATTTGACTTCTTACTACAAAGGGTGCTTACCCGTTTTTAGAATGATACCAATTAATGTTCTAAAAATTATAACATTTTATTGGGAAAATTCTTGTCAACAAGGTATCTTAAGTTAAAATTATTTTTTTGTATTTTTATATTTATTCTTTTTTCAGAATGGCAGATGTGAACAAGCTGCGAATTGAAAGATATGTTTTCAAGCTTCCCGAAAGGAAATTCTCGTATTTTTACACTAAACAACATGGTATAAAAGTTTCTGAGGGCAAAATGAGCAATATTACGAAATGGAAAGAATAAAGCGTCAATCGCATTGCTTCTACAAGGAAATAAGGTTTCAAATGATTACCCTAATAAAGTATGTACTGTTTCGAATGTTTCTAAAATAAAGTTAATGTTAACAAGGGAAATTTCATAGTTTCAGAAGTCAATTACAAAACATTGCAAGAAACAATAAATAAATATTCAATGAAAATTGTCAGATAAAAAAAGGCAGAAAAGGAATGTTGATTGCCCCTTGTCGAGGAAAAAGCAAAATATTTTGTAAAACCCAATACAAAAATCATTTCGTGGTAGACAAATCGAAATAAGTAAGTATTTTTCATGAAGTATGGGCTTACCTAAATGATTGCTACAAGAAAGGTATCTATTTACTGTCGAAAGTGGAAGAAAAAGATGTTCCAATCTAAGTATCGAAACGAATATGAAAATCACTAAGTGCAAGGTCTAGACAGTAAATTGGATGGTACATTTGTAGACTTCAAAAGACCTTGTGTTTGTGCAGAAACATTCATATCCACTTTCAAATTTTCTCTCCCTCGTAGCATTATCACCGTAGACTTCACAAATCTGTCGGAAAATTTCCGCTGTTGCTGAGTTTTCTGCACTCAAGAATCGAGAATTCGGTAAGCGATTCAATTTTCTTAAACAGTATGAACTTCTACACCTTTGCACACAGACAGACGATACGGATGCAAATGGCGTCTAAACACATGCAAAGCATTCTTGAAGAATGCGCACATGCACACTGGGTCGATCGCACGTCATTTCAACTCTCATTCACAAACGGACATAATTTAAAAATAACCTTGCATTAGTGATTTTTCTATGTTTATTTTAGCTTAAATTGTTGGTGTTGAAATATTTAAACTGAATTAAAATTTCATTTACTTTAAATTATAATATAGAGTAAAAAAGACAATGAAGTTTAATCGAGAAAAATTATAAAAAACGTTTTCTTCAAAATATAAAACGATTTTCCGTTAAGCAAACAAAAAGACAATTATTCACTAATTTGTTACATCACGCTCATTTAATTAATTGAAAGAGAGCATTTCTAAATTTTAAAAGTTATTAGTAGGATCAAATTATGTTTAATTTACAAGCAAAACCATGAATTTTGTACTGTAAAAAACACATTTTCTAATCACCAAGCTAATTATTCATTATTTTAACTTGAATTGCACACGCATATATATGAATTTGATAATACTTTTAAGGCATTTCCATCAAAGATTAAAGAAATACTGCAAATGAGTTTCAAATTTCAAAATTTGATAGGATGTTTAATGTTGAACAGCGACACCGAATTTCTTAAAGTATAACTTTGAACACATTAGTCTGTAATATGATATTTAAATATATGTTTAAGTATAAATAATTTATCTAATAGAAATTTCTATTATATCCTTAGACCGTGATTTTTAGTTTGTACGAGTACTTCTGTAAAAGAGGAATACCATCTACTATTTCCAGGTTTGATTGATTGCTTATTAATATCGCTATTAGTAGCAACACAAGGGCTATCGGCGACGAACATCGTAGTTTTGAACTAAGATCATGTTCAGCTGATCTGAACATGATCTTAATCTCTGATCATGATCTGAGTGAATTTTGAACTAAGGTGTTTCAGCTTCGATTCTTTAGTTAATTTGTGCCATCTCAAGTTAATACAGTTCAACCACTAATTAAATAAATAATCACATATTTAGAACATTATTTTATTTTTATTTCTGATGGAATAATTCAAACCCAGGATGTAATCACGGTGGAGAAGCAAACCCGGAATATAAAAAGTTCAACAAAAAACATCCATCCAGGAGGAATTTATTAGTTGTTACGTTGATAAAGTCAAACTGGAAATTATACCCTAATATATAAAAACTTAACTGCAATTTTGTCTATTAAACATCTTTTTATAAAAATTCTTTTCACTGAAATTACAAATAGTGATCGAAAAATTTCTAACAGAATTAAAGTTTTATACTCAAGAAACAGATTATTAATTCAAATAATTATATGTTCTTAGTATATTAAGCTTAAATGTTTTAGGAATATGTAATATAATTAATTGTTACGTAATATTAAATAAATTTACAAATATTTAGATACTTAAAATAATTTAAATTATTCCTATCTTATTTATATTTAAAGTGAATATTAATAGTATAAAATTTCCTGATATATTTTTAACTCCTAAATATCATAATGTACCCGCCAATTTTAGAACGATGACTAATAGTTTTAATATTTACATTACTAAAGCTTTTATAAATCAATTTTTTAAAAATACTATTGAGGGGGAGTTGATAAATCTATTATTAGTAAAAATAGTTATGAAATGATTAAATATGTTTATGATAAAGAGATTTACTAAACATTTAGCTATGATTTGGAAGATTTGCTTAATTGGATTGATTCTTAAGATTCAATCAAAGATCTTCTTAATTTTAAAAATTAAAAATTAATTTTTCACTTTCGTATGAAAAAATGTAAATTTCTAATTAAATTAATCTTTTACCAGAATACATTATTTTTAATGATGAAAACATAAACAAATTAAAGGCGTACTACATGATGATACTGTTTATAATTGTCTTGCTCACATTCATTTACACTTCTATGAACAAAATTGTATACATGATAATAATTATACTTCGTTTAAATACATTGATGAACTAATAATCTTTCAAAATAAATATAACTAATAATTTAAATTTGAATAATCTATATATCATTATTATTTAAAATTAAAACAAACGTATAAAATATTCATTAAATTGATTACATATATATTAACTCAAAAATTAGGATTCATAGTATTTAGCAGTAATATATATGACAAAAAGTATAGTTACGATTTTTTTTGGTGAATAAAATATCTTTTATTGCGAACAATTTAAGCTTAAATGTTCTAGGAACATATAATATAACTAATTGTTACGTAATATTAAATAAATTTAAAGATATTTAGAAACTTAAAATAATTTAAATTATTCCTATCTTATTTGTATTTAAAGTGAATACCCAATTATAAAAACCAATTTAACGTACTTAACACTTCCGAATTTTTAAGTTTATCAGTCATGGCGGTATTTTTTTTACTGATAATAGGTTTAACCAAATGTATAAATCTAACATTAAGTTTTGAAGAATTTAACAATAATTTATTAATTGACAAATAAAACAAAGTGCTAATACAATTTTATTTACACTATTATTAATAGGTTTGTAAATATCTTTATTCAATTTTTCTACGCAAAGAGAAATACGTTTTCTCAAACTCGTCTCTGATTAAATATTTTAATTCAAAAATAATGAATCATACAGGTATTATATATAAGTAAATAAAACACAAAACATTTTTACAAATTTACTATAATTATCTTAGATCTGAAAAATAAAAAGATATTTTGGTTGAAAACTTTTGTTTTTGAGTATGCACTGCGTTAACTCAGATAAAAATAAAATCATCAACATTTATTAGGATACTTATAGGTTTTGAGGTTATTATTTAGGCTTGGGATATTTCAATGAAACAAATTGTGATAATTTAAAGATAAATAATATATTTACAAAATTGAATTTCAGCACAGCACATTTTAATATAAGCTACTTCAAATTACTTAGTATAAGTAGGAATTTTAAATTTATATCAGATATATAAGATTAATTATTTATACAAAGAATAATAAAAATAAAGGAATTGCGATTCTTTTCTTTAAGTACGTTTTCAATACGAAAAGGATCTAAGGTTAGAATAAATTTAATGTCATTAATACAACGAAATTGATTAATTACAAAAAGAAATTAAATTTATTACTTTAAAACTTTTCTATAAATCTTAAAATTATCTATATCATTTAAATAATACAGCCGTTTATAATACGGAAATAATTTTCATTTATATTGAAAAATATTTATTTTCAACTTTTAATGTTATAGCACCAATTATCAACAGTTTATAAATTGTCAAAAACTTCTCATATAATTTTTAATGTTTAAATTCCTTACATAAATTAAGAAGTAGTAATTAAAAATTTAATTAAGAATGAAATGAAATTACAACACAAGATAAAGTCTTTTTTTAAAGTAGTATATAAACGAATAATATTAAACGAAGCATTCAAAATCTACATTTTAGTAATTTTGGACGTTATATTTAGAAGAAAACTATTCAGTACAAAACTATTTTACAAAAATAATATTTAGTGCAGTTCTTTTTATCTATTCTTAAAATTTATTATTATAAAATATAATAAACAGTTTTCGTATTAATCAAAGCAAAAATAGTCATTTCTTACAACGAAATGGCAAAAATATCATTGAATGTTATGTTATCATTCTATAATGAAGCAAGATTTTCACTAAATGGAAAAGAAGCTTACTTATGAAAAAATTATTCTAATGTTTCTAATTTATAAGTTAGCAAAACAACAACACAGAACATTTGTTATTTTCTTTCTACAATACGACTTCAAATGCATTATCGAACCAATAAAGATAATTTCAATCATTCACTTTTAAATTATTACCAATTGTTTGGAAATTTCAATTCAGGAAAGAATTGTAATTAAGAAACTGTAATAGATTCATGAGATTATAAAAATTAATGAAGTAATTGCATTGACTACTTCAAGAATCATACAACATTTAAGTTCATTAAATGAATAAAAGCGATTTGTGAAGATACAAATGGCTGCAGATCTTTCAAACCTAATAAATGAGTTTCTAATGCCGTAAATCATAAAAGTATTTTATTTTCAACACCAAATGTCTCTAAATCACTAATTTCCTGGACATTTATCTTTTGAAATCTTCATGTCATTTTGATTGTCACACAGTTGGGGAAAAAATGGAATCCATACTCTTAAGCGAAATTTAAAAACAAGAAGAAAAAAAGTCATCAATTTTTACTGGGATTTTCAATTCAATATTTACTTAATTTAGCATTATACAATTGAATGCATAAGGATAATGGGATTAGAAAGTCATAAATAATACGAACAATGTGTTTTCTGCATTAAATATATTCACAAAGTCATTAGAGCAAAAACGTCATAATAATTATTTCTTTTATAAATCGTTATAAAGCCATTTGAGTTATCGAAAAATTAAATAAAATATCTGTCTTTCAACTTTTCAAAAACAGAAATCGGAAAAGTCATCAATAATTGTTTTCTTCTAAATGAGAGATTTCAGTTCAGAATTTACTTAATTTAGCAGACACGTAAATTATGCGATTTTAAGTAAATGTATATTCCCTATTCTAATTAGATTATTGTACACAGTAATGGGGTTTTTGGAAGTTTAGATCTATTGCAAAGTAAATAGAAAAATTTCATTCTCAATAACTTTTACGATGTGAATTTTTTCACGTATCTTATTTCTCATAAAATTAGCCTAAATTTCAAATTTCGTAAAATTCGACTTGCCAGCTTCTAAATCCTAAGAAATAGGTTTTTAATGTTATAATATTAGGCCGTTAAGATTTTTGTTTCACTAACATCGGGGAAGTTATAGTAATTTGAATTGGATACAGGATAATTACAGGATAATGATGATGTGTAGATTGAAGTAAATCATCATGATAAATCGTTTGAGTTGAAGTTACTTCTGGTAAAAAGGAAATACCCGAATTGAATTTGTGATGAACTAGAACTGTGTGTAGCGAAATGGGTAAATTGGTAAGCTAAAACTTTATCATTAGAATGTTAACGGGATTAACTGAGTTGAGAGGAATTCCATCGCGCAAGAGAGAGTGTATGATCCTGTATATTCTAAAATAAACTATATTGTTGTTCGGTACGTTTTTGGCTTGGCGCAATTCTGCATTTGGCTTCTGCAAAGCGATTTTCGTTCCTTCCCTCCGCACTCAGTTCAAATCGACTTTAACCTTGGCCAGCTGAAGCGAGCGTATGGTCACCCTTTATGGACTGATTTCTGAGTAAAATGTAGATATTCTGGAATATCTCTCGAAGTATTGATCGAATTCGAATAAAATTCGCAATATGGTCTAATTATACAATTTTCTACCTAATTCTGCATAAAAATAAAGTTCTATAATTGGGAAATTCTGTACAAGAAGATAATTATGTTCATTAAGTTATTAAGTTACTCCTCATCAGGATCATAGTTAAATTTTTTCAAAGTAATTTAAAAAAATAACATTGATGCTAATTTTGTCCAAATGCAATTAGAGTTCTGAAAGTTATGAAGCTTAATTCATTTTTTAACCACTGTGTTTCAAACTAACTGAAAGGTGTTAAGTGGAACTTTGTATAATAAGGCTCAGGAGAAATTAATTTACGATCTAGAGACTCAGACACATTCTGAAATTAAATAAATTTGTGTTACAACATCCTTCTTACTACTCTAACAGGTAAATAAGACAGGGTAATTGAAAAGTCCCCGGCCTGACACATAGATAGCGCTACTAGAATTAAATCCAAATGTTTTTTAGTTAGCCCTAACCCTCAAAAGATGCGTGTATAAATTTGACAGCTGTCGGATCATTAGTTTGTGAATTATAGCATTTTGATTGAAGCAACTTTTGTTATTGTGAAAAAAATGGATAAAAAAGAATTTCGCGTGTTGATAAAATATTGCTTTTTGAAGGGTAAAAATACAGTTGAAGTAAGAACTTGGCTTGATGCCGAGTTTCCGGACACTGCCCCAGGAAAATCAACCCTCAAGGATTGTTATGCTAAGTTTAGACGTGGTGAAATGAGCACCGAAGACGGTGAACGCAGTGGACGCCCAAAAGAGGTTGTTACCGACAAAAACATTAAGAAATTCCACCAAATGATTTTGAATGACCATAAATTGAAATTGAATGAAATAGCAGACACTCTAAAGATATCAACTGAACGTGTACATTATATCATTCACGAATATTTGGGTATGAGAAAGCTCTGTGCAAAGTGGGTGCCGCGCGAGCTCACTTTTGACCAAAAACAACGACGATTCGGAGCAGTGTTTGAAGATGATCAAGCGTAATAAACCCGAGTTTTTGCGTCGATATGTGACAATGGATGAAACATGGCTCCATCATTTCACTCCGAAGTCCAATCGACAGTCATCCGAGAGGACTGCTCGCGATGAACCCGCTCCAAAACGTGGGAAAACGCAAGAGTCGGCTGGCAAGGTTATGGCGTCTGTATTTTGGGATGCGCATGGAATAATTTTCATTGACTACCTTGAAAAAGGAAGGATCATCAACAGCGACTATTACATAGCGTTATTGGACCGTTTGAAGGACGAAATCGCCGAAAAACGGCCGCATTTGAAGAAAAAGAAAGTGCTGCTTCACCAAGACAATGCACCGTGTCACAAATCAGTGAAAACGATGGCAAAAATCCATGAATTCGAATTGCTTCCTCATCCACCGTATTCTCCAGATCTGGCCCCCAGCGACAATTTCCTGTTCTCAGATCTCAAAATGATGCTCGCTGGGAAGAAATTTTCGTCGAATGAAGAGGTGATCGCCGAAACTGAGGCCTATTTTGAAGCAAAGGACAAATCGTACTACAAAAATGGTATCGAAAAGTTGGAGGGTCGCTATAATCAGTGTATCACCCTTGAAGGGAATTATGTTGAATAAAAAAAAAAAAAACTAATTTTGCCAAAAAAATGTGTTTTAATATGGTAGGCTGGGGACTTTTCAATTGACTTGTTATTTTAAGGAATTGCATACATTTTTGGAATTTAGGATTTTCTGCCATGAAAAATTCAAAAATTCGAAATTTTGATTTATGTTATAATCCCCTTTGTTTATAGTTGTATTCGATAATTCATATTTTTTGTTTTTATTATATTTTCCCCCTGTTATATGTTTCCCTTCCCTGTTTTGCATTTTCAAAATTCGAAAAAAATCGATCAATCGTTTGATGCAAAAAGCATTGAAAACTTTGAGTACAAAAGCTTTTATTAAAAATTTGTAAGAAATTTCAAGCGGAGAAATAAGTTACATACTTAGAAGCAACAAGAGAGGTATTGGCGAAGTTACCTCGCAATTTTGAATTTGGAGTAGTGACGAGGATGACATCTGAACTGGAAAACTTCTCTCCAAACTTCCACTCGACTGCAAGGAGAGGGCTGGAACTTCGACAAATTTAACATGCATCATCCTTTCTGCATGATCAGTCTTTAGTGACATCAGGACTTGAACCCTTGATTCGATTGAAATAAGGTCGGCCTTGAGTTCATGACAATGACCACTGAGTTTTATCAAGGCCATTAAATATTCAAAAAACATCATCAATAATGGGAAAATTCTCTTTTGAGTTTATATAATTAATAACGTGTATTTAGTTAATTAATCTTTTAACATCGTAATTTAGTTCTTTTCGAGCCATTAATATTGGTTCCGATCTTATCCAACTGCAATGAGAATTGTATAAGTTGTTAAGGATGTTCCATTTTTTTTTTTGACAAATGTACAATAAACCTATAATATTCGGACATGATCCTTCAAGGTTATTTCTCACACCCAGTAAAATTTGAATGTATATTTTCGAAACACATTTACGATAGTGGAGAAATCATGTCACTGACCCATATCAACAGAAACATCTGGTAAATTAGGATTAGATGCTTGACGGTAATCGACGTGTCAAGCCTTTTCCTTTTGCTGATTGAAATGATTTGTTACATTCTTAAAGAAAGGTGCTATAAATATATACAATGTAAATAAAAGTATTATGTTAAGGAATTCGGAAGAAATTATCGCACGCGCGCGCGATGTACAAACAAAATATACATAGAATTTGAATTATTAGAATTATTAGAAGTGCTACTCAATGATTCTAAACTAGAATCAACTATTTATATTCAATGATATTGAATTAATAGCGAAATAATTATTTATCATTAATTATTCATTGATATCTGCGGTCTGATTTTGAACAATTATTCTTTTTATTTAAATAAATGAAAGCTATACTTCTGCGTTTGGCATATTTTCCATTTGGTTTGATGGGCAAAAGTGAAGAAATCTGTTCATAAAAAAGTTATAAATTGTATATTAACAGTTTAAATTCTCTCCATTAAAATTTCTACTATTATAGATATAACCCTATTTCCTTATATATGAATAACTTCATTTAATTAATTAAGTTACTAAACAGTTTCTATTAAAATTGTTTTACTAATCTGAGATCTGCTTCCTTTATATCAATTCTATTAAAATTTGATCATTAAAAATAGACATTTTACCTATTCAGAGTATTATTAAGAGTAATTAACCGCTGATTAATGAATAGTTAATGAACCGTTTCGAGTACTTGATTACTCCTTCTCTTAAAAACAGTATTAAAAGCTATGCACATTTAATACCCTTCAGAATGTGACTTAATGCCTTTTAGATATAAATGAATATTCATGACGTAGGAGAGTTGCGAGTAATTCATTAAAAAAATCCTACAATGTGTTTTAACAATCAACTGAGCTCTGAACAAATTTAAAAAAAAACATCTTGTACGACTAATAATTTGTCTGAGTAATCAAGAGTGGACATCAAAGAGTTAATTAGAAAAGAATGTTAGCTCGAAAAGACTTAACATACCCAACAAATGCTACTATCACTTTCTGTTTTTCAGTGGCATGCATCACTAATTCGTGATTTTTAATTAACTAGTTTTGGTTTTAAAGTCGAAGCACAATCAATAATGGCGAAACGTTTTTCTGTAGTTTCTTAATAATCTCAAGCGATATTGGAATTTGACAGCAATGTGAAAATGGAAGAAACTGTATTATTTAACAGAGAAGACTTGACACAAATGATTAATGTGTCTCGGATTTTCTATAATTGAATGAAAAATGAGAAAATAAAAGCCCCACAAGTTCAGATAAACTTGTTATGTAGGAATATTTGTTTTGCGCGGAGTATAGTCAGTAAAGTAATAAGTCGATCCTCAATGATGGATTATGCTTTTGAAAAACTATTTTCAGGAAGAACTCAGCTGTAATATTTAAAAAAAAGTATCCGTATTAGGAGTGGTAGAACTCTGAGATGATAGTTTAAAAGTACCCGCATTAAGAATAGTAGAACTCTACGAGAATAGTTTAAAAAATACCCATTTTAGTAATGAATAGGATAAGAATAGGATAACTCACAATATGGCTGTCCGGTGATCTTTTTTTCATTTTTTTTATGAAACATATGGATGTGACGCTTTTTTCATTCCAAAAATTCATTACCATTACTTTTCCTGCTGGTGAAACTATCTTCGCTTTTTTTCAAACAAATTCACTGAAAGCAACATTTTGTTTTGATTAAGTATCCTCGAGAGTGACGCAAGATGATGACGACAACTCGACGTTTCAGCAATAAAATTTTGATTTGACAATAAATAGTTGGTGAATCGAAATTAACAAGTGAATCAATGTCCGATGTCAATGTGAAGTATTCCATTTGATACTTTATCATTGCACAAAATTATGACATTCGTCACCGATAGATATATTATATACTTATGGATGTATGTTCGTTCAAGACAACCAATAAAAACAGAGTATTACACGAAATACGTCATCAGGAGAATTTATGTACCTTTGCAACTATGTTAGTCCAAAGCAACCGACAGAAGCGCCGCATAATATAATAAATGTCACCAGTAACCTTCGTACCCATCTGCAGCTATATCCTCATAAGACCCTAACTCATATTTTTGAACCGACTGTTATCAAATTTGAGATTAATCTTCTTAATAAGACTACAAAACGCAACATATTGTCCTTTCTCAAGAAAATAAAACAAAAATATCTATATTTTTTTATATGTTCATAAAACGGACATTGGGCCTTCGTCTTGTAAAAAAAAATTACAAATAAACAAAAAACGACATAAATACTTATGTTAATCAACACAAAATGCAAGATGTAGCTTTATTTAAAAGCTTAAATATGAAAAATATTTCATAATTTATGAAAAATGTTACAATTTTGGAAATTTTACAACACACACATACTAAATTTGAAGGATCTTGAATATTTATATAAAAATTTCGTGAAAGTCTAAGAATGTACTGCACCCCCCCCCCCAAAAAAAAAAAAAATAATTTTGCAATGTTAAATAAAAATACATACTGCATTTCATACACATTATTTTAGTTTTCTTTTATACAAATTTTCATTCTTGCACCTTACAGAATTCTTAATGCCCATCATTTTTGGAAGATGCTTGTTTTGTTTTGTACTATGAGAAGCGGACTCCATACTCATTGCATAATAGTTAACTCCTCATCTTATCAATCAGATCAATTGCACTCATATTAATATTATATTCTTTTGCTACTGCTGGTCTTGACATTTCGATATCTCCTTTTTGACCAACATTTTATTTATCTTGTGGTTCTACTCCAAGTTTGGATGAACATAGCAATACAGCATTTTTCATCGTACTATTTTACATATTTCATAAGCTTGACACAGACGTATCAGATGAACCTTTTTGTATTTTTTGACATTTTATTTTGTATCACTATTAGAAAGCTCACCATACTTATTTCAAATAAATTCATTTAATATATCATTATATAGTAAAATCTTATACTCTTTGCCTCTATCTTTTTCTTCATCTTTATCATTGATATCAATTTCTGACACATCACCATTCATTATTACTTCCAAGACTTTTTCTTTATCTAAATAACGTCGATTTTCAAGCAACTAATTGAAATAAAACAAACAAAAAAAAATGTACGATTATTTTGAAAACCACAAATTATTTTTAAATTATTAGTAGAATTTTTATTTAAAATTTAAATTTTTATTTCTTATTGACTTTTAAATTAAAACTTGAAACAAAAGCAAAGGGATATGTTTTGTTTCCAGTCACACTTAGAAATTATTATAATTAATAACTAGTAAAAATTTATTTACAAAAGCGTACAATTGATTCAGAAGTTTTTATTTTATCAAATTCACGTAACATGTAAGCTGACTTATTATAGAATGTACTTGAGTAACTGAAATCATAAGTGTAAATTCCATATTTGATTTGGACAATTTGGGCCTAATCTCAGTGAATTTTGGCCCAATAAATTTGTAAAAGAATACCCTTCGAAATTGAGATCTATAAATTTTCACTTAATTTTGGAAAGTTTATAAACTAAGTTAAACATCAAGTATTAATTTTTGAGCATTCTATCATTTTCTGTCATATATGTATATATGTTAAATATTTTAGATTTACAACAATTTAGATTTGTGGTAAGATGTGCGTAGCTTTCTTCGCTCCTTTTACTACACTCCTTTCATGTTGATGACGTAAGATTGTAATAACTTGAGATTCTGATCAAGAATTATCATGTACTAACTGAAGTATTAATATGGTGGATTTCCCCTCATCTCGATATATATTCGATAATATTTAATTCTGTCCATAACTCTGCCTTTCAGTACGAGTACCTTGGGCAATCGGGTCAAGGAACGATAATCCCACGAGAACGCGGCTAACAACGAACAATATCGAATAACTTTCTAGCAATCTTCCTAAGACTTGGTGGGATGCAAATTTTTCTACAAATAACCACGTACTAAGTTCAAAATGCACAAAAGTGCTTCTGTACACCTGTACACCTCCGCTATGCACCTGATTCTTACTTCTGGGTGTCTTGCGGTGAACTATTTGGCTAAATCAAATATTAATAATCTCGAAGATTCTCAAAGCTCTATATCCTTAGAATCATTTCAAAAGTGAAAGGTATATCAGAAATTCCGAGGTAAAAAAAACTCTTAAATTTCCTACTTTTCGTAGTTATGTCCAAAAATTCTCCATTAAATTCTTTGACTCACTTTCAGAAGCAAACAATATTAACATGCTTAACATAGAAAATTACCAAGTTAATTCTAAAATCTCAAAAGCCCTAGAAAATTTCTTCACAATTCATATAACCTCATAAGCTTTTGTTTATATAAAAAAATTAATTTAAATTCCCTCTCTCCACTATTAAATCAATGTTTCTCTTTCTCTCAATACTTTACTATACACAATTGCTATTCGTCAATCGATTCACTCGGCACAGTAAAAACATTTCTTTCCTATCTTTATGTTTTGCAACGAATTGGACAGCCGAAATAGCCACTCCCCTCTAGTGTTAGAACACCGATTGAATAACAAGCTCTCTCAGCTATAGGCTCCACCTCAAGAAATGTTCCAGGACCAATTGCTTTCCCTACTACTCTTTCAACCAATGGGAATCAAATACCTTCTCTTTTCCTACAGCTAAAACTTCTATCAGGAAGAATTAATGCAAGGCAACCTTCGCAATTCATCAGATCCAAGCTTAAGGATTGTTCGGGCAGCACAAGCTTCCCGTGAATTGTCATTGTCAAAGGGCACACGCCCTCACTTGCTTAATCTATATGTCTGTAATCACTCTCGCATTTGCTGACGCACGCTGAAACAAACATTAATGGCCGGAATGATTCAACTACTTTTTAATGAAAAACTAACCTCGAAACAAATTTCATATATATTCGTAGGTTAGTTTTGATTTGACAACAAATGACAGCCAAATCAAAATTCGTAGAGTGCCGTTTCACGATCACTTATCGAATTTCTTATAGATCTCCTGGATTCATAATTATTCTTTGAAAACTAAGCTACAATCAAATCAATAGGTTGCTTAAGGTGATTCTGCTGCAAAAAAAGACAATGGTTTAATCGGCTGGAGAAGTTATGAAGATGAATTTTTAAGATGCGTGTGGCGCCAAACACTTGGATATCTTTCAGAAAAAAAAATGATTTCTGAATTACTCCATCCAAATTTCTCATTCCCAGCACGGTTGCCTTTTGAACCGTCCTCGTAGATTTCAATCTCTCTCGTAGAGGATTTCCTTCTTCAGCAAAGTACGAGAATCATTTATCCGAGACATTTAGTGATATATTTTTTTTCCCACAGGGTTTACTGTCTTTTGTAAACACTGATGACGCGCCCCCTGGATATCCTAGCAGTTCTTCTCTATTTTCCGCCTCTTCTTATCAACCAGTTTTTATCCCTTTTCCATTTTTCAACGTCTAGATCACAGTTGCACCTTGTTTGGCGTAGCATTGCCCTACTTGGCTCTTGCACCATTAAACTTCATCATAATTCACACATAAATGGCCTCGGTAGCCTAGTGGCTATAGTTGCGGACTTACGGCCGGTGGTTTTCGTTGAATCGTGGGTCCGATCCTTGCTGACACTAAAGATCTGCTGTGTAGTAGATGCACATTATATCTTTCGAGGTTCAATGTCCTCCATTTGGCGTGGTGTGGAAGGTAGGAGAGGAAGGTTGGGAAGTTCTCCAACTATTAAAATTGGAACTCTTCTGAATGCAAATAATGTACTATTAAGAAAATATTTTGCAATGGACTACTACTTTGAAAATATCTCCAAAGATAAATTTAAATAACTGAAAAGTCTTTCCCCAACAGGGAATTTTAATTTCCATTCAAATGATCTAATTTCTACTTAAGACTAATAATTCTCCCTACCCTACCCCATTTTTAACTAAAAGATACATTTGTAGACACAATGTCATTATTAAGTCTTAAACAAATAGTAAATTTGCCATTAAATTTTTATTTAAGAGTTGTATTGATGTTAGATTACGGCTTATTATCTCCTAAGAGTTAATTTAATTACTTAAGCCTTCTTTTACATTTATGTTTGTTTAAGTTCTTAATTGAAATTAAGCATTTTTTTTGTGAACTGGCAATTACTTTTATTACGTCATCGCTTTATAAATAAATTTTTGTTTAAGACCCGAGATATAATAATTTTTATCTGCTTAGTATTTTTTTATTGCTTTTAATAGAATTTGCTTCAATTCAAAAGGTTACGGCTTCATTTTTTTCATTTCATTATGAGCTTCGAATGCTTGGTCATAATGTATATAAGACATGTCGCTAAATAGCATATATAGAACATCAATTTTAAATGATATTCCAAGATGGTACGGTAAGGGAAGTCAGGAGATTTTGCATTCATTAAAATGTTTCTTTAAAGACAGGTTAACGTTCGAGAGAGAAAAGCTTACATTAAGAAGCTATTAAAGACAATGATTTGGAACGCATTAATCATCTTCCAAATGCATTGCATTACTTCATTTATTTTGATTAATTTATAAGAATAGCAAAAGAAACTCATATATTATAGGGAATAAATATTCCTTATTCCTATTGGATTCAAATGTCATTTAACTTCTTCAATGTCCAACGTGACAAATATACATCTTGATAAAATATGTAACAATTCGATATTTTTCTGTGATGTTATTCATATGTATATTAGTTCACTTTTAAAATAAAATTTAGATGGATCACAACTTTAATTTTTATTTTAAGAAACATCCCAGTAACTGGTCGAAACTAGATTGAACTATACATGCATTTGAATTAATTTCGTAAGGCTTCATTTTTTTTTTGTCTCGTGATATTTAAATTATTCATTCTTAATTTTGCACACATTTATATTTGCTTCCTTATAATACCAATAACTATCAAAACAGCTAATTAAACTAAAATGATTTATCATTTCGCTACATTGTTATCAAAAGTGAAATATATTTTCGATAACTAATTCTTGTCGACATTAAGAATTTAAAAGACGAGACTATTAAGATATAGAATAAATGTTAATGCTTTTTATACTAGTATGTTTGAAAAAAATTAGTTACGGTAATAATATAATTGTTACGTTTTCAGCTAGAATGATAAAGACAATTTTGTCTAAATTCCTGAAAATATATATGATCACAAATATTATTACTCTAAGCTGTCTGGAATGGTTGTTCCCTTTATTTTTTGGCATAAAGTATTGCCAGTTTGTGAAGAAGCTGATACGTCCGATGACGAACTTCTAAGTTTATTAATGAATGTTTAGGTTTAGCATGAATGACACGTGAAACGAATAAAAGGGAAGCGTTACAAATTATTTGTTTAAAAAGAAAAACTTTACTTAATTACAAAGCAAACTATAAAATGGAGAAAATTTCATAAATGTTTAAATTTTGGTGATTTGTTAGGTTTAATTCAAGTATTTTGAATCCGATATTAAAATCTGAATTCAACCATTTTGAAAGCACTTTCGGTTGCTAAAAATGAGTAAAATCATTCATTACCTGTAATTTGTGCATACAAAAATAATGAATATTATTGGGTGCGCGATATTTTCCTACATTGTACAATGTTTTCCAAATCGAATTTAATAGAACAAGTAAGCTATTCAAGATGAGCAAGTGGTTGAAAGAACGAAAGTATAATTTCGAGTCCAAATAAATGGAATAAAAATCTTACTTAAGAGTACGCTAAAAAAAAAAATTCAAATTTCATTAATTAGAAAAATTCAAAA
This sequence comes from Nephila pilipes, assembly GCA_019974015.1. Lineage (NCBI taxonomy): Eukaryota > Metazoa > Arthropoda > Arachnida > Araneae > Nephilidae > Nephila > Nephila pilipes. Next base: position 6,081 of record BMAW01041164.1, on the reverse strand, counting down.
ACTACGTCAAAAGTATTTATGCTCTGAATTTTCTCATTTATTCGAATAACTCAAAGGATATAATCTAAAAGATTAAGACTTCGCCTTTTTGATATGTTGTGGAACAATGTGATTTCTTTTCAAATTCCTACTATTAGCTCACACTCTCTATATCTTGTTCAAATTTTCAATCATTAACAAAATACTTTTTATTTATCCACTCAAGTTCAAATACATTTTGTTAAATTTGTAGTGGATGACACTTGATGTTAATACAGTTTTTTCAAATATTAATTCATTTAATTGGTAAAAATGTCATTTAGTCCAACCTCTTGGCGCGATTTTAAAAATTGCCAAACTTGCCGTTTTTTTTTTTTTTTTTTTGGCTAAACGTCAAGTTCGCGAATAATAATAAGCAGGATAGCCACATTTGGCAAAATACCACCAAATAATTCCTGTAGCCAAGAGTGGTTGGGCTAAACTGCATTCCAACCATTTAATTTTCCTGATGAATTAAGAAACAAGCCAATAATCTTAGTATGTCATTTGTCTTGCAATGGCAAATTTGGTAGAGCATCGGTGTAGAATCTTAGTGCCTTCGGATCGAATCTCGTCGAAGCATAAAATTTTTTTATTTGATTTTTAAATAATTAATTTTAGTTTTATATAGGAGAAAAAAAATTTCTCTTTTATAAGATATTTAGCAGGATGTAAATTTAGGAATAAATACCGTCAGTGAAGAAGCGAGTAGATCGCTGGAAAAAAATTTCTTTTCCCACTTAATATTGTGATTCTGTTATACGAGTATATATAAACATATTTATATTAATTGTAATTATTTAATAAAAAGTAACTAAAATAAAAAAAATTTCTTTGTTGACTTAAGTGGGAATTGACTTTAATATTTTTTTATATTACTTGTTTAAGGTCTACTTATATAAGAGAGCGCTAGATTTATTCGCATTAAGCCGTATATATCAAGGTTTAGTTCAACTAGCAAGTCTTACTTTTAAAATTATGTAATTCATGTATAATAACATTCATCAAAGAAAAATACCAAATCATTTTCTTTACATAAAGCATACACATTTTAATTTTCACTTTGTTAAGCAATTCCGATATCGCGTAAATGACATGAGTTTAACGTAAAAAGCCTGTGCCGTTATTAGAAAATCTTTAATTTTAAACCGAGAGCGAATTAATTAAAAATCTCGCAAAATGTATCTGCCACGTTGAATACAAAAAGTAAAAAACATCCGAACCTTGTTGGGAATGTTAAACATTTTTGAACTAAAAATGAATAGTAATTAATGCTTTGATCCACAGTTGTAATTAGCTAGGATTATAGAAAAAATTTAATCTGCTTAGATTCTATCGGTTCTTTAATTTATTTTAGAAATTTTTTTTTTGATGAACAACTGATAATACTTAGAGGGTTAATAGTTACTTATTTATATTCAAAAGAGTTAATTATGTCCCGCTTTAAGTGTGATAAATAAATAATTAAAATGATATTGAATAACTATTCTTTTGTTTTATCTAAATTTCTGATCGCGGTTAGGTGTATTACGGTAACATCATTATCAAATTTATATTTAAAATAAATTATTGATATTTTAAAACAAGATGTAGGCATTAACTTACACACACACACACACACACACACACACACACACACACACATGTGTATGTGTGTATATATGTATGTATGTATATAAATATATATATATATATATATGTGTGTGTGTGTATATATATATATTATATATATGTGTGTATATATATATTATATATATGTATATGTATTATATATATATGTATGTAGTTATATATATTGTATATATATATATATAGCTATATATATTTTTTAAATAGCTCTTCTTATAGGTGTTTTCTTACAAAATAATTCATGAATTATCAATACCGAGAGCGATTTAACAATTATTTCTTGCTGAAGTGTTCAGTAGTGTTAATTACATTCGCGTGTTACGGCTCAAAGGATAGGATTCCTAAACTAGTTTCAATCATTCATGAAAATGAATTATATAAGTGAGTCTGAGATTTTATTCATTTGATTTATATTGGTTAATTAATTTGAATATTTGCAAATACGTAGCATTTGTTAAAGGAATTAAGCCAAAATTTCTATAACTTATTTCTCAATATATATATATATATATATATATGTATATATTAACAATTTTTTTTTAAAAAAAAAGAAAGCTACATTAGGTTCGAAAACACGAAACCTGCCTCATCTAAAATTCATGTTGTATAAAATTCAAGATTTTACATTTATCTAGTCGAACTAAATTCGATAGACAGAAATGTATGGCGCATTGACCAGAAAAGGTTAACCTGGAAGGAAATATGATAAAGTATCATTAGAGATCGATTTCATGGGAAAATTTTTTCACAAGAAATGAAAATACTGTTTCAGTGCTAACTTGTGCGTGTTCCTCGTATCAGAATATTTTTTTTTTATCTGTGTAGGATATAGAAGAGAATCGTACACATCCAGGAAATATTCTATTCTACTTATTATAATGCAGTCTCCAATGAATTCGGTGCTAAAACTTTCTTCGAGCTATCTAACAAATGGAGCACAAAAATGTAATTTTCTTACACTAGAAGTAATTCTTCTCCACTTAAAAAAGGCTTGAATATGGATACTTGGAATAAAATGTCGTTTGATCCAGATATTTGCAAAAGATGTCACAAATATTATATATAATATGCTAAACTGGCCACATTGGGAGAGCTAAACTAGCCACATAGAAATGTGAGTTATGATTTAGAATTATTAAATTGTGGCTTAAATTTCACTCGTTAAGCTTTTTTTCTAAGTTTGTGACGTTGGGCTGTTCGCTGTTTTCTCTTCACTAACCTTGGGGACTTTTAATTAAGATTAGTTGCTTTTGCTAAGCAACCTTTGCTCAACCAAAAATGAAGCGTGAATATTCAAATTACAAAGAGGTAGAAATAAAGTGAAACGAGAGAGATAGGAATTATTTAAATTAAACCTGAGACACACGAAAGAGGTCGAATGGTTCTAGCGTTTGGCAATTGTTCCAGTGTCGAAGTCGGGGCCGAGAATTATTACAAGTTATCGGCTGCTTAATGAAAATTAGAAGTCAAGATAGCCTCAACTTGACATTAGTGGTAAGATTCTGTTAGTTTGTTATTGGTAGATCAAGTTAATATATTTAGGGCGTTATCTCTGGAGAGCCTGTTATATTTGTCGTTATACTAGCAATTTGTCATTAAACTTAGTGTTGAAACCTGTGTGACATCTTATTGAACGCTTTATTGACTTTTAGCGTTAGTACTTTGAGTTTAGATATGGCACAAGAGGCGAACAGGAATAGTCTGATGTCACAAGTTCAATCTTTATTATGAGTTATATTTTCACAAGAATAATATATAATGTTTACATAACTTTTGTAATTCATTTAATGTTATCAATAATGTTACACAGTTCAGAATTTTCTTAATTATATATATAAACCAATCTAAATATTTCAAACGCAGCATTGAGTATGTGCAATGTTTCTTAATTTTAAAACCATAGTTACATTCAGGGGTTTGTGAGAATATGATTCTTAGATTATTGTATTTTGAAAGTCATATTTTATTGTCATATTTTAAGGACCATAGAAACCCTTAATGTTATTTGAATAACTATAAAAGTTTAAAAATGGTATTGTTTTTGGTGTATCTTTCAAAATTACCAGATTTTATTAATACGATGTTCAGCCACGTTGTCTTTGTGGCTATGGTTGTGAACTTGCGTCTGGTGTTGCTGGCGTCGTTCGTGGGCTATACTTCTGATACCGTTAAGACTCTTCGTGTAGCGGAGATGATGCACGTTTATTCTATCCGTGCTCTAAGTTCTCCAGAAGGAGTGGTGTAGAAGGTTGGTGATGGAGGCGTCTGATCAGGTATCGTTCTCGTGACTTGACCGAGGTTGAAAATTGCTGGAACCATTGCCAATAGCCCTCGCGTCGCTTAACATTACGACATGTTAATAAATAATCGAAAATCAATCTAATCTTTGACGAACGATTACTTGGATTAAATTGGATTAAATATTATAAATTAAATTTAAATTTTTATTTTTAGTTCTGGATTAAGTTTTATAAATCTTTTGAACAAATTCGTCCAGATAAAAAAAAAAATTATGTGAAATTTATTAATAACAGTGGATATAAACTTATTATTCTTTTACATTGATGAATAATAATTAATTAATCTCAAATAAATATAAAAGTCGGCGGAAGTTATTATTGAAAGATGATATTTTAAAGCTATTTTGAGTTGGGATAAATGTAAAATGATGGTAATCGGGAGTCTACTTGTAAAAAAAGGAACTATTTTAAACGTTACTTTCTTAAAAACGTTTTCTGAATTGGATTACAAAGAGAATAACAATTTATCATGATTTCGTTTCGAATGTTCTCTTTACACCTCCTCTAAATCAATAAACACATTCTTTGTTCGAAAGTAATCATACATACGAGTAAAACACATGTAAGAGTTTTCTAATTTTCTTTAGTCATTTGGGTACTTCTGAAGTATTATGTCTTTGAACATTTTCGATTTCGTCGAACCGTATGACTTAGAGTTAGTAATGGATAGGAGTGTCACCAAAATAGAAATTATGCGTTGGATTTAAGTAATCGATAAATACTTTGAGTCATTTTTTTTTGTTCTTTTAATATTTTTACTCTTATTTTAATGATTCGTTTGTGGGTTTTCCTGTTTTTAAAAATTATTCAAAAATATTTTCTGAAATTTGAGGGAAAATGTAATTCCACAGAAACCTTTATTATATCCCTTAATTTTAGGATGCACTTTATTACATTCAAATAGATGAAATAGGGATGATTTGAGAACGGTAGTCGAAATCCCTTTTGGATTAACATTGTTGGGAAAATACTTTCAGATACAAAATACTCCAACACTCAGAACTCCTTAAATGTTTACCAGCATTAAATGAAGTTTTCAAATACACCTCTTCACTCTTCCAAAATAAAGAATAAATACAAAAATAAGACTAATGAGCTAAGCCTACCTGGGCCGTTTTACCTAAAGGGCCTGTCCTAGTTCGCAACAGTAAATCTTCATTTGAATTGCAACTCTGAATCTGACACCAACCTATCACTATATCTTCGTGCTGGTTACTAAAATCTCTAAAATAAAACTCAAGCACTTCTGCCCAACATTACTTATTTACAATAAATATACTAGAACACAACATCAGTTAAGATAAAAAATATTACGAGTGCACAGGATTTTGCATTTATATCGAATTTCTGTCATTGTTTCCAATCGATATGACTACCACCTCTTCGCTTGTCGAGTTCTTTCACAATAATAAAAGCTACAGTTTAATGGGGTGAAACAAAATCTTGTTTACTCAATGGCAGATACATAAGAAGAAGCAGAGAGTGTTCATAACGCATTGGGTATGTCGATCGTCTGCCCGATAACTACTGTTCACCCAATCATCATTAAGAGAATTCATAATCCTAATTATGCTGTCAATGTTATTTCAGGAAACCCCATTTCATTTTCTCCTAAAATGATACTAAGTAAAATTGTTCGGTTGAACGCTAACACATCAATCAATAACTCCCGAGACTAACCCAGAGATGGCGCTCGTAGTAAACCAGGTCTTTCTAGAGTACTAACCTTTGCTTGAATCATGTCAAAATTTTAAGTCGATCGGACCAGAAACAGCTAAGTTATCGAGGTTGGAGTAAAGTCGTTTTGTAGTTTGTTTAAAAAATGGAAAAAACCGAGTTTCGTGTTCTGATAAAACATTGTTTAATAATGGGTAAAAACACCGTGCAAGCGAAACAATGGATTGAAAAATGTTACCCGGACTCTTGTCCATCAAAAGCAACGATTTGTCGGTGGTTTGCCGAGTTTAAACGTGGTCGTACCGACACAAATGACGCGGAACGCTCGGGTAGACCTGTGGAAGCCGTTACACCGGAAAATGTGAGTGAAGTGACAAAAATTATAATGAAAGAGTGAAGCTCCGTGAGATTGCTGAGATGACACAGATATCATATGGAAGTGTATTTACTATCCTTC